>CM035430.1:29672332-29892332 GCA_020310875.1 Ceratopteris richardii
TGTATGTACATGTGTGTATCTATATGTGTGTGATATGTGTTTTTATGCATGTGTATGTATGTATATGAGTATGTGAGTGTATATATGTGTATGCATGTGTGTATGTATGTGTGTGTGTATATGTGTGTGTATGTATATGTGTGTATGTATATGTGTCTGTGTATGTGTATGTAGGCATTAATGTGAATGTATGTGTATGTGTATATGTATGTAGGTGTGTATGCATGTGTATGTGTAGCTCAATGATGAGTAGCACCTCCTTATGTGTGTGTATGTATATGTGTGTATGTATATGTGTCTGTGTATGTGTATGTAGGCATTAATGTGAATGTATGTGTATGTGTATATGTATGTAGGTGTGTATGCATGTGTATGTGTATGTAGGCATTAATGTGAATGTATGTGTATGTGTATATGTATGTAGGTGTGTATGCATGTGTATGTGTAGCTCAGTGATGAGTAGCACCTCCTTTAATGTCAATCCGGGAAGATGTGAGGATGGTATGATGACCTCGAGCAAGTGAAGGCACAAGTGCGTGAGTGAGAAGCACACTAACATGCACACACATACACACACACGCGCACACACAGCAAGACAAAGAGTGAGAAGCAATGGAGTTCTTAGATTACTTTCAAAAAGCTCTTACAAGTTCATATCAATTACAAGCTAACCCCAAAAATGAGCTCTCTAGCTCTATTTATAGTTTTTGACTAGGTTTTGGCCTTGTCCAGACCTAGTGTCCGGCCTAGTTAAAAATTAGGTTCTCTACCCTATTTGGAGGTTCAAACGAAGTCTAAAAAATATGAAAACTGACAGGTAGATACTTCTAAAGCTCCTCAAGCTCAAGGACTCCTTGGCTTGCACAAAATGGAGCTACAAAAATGTGAAATGGTATTTACAATGGTTTTTAGTGATGAAAATCACTGTTTTTGTAGGGGATTCTTATGAAGATTTGACATACACTTCTTGGAGCTCCCTACTTGCTCCTTCTCCTTGTGTGTCCACCTCTTTTATATGCGTTAGTGTCCTGAAAAAATGTTGGCCTACTTGCCAGATCGTCGTTGACTGCTCTGTCTGCTTGTACTTTCTCTTCTCTCTGACTCCCTTCTTAAGCTTCCTTGCCTAGTGAGTCCTTCAGTTCCAACACCCCCCCCTCTCTCGCGTCTGTCGTCCCTGACAGACCCTTGTTGGGTGGGTCGTTGGATGTAGTACTCAACAACGTCTTGTGCTAAATGATGTTCGGCAATCCGCAACCCTTTGGCCAAGTCCGTGAGTAGAGCGTCCCAATCTACTGGCCCGAGAACCTCTGGATGTGGTATACGTAACTTTTCGGAATGGAGAGCTTGTTCCACTGCAAATAACTGCAATAAATGTGATGGTCGGGGAAGGAATATCTCTGAGTGATATTCCCAGAATCCTGTGACAAACATTTCTTCAAACGTCTGTTTGAAGCAGGCTGGTAGATACTTGATACGCGCATGCCATGCATATACAACATTAATAGATGGGGTTGCGCTCATGTCGTAGACGAGGTCCTGATTTCCTTCATTAAATCCAAGGGCTGACAGATGAGGTTCCTTGACATTTTTGAAAGTCCTGAATGTGACCAACATGAGCTCAAAAATTTTCAAGCATATTTGGGCCATGACGTCTGGCACATTTTTAAACCTGACCCCCCAATGCCGAATCGTCGAGATCATGTATCCTATGGTAGGTTGGCCTTTGGGTGGTGCTAAGTAAACATAATTGAGCCATTTCTCACATCCTTTGTTTGTCAGCACCGTTTTTGTGTATTCTGGCCATGACCTTCTTCGAAACACAGGGTAGTAGCATGGGTTGTATTTGATGTACAAGGGCATGTTATTCCATGTTCTGACCATTTCTGGGTAGGTTTCCAGTAGACAAATCCTCCACATCGGTTGATGAATATTGCCCTACTTGGCACTCGCTGGGATGTCTTCCGGTGCGAATTGTGTGGCGGAGGTTGGTTCCATTGAGGTATGTTGCTTTATTTCGGCATTGTAGTCTGCCATTAAGACGCAGAAGGGAACATACAAATCGTCGGATGTGCCGATCCACCTATGATGAGAGAGGTTCCTAAAATAGTCCGATTTTATGACTACCTCTTCCAAGCGTGACATAGATGCTATCTGGACTGCCACCCTATCATCATGGGTTGTGGCCACTTTTTCCAACTTCTGCATCCATTCAGGAGCCTCTATTTCAATGGTGTCCATGCCCTCGTCTGTTTGCTTGCCCCCTGGTGCAGGCATGGGAACATACGGGTCTTCGAAAGTTTCCTCTATCTCGATTGGCACTAGATCTTCAGGCTCGGGCTCGACAAGGGGAGAGGGCTGACGTTCGTATTGCATGACTTTGCTGCGTAATTCTTCGAGTTCTGCCCTGAGTTTTGTGACTTCTTTAGATGTGTCGTCTGTGGCTGTGGCTTTGCTTGGTGACTCCTGCTGAGTTGCCAGTTGCTTAAGTAGATCATCCCTTTCTCGTTCTAACGCTGCATGGGCCTCCAGGAGGTCAGCATGGGTTTCTAACACAGTTTTCATATTCTCTGAGGGAATGGCCTTGAAGTTTTCTGGGTCGATTTCCTACGGGGAACCCTCCATGGCTGCTTCCAAGTTCTCTTCATTCTGTTTCTGCAGCCTTTTATTCTCTTCGAGAGCTGTAGACATGTGTTTTCGTAGGAGGGCCAGGTTGCGTCTGAGTTTGAGATTCTCCGTTATCTGGGAGTGTAACAATTCATCCATATGTTGTCTTTCCTCTGCATCTGACTGGGGTGGATTGGCTATTAACTGTTCATGTTGTTCCTGTAAAGTGGCATGTTGTTGTTGTAGTAGCCACTTTTCCCTTTCGAGATCAATGAATCGGAGTTGAAGTTCCTCATGGCTTCGAAAGAGTCGTGTGTGTTGGTTATCAAGATGTTGGTAGTGTTGCAGTTGCGACATACACTGATACATATTATTAAATACATTATTGATAGGGGTGGATGCGGGTAGGGTGTTGAATGCAGAGGGGAAGGGAAAGGGGAAGGGAAGTGGAAGTGTGGATACGGTGCTGGAAAATGGTGATGTGGGAGGTGGGGGGATGGGAGATGTTGGGGGTATGGGGGGAGGGAGGGGTGTTGAGGTGGGTGAGATGTCCATAAAATCAACGGTGGATGCGGTAGTGGGAGTGATTGTGAATATTGGAATTGTGGGTGCAGTGATAATGGTGAAAGTGTACAGTGGTGTGTGCAATTGTGAATACGAACTGTCGGGGAGTGTGATCGAGGGGTTGAGATTTTCTGTGTCAGCGGTTAGAACTACTGTTTCAGTGGCAGTATAGACAAAGGAAGTGGAGGTAGGGTGTGCAGGTTGTGTGACGGTCGGTGCTTCGGTATGGGTAGTGGAATTGGAGGTGTTGACAGTAGTGGTTACACTGGTAGTGGGAGGTGAATGTGGTGGAGTTGGAGGTAGGGGTGGCAAAGGGGGTGACGGAGGTGCACTTGATACATGGGTTTCCTTCGTATCATGGACAGTGTGTGCGGTGCCCGTGGTTGTAGATGTGCCTTGTGGTTCTGATACTAATACATTCATTTGCTTTCCTGCTCGAGGGGGACGTCTGCCGTATCGTCGCTCCGTTCTTCGTGCTTGTGCAAGGGCGGTATGCACCGTCTCAGGTACTCCTAAAGCCTCAGATATCATGTCAAGAGTGGCGCGGTATTGCTCGTCTACGCCTTCCTCCTCAAGGATTTGATTCATGAGGGCCTTGCCTGCTGCTAGGGACAGTCTATGTTGCTCTTGAACTCTGTTCATGGTGTCATAGAGCTTTTTCAATGCTTTCGTATAAGCTGGGGCCCCTTCAAGTACCTGTAGAGCTTCCTGATCATATTCCTGCTCTTCCTCATTTGATTGCTCCTCGTGTTCCTCCTCTTGTTCTCCTTCTTCTTCACCCTCTACATCGACGACATCTGGTTGTCTGGGATGGGGTTGTTCTGTAGCCGTTTGTTGCCCACTAGCTTGTTCTGCCTCAACTTCTGCATTAACAGCGTCGATGATTCTGGCTACCTCCTCATCAGTTAGGTCTTCTAAAGTGAATCCGTGAGGAAACTCTAGGTCGGTTGGTACGGGTGGGAACAGCAGATTAGGTCTGTCAGTGTTGTGCCTTGGTAATCTGATAGTGAAGGGTTGCACCCGCCTTGGAAGTCGTGGAGTGGTCTCCGGAGTCAATGTCGCGCCGCAGGCTTGTGCGCAGGGCATCTGAACGGCGCCTCTCATTTTCTTGGATGGTGGTCCTACGGAGGATAATCGGCGCTGAAACTCTTGTACCCTGGTCCAAATGAGTGCCCTTTGCACTGGTACATCATACGCGAGACATCTGTACACAATCCTGGTTAGAGCACAGCATCCGTATAGTACAGACTTTTGTTTTTTATACCACCTTTGATGAGCCAAGTGGATTTGGTCGATAATCCAGTGAGGCATGTTGATTGTCAAATCAAAAGCATCAGCCAAGTATAAACTAAACCCTATCTTTTTAGGTGGCATTGTGAACCTCTCCTGGGCGGGAAATGCAAAGTGTTGCATGACCATTCGCAAATGAATGGCGATTGTAGGCGTCATTGCCACCATGTCTTTTAACTTTGTCAGATTCCTGTTCTTCATATTGTCGGGGACCATAGTCTCTTTCTCCGTAGGAATATGCATACCTTTCATGTCCAGAGCTTCCCTTACCAAGTTGATAGTTAATCTGAAACGCTTGAGCTCATTGCCCCTTGTGAGAGATGGGAGGACAAAGGAGCTGTATCCCCTTTTTGTCTTTGCTCGGAGTAAGGGTGCTAATCAAATAAGAGCATCTTAGAAAATCCGGCTTTGGCAATTGGAATTTGAAGTACTCGTAGAGTCCTGCCTTCTTCCATATAGGTTTCAATCCTTCATTATTCTGCAGTCTCTCAAATTCCCTTGTGAAAAAGTGATACCTGCCCCAGCGCCCATTGAATTCTATCTCGGCCTCCCACATATAAGTGCCTTCACCTAGGGGTCCTGCCACATCACTGAACCAATGAGAGTTTTTACTGACTGGCATAGTGTGCCCTTGTGGAGGGTTCTGAACCGGTATGGCGTGTAATGCCCTCAATGCCACAGGGCATTCCGTCAATTCCTCCTCAACTGGGAGACTTTCAATGTCCACGACTTGGGGGCTGGTGCCTGCCTAAGAGCTAGTTCCTGCCGTATCTGCCATGTAACTTCTTGCCTCTTGATTCTGTGAGAATATAGAAATATGTGTTAACATTGTAAAGGACAAGATAGAACCGTTTTGTCCCCATTACAACATTAACATGAGGTTCGGGGAGAGATTAGGGGGTTAGTAAGTGCTCGATGCTTGTGTGTGTAGTTAGGTATTGGGTAGGCCTAAGAACTAAACGGAATGATGTAGTGTGAGAGAGACGTAGTTAGTAGGTGGACAAGGATTTACAACTAGGGTCCGGGGGTTTATGACAATTTTAGGTTGCCAAATGCAGTGGATGGGTTTTGGTATTGATTTTGTGGAGACTCTGGACAGTGCGATAGGGGTATCTACTTGAAAATGGGGCTTTTTAGGGACCCATTTACAAGTGATTCTACTTGTGCTCATGGAAGAATATGTGTCCGTGCGTGGTGTAAAATTGGGCTTCAGATGTTCGGGTGAGTGAAACATGTTGTACTGGTTGTGGCCTTGGTGTAGCTATTTGAGCCCGCAAGCAAGCCTTAGGCACCCAGATTTGTCGTGATTGTGGGCTGGCCTTCATCGACTTCTTGGGTACCCAAATAGACGTCACTTTCGCAGAAGAATTAATGAAGGGCTTCTTATTAGTGTCGTGTTGTTGACTACTAACAAGAGGTTTTGGCCGTGGGGTTGGCCTAGTCGGAGCAGAGTGTTCGCCTCTTCGCCTCCATACTTGTTTCAACGGCTGGAACAATCTGCTTTGCTCCTTTTTTTGGCCTCCAGTATAGGTAGTGTTCTGCTTCTTCTGTATTTGATCTGCCTTTGGTTGCTGCAACCTTTTGGCCTTTGGAAAAGAAAGGAGTTCCGTCCTCTCCCTGACTTTGTTGTTGAGACAAGCCTCTTTCTGCATCATACAGTTTTTGACAAGAATAGCATTGTCAACTTCATGTGCGCCCCTGGAAGGACCAGGAGTTTGTGCATTGCCTAGTTCCTTGAGTGTCTCATTTTCCAATTCAACTGTAATTCGGCTATGATCTACCCATACCTGGAGAAGTCCACTTCTTAGGTTTAGGTTGACTGCATGATCATAGATCCAGTCTTGACCCAAGATAAGAGGCTCAGTGAGGTCCTCATCTTGACACACTAATACTTTGACTGTCATCACTTCGTCTTGAATGGAGATGGGAAGATCCACCTCGCCCATGCAAGGGGTTTCCACACCTCCCAATCCTATGAGGTATGCTTCTATAGGATTGACAATTAATTTCGGTTTTTGACAGTAAGACAATTTGACAGCACTAGTGGCTGCACCTGAGTCAATCAAGGCTCTTACAGTCCTTGCACCCTTTCCTTGTCCTATATTTATGGTTATAAAAGGACGTCGATCAATTATCTAATGAGAGCTAATACCTGAAACTTCACATATAGCCACGTGATATCCTTGTTCTGCATATGTATCTGGCCTAGGTTGCTCTTTGCCTTGTCTTCTTAGTTTCATTCTTCGTATGCGCTCTAAAGCTTCTGCTTGAGCTTCTTCTTGAATTCGCTTTTCTTCTTCCTTGCGTTTCTTAGCAGTATTGAGTCGACTTAGCATTTCCTCTGTGAGAGGTTCCTGATACAACTTGACCCTGCATCCGCTTATGTAGCTTGGAAGAACATCGCCTTCTAGTGTGGCTAGTTGCACTGCTCCACTTGTTGAGATTCTATTAATGATCATGGGTCCGTAGCCTCTTTTCTCCAGTTTCCTCGCATGTTGTTTCAAAGTGTAGACTAATACTAGGTCGCCTGCCTTCAATCCTTTATCCTTAACATGGGCATCAAAGTATGCCTTCTGTCGTTTCTTAGCTGCATATATCCCTGCAGTTGCTCTTAGTCTTGTTTCTCCTAATTGTTCAAGGTCAAAAAGTCTAGAGGAGAGTTCATGACCCGTCCATTCGTGCTCTTGCGCTACTTTCAGTGTAGGTATTAAGAAGTCCAACGGAAGCACAGCATTTTGGCCAAATACCATCTGAAAGGGGGTGGCTTGGAGTACCGTTTTGTAGGCGACTCGGTATGCCCAAACAGCATGGTATAGTTGTTTGTCCCAATCAGAGCGTTTATTATTCACTAGTTTGGTCAGCACATTGCACAGAATCTTGTTTGTGCTTTCGGCCTGCCCATTAGCTTGTGGGTGGTAGGGGGCAGACTTCTTATGAACTACCAAGAATTCTTGGAGTAGATTTTCAATCACTTCGTTCAAGAAGTGAGTGCCTCTATCACTTATTAGCTCTATAGGTAGCCCGTATCTTGTGAATACATTCTCAAACAAGAATTTAGCAGTTGTCTGAGCGTCGTTCTTTGTCGTAGCTTTTACCTCTACCCACTTGGTTAGATAATCCGTGGCCACAATGATATATTCAGCATGAGAACCCTTAGCTGGGGGATTAATAGGACCTACAAAGTCTATTCCCCACTTAGAGAATGCACGTCCACCCATCATAGGTTTTAGTGGCATCTCATCTTTGCGTATAGGATACTGAGTTCTCTGACACACATCACACCGTTTCACATAGGTATGTGCATCCATGTGAAGGGTCGGCCACCAGAAGCCCGCAAATAGTATTGCCTTGATCACCCGCTCTGGTCCAAAGTGTCCTCCTGCTACACCTTGGTGAGCAGTTTCCAAGATCTTGAGATATTCACTCTCATGGACACATAGTCACAGGTAACCATCTTTACCACGCTTGTATAGATTATGACCAATGAGTGAATAATTTAGGGCTTCTTGTTCTAAACTCCTTTTCCTAGCCAGATTCATGTCTGGAGGGAATGTTTTCGTCCTCAGGAAGGATACTAGTGGTTCACTCCAATCTGGCACTACGGACACTTGATAAAGAGTGGCATGTTCCACAGGTGGTTTAGTGCAACAGATTGGGCATTCCTTGCACAACTTTTGGACGTCAGCCTCCATAGTAGGCCAATGCACCCCGAGTCTCCTTAGTGTCTATAGGGTTCGTTGCTTTGAGTAGTGTTGCTCTAATGCACCTACATGTGCTAATTGCAACCATTTAGCGTACTCATCCTCTTCCACACAACAAGCCAAGATCCCTTGATCTGTGTGCTTGTACATACTTCCTGCCATGATGTGATACTTTTGGGCTTTTACTACCTCTCTATCCTGTGTGTTTATTACTGGATGGTTAGGCCCGTATGTCAATACTGGTACTAGTGGCTTAGCCCACTGTGGCACCACTTCCAAATTAAACAAGTAAGCATCAGGAAGGTCATCTGACACTCCTTGTGGAGCTTCTCCAGATGTGAGTCTAGAGAGATGGTCTGCTCTCAAGTGAGTCCTACCTTTCCTTACCACAACCTCGAAGTCGTATTCCATTAGTAAGAGAAACCATCTTACTAATCTACCTGTATTGCATGGCTTGTTCACGAGATATAGCAGTGCCTGATGGTCAGTAAAAAATTTAAACTTATTTGCAAGCAAATAATGTCTAAACTTTTTAACTGCATATACCATGCCTAATCCTTCTCGTTCTGTAGTGGTATAATTTCGTTCAGCTGCATTCAATTGTCTACTAGCATAGGCAATTGGGAGATCCATATTACCTTCACCGGTAGGTTGCGCGAGTACACACCCAATAGCATAATTGGATGCATCCACATGAACATGGAAAGGCTTATTCCAATCTGGTGTGGTTAAGATTGGTGCTGAACATAATCTTCGTTTAAGCTCCTGGAAGGAATTCTCACATTCATCAGTCCACTCAAAGTTAGTCAAAAGTCCATACATGGGCTTTGCAATGACCGCATACATGTGAATGAACCGGCGGTAGTAACCACAATGCCCCATGAAAGCCTGTACTTCCTTGATATTCTTAGGCCTAGGTAACTCGGCTATAGCTCTCACTTTCTCTTAATCAGTGGATATGCCGTTCTTTGACACTATGTGTCCTAGAATCTTGCCTTGCCTGACCATAAAAACGCACTTTTCTGGGTTCAGGCAGACTTGATATTCTCTACATTTGTCAAAGATTTGTCTGAGTTCAGGGATATGGGTTTGCCTAATGTTGGAATGAGCACAAAGATCATCAACATAGACTTCTAAGTTCTTCCTCAGGAACTCTTTAAATACATGGCACATCAGCCTCTGGAAGGTAGCTGGTGCATTGGTAAGCCCAAATGGCATTACTCTAAAGGCAAAAATGCCCCATTCAGTGGCAAATGCCGTCTTATGCTGATCTTCTGGAGCTATGGCTACTTGATTGTAGCCCGAAAATCCATCGAGGAAGTTGTACACTTCTTTGCCTGTTACTCTTTCTAAGAGATGCTCTGTGATAGGAAGCGGATAGTTATCTCGAATTGTGGCTGCATTAACCTTCTTCAAGTTAATGCACACACGCAGCTTTCCATTTTTCTTGGGCACCACTACGATGGGGGATACCCACTCAGTGTGCTCAATTTCATAGATAAATCCAGCTTCAACCAGTCTATCTATCTCCTCTTTGATTTTGGCGGCATAGTTATCATTATATGTATATGGCTTTTGCTTAGAGGGTTTGGCATCTGAGGTCATGGGGATGGTGAGTGAGCATATGTCAGGGTCCACTCCTTTCAAATCCTTGTAACTCCAAGCGAATACATCTCTGTATTCTCTTAGCAAGGCTATCAATTCGTGCTCTTCGTCTTCCGTCAGGTCATGGCCTATGTACGTGCATCTCTCTTCTCCTTCTTCCATGGCTACCACTATTTTCTTGGTAGTTTCTTTGTTATCATAGGCCTCCCCTGATTGCGCCTCTCGTTTAGGCATTCTGATCATGACTCTCCTGTCATCTATCTCATACTTCTTAAAATTTTCCGGGACCTCAAACAAAGATTCTTCCTCTTCTGGTGTGACTTCTCTCTTCTTTCTTTTCTTTCCTTCTTCCTTCGGGGTCACATGTGTGGCTAGTCTTACATCATTTGTAAGCTCTCCATACCTCTGGGTTTGAAATTCTACTTCATAGAAATATTCTTCATCTGATGCAAAAGGTGGGTCCATAATGATTGAGTCTAGATCAGAGTCACTTGCATCCTCAAATGCATCAGGGCTAGGTTCACACTCTTCTAACACTGCCTCTCCCATGATTGGCTCTATGGAGAAGATTGAAATGTCATAGCCATCTTCATCACAGTGAGGTGTCCATTGTTCTTCATTGATGGCTACATCCATTGTTGCTAGGATTTCTGCCCAGCCGTGGGGTTCAAATTCCTCGTCAGGAAAGACTACCGGTGCATAGGCTGGGTCTTGAATTGATCTATGTGTTTCGTTTGCACCTACCTCTCTGGCTTTTTCTCTCTTCTCTTCTTCTACTGCTACTTTGCACATCCATAAGTGGGTGTCTTTATGCATCCATGAGGATCCTGATCCTATGGAATGCACCGATTCCGTATCACCTTTGGTTCTATGGATGGGATTCCATTGGATAGGAGGGACATCTCTATGAGAGTAATCTTTGAGATTCACTTTGGTCGTAACACCTAAATGTTGCAAGTACAAGGAATTGGTTCCCCAGTCCTGTACCACTTGCAACTGTCGCATAAAGGGTCTTCCCAAAATCATCTCATAGGCATGATTTTTGCTAAAATCACATATAGCAAATGTATGCTGGAACTCAACACCACATGTGATGAGAGTTATTCCTTCTAACAGCCCTAAGGGTCTCTCTATGTGACCATCGGCCATTTGCAGTTTCATCCTCGTCGGCCTGAGTGCTGGCTTGCCCCAACGCTTCCATAGGGAAGTGGTAGCAATTGCAACACCTGCACCTGAATCTAGAATGGCCTTGGTGGTGTATCCTTGATGGGTGATAGGAAGATATGTGTTTCCCTCTTCGCCCTCACTCATGTCTCCTATCTTGTCCAATGGTATTTCTGGCACTGTTCTCTGGGATCCTACCTGGGAACGAGGTTTGGCTATTTCTGGTACTTGTTTGGCTACATGTTTCCATAGCTCTGGCCTTACTTTGAGTAGCTCTTCTAAGGTGAGGTTACATTTTACTTTAGTGTTTTTCACTACCTCTGTGTTCCTAGGTATGACTGAGTCCTCATTTCGTACCATGACCGTGGGTGCTCTCATACAAGTAGACTTAGCTTCCCATGGGCCTGTGAAGTGGGGTAATTCTTGTAAAGAATTAGACTCAAAGTCTAATCTTCCCTGAGAGTGGGTGCTCTCCTGCTCCTCATAAATGGATGGGATGTCTTGTGGGAATTGGTCATGTGCATCATCCACAAGTTCAATGGGAGGAGGGGCTTCACTTTCTTTAGCCCATTTGTCTTCTTGAATCTCTCGTAGGAATTCTGGTGTGAATCGATTCATAGAAGATGATGTGTCTGGCTCCGTAGAGTTAGGCACATAGGCTTCAGGCACATAGGCTTCCTGGGCAGGAATGCTTACTCTTTCACTTGCCTTGTCCTTGTGTTGAGAGGCGGGTTCCTTTTCTGATTGTGCAATCAGCTTCTCTATTCTTTCTAACAGTCCATCAAAGTGCAACTGTGTCTTCGTTGAACTAGAGATGTTAAATAGGCGACTGGCCTCAAACATGGTCTGAGCCAATTCCACCATCTTAGCACAAATTTTGGTTCGTTCTAGCTCTAGTTCTGCTCTAGGGTAACACTTTTCATGATCAGGTACGTTTGGCCCTTCTTGGATTCTGGCCTGATATGCTTTAAGCATCATATTAAGGTCCTCGGGAGTGGGATCTGCTAGGACTGATCCTACTCTAGGGGGTGGTGGAATTAGGTGAGGCGGGTTGGAAGGTGGTGGGTCAGATGGAGTTGGGAATGGTGGAGGTGGGGTAGTGTGAGAGGGAGTTTGAGATGTGAGTTCAGTTATCTTCGCCTTTGTTTCTCTGAGGCTTTCCTCGAGTTAACTCATCTTTTTTGCCCATTTCCTTTTCATTCTTTCACGACTATCTCTCCAAGCTCTAGTCCTCTACCTGTACTGGTGCGGTGGACGTCACGCTTCCTGTAGAGTCTACTACTAGCCCAATGACGTTAATGGGAGTGATTCTTGGCATATTGCTGGGATTCTTTGGACATTCTCGTAAGAGATGCTCCTTTCCACACTCCTCGCAATAGCCCTGGATCGTCACTGATTGGGGTTGTGTAGGTGGAGGCAAGGGACAATCACGAATGAGATGATCTCCCTAACATCTGTAGCATGGTCCTCTAGGGAATGGGGGTCTTACTTGCCTAGGTTGAGGTCTAGGGTTGGGGTTTGCGTACATGACGTTTGTGTAATCTAACTCCCAACTAGGTTCATTTGGCTCTTCACTATAGTAGGACTCACCATGTTCAGGAGACTGCATGTAGTAGGCCTGGGGGCTATCAACATGTGTAGAATCGAAACTATGGTCACTGGGATCACTTTCTGAAAGCATTGGTGTTACAGGGACTATAGCTCTATTCAGGTTTTCTTCTACAGTAGCATACTTTACCGGAATCACATTAGCTGGAGCAGGGGGTTGTTGTGCTAGCACAGGCTGAGGCCTTTGTTGGTTTTGGTAGGGTTGGTAGGTTTGTTGAGGCCTCGCATACTGCTGAGATGGGTACTGGTTCTGGTATCTTCCTTGTTGAGGGTATGGTTGTGGGTACGTCTGCCTAACAGTTTGCTTATTGTAGGGGCAATCTTGCACGGTGTGATTGGTGTACCTCCGTTCTATAGTGCAGTACTGGCTACTAGGATTTACTTGGGGTTGAGCCATAATGGGACATACGTTCGCCATGTGGTCACCCCCACAAGTATAGCATGTTTGCTAGTGACACCTAATTTCTGAGCTACTTTCTCTGCAAGTTCCTCAATTGATGTGGATTGCGTGGAAGAGAGGCTAGAAGCACTATCTGAATCTTTGTATATCTTGGAAAGCTCTAACTCCTCCCCTAGGTTATCCTCGATGTCAATGCACATGCGTACACACTCTTCAATGGTCATGGGGTCCTTCAAGTACACATATGACCTCAATTTGGTACTTAGCAATCCATCCAGGAACAGAGCCACTTGTTTGGCAGGTGTGGTAACTCAGGGATGGGACATCTCTCTAGATATTGCCTAAATCTTCTTCCTGCAAGTCTCACAGTCTCTTGAGGGGTTTTCTTGAAGCTGTGAATCAGTGAGGAGGTATTATGTCTTATGCCACTCTTAGAGAATTCAATAATGAAAGCCTCTAGGAGTCGGTCTATACTCCTGAACTGCCTCTCGTTTAGTGGCTGAAACCATGTCAGGGCAGTGTTCCTAAGGGTTAGACCAAAGGCATTGTACTGCGTGAATAGATCCTCCACTTGTTCAGCTCTCAAAACTTGCCTGAACTCAGCCACATGATCGTAGGGATCTCGAGTGCCATCGAAGTAGTTTTTCATGGACTTAACTAGTTGGGTCGGTCTCAGGGTCCTCGTGTGCTCTCTTGGTCTTGGTAGAGGGAATTCATCCGCATGTCTTTGATTCCTGGGAGGTCTAAGTACCTCAGGTTCTACTCTATTTGTTTCCATCCTCATTCTTTCTCTGCCCCCTGGGTTGGCAAAGCTTACCTCAAGTCTATCTCTATGTCTGTCTCTTTGAGCTCCATGAGCATGGGACGTTCCAGCTCCCGGGTGGCCATAGGACACGTTCGATCTTGGTTGGGGGAAAATGAATTCACCTTTCCAAGTGTAAGCATGCCTATCATTTTCTGTAACCACAAAGATCCTCTCTGAAGCGTGATCTAAGTAGGTCACTCTGCCTGGGCTATCAGGATCTTTGAACTCATAGATCATGATTGTTCCTATGTCATTTGGCCGATCAGATTTATACCTCCAAAAGGCTTCGTCAGTCTCTCGGTTCAAAAGCAGATCTATAGTCTTGTTGTCTTGGGGAACCCACTCGGGATTGAGGATTCTAGTAAGAACAGATTTCCCTCGAGGGGTCATGGGCTCTGCACCCATGTTTCCTTGTTCTAGGTCATCTATGTCCGTCTCAGGGATCACATTCCCGAATTCATCTGTCCTATCTGGGTGACTGGTGACTACATATATTGTCCCTTCCTTGTCTAGGTATGCTCCGTTTTCAAACTTGACAGCTGGGTGCTCTAGTCCTATGGATTGGTCAGGGTTTTTAATCTGGACCACGGATCTTCCTAGACCATCCTCATAGATGCTAGCACCTAATCGGTTGGTCCTAAGGTATTCCAGCTGCGTCTTGTACGGGCCTTCTACCCTGTGCAAGTATGGCACTCCTGAACTTCCCGTAGGTCGGTCCATGCCTTGAGACATCTCTGATTCACTGGTCTCAGAGCTAGGGTAGTATGAGTGGTGGCTCAACTGCTGGGCCCAAGACCTAGCAGTGTGGTTGACACTAGCCTCTGAAGACCTAAGACTTTGTCTATCTCTCCCTAGATGTCGCCCTGATCTAAGGTTCATAAGCCTAATTGAATAGCCCAAATTTGCCCAAGTACAATCTCGTTGCTGAGTTCTTTTGTATCAGTCACTTGATTCTTTTTAGTGGTTACCGTGTTTATGCTCTTGTCAGAAATCACGTCGTCAGGAATATTTGAGTTAATTTTCGCACTGTAAGTTGATCGTTCCACGTTAGATTCTTTCCTTTAAGGTTATCGCATCACGAAGAAATTATGTTTAATCTTGAACTTGAGTGCATACGTAGTCTTCAACTTGATTGATGCCTATCGTTGCCCTGACTTACTCCTAACACTAGTCGTTCTTAGCCTAAGCTAGGAATTGATAGAGGGTGTTGAGGATTTTCCAACCTTGAGTTTCCTTCTTTGTGTTGTTGCCCTGGTGTGCCCAGGACGCGTGTTCCCAAGCTTGCACTTACTCTTGCTTAGAATGCCCTTAAGTGCTCTTGCTGGACCTATAAAAGTCCCACGATTAGCTCAAGACTTAGATTCAAATGACACAATAGACCACTTTCATGCATGTAACTCACAGATCAAATTATCCTTTGCTTTTATGGAAAACAATCCCAAGGATCCCTCAGTTTTCCTACCTCGGGGTATGGTCAACTTCAAAAAACCCTATCTAATAATCCTGATATTAATTTTCACATAACCAGTGGAAGTTTTGGTTGTACTCCCCACGAGCTTTCCAACAAAACAAGAATCACAACAAACGGATTTCGTATGAGAAAGTTATGTCAGTTCAGGGTTCTGGTGCTAAAACAAGGTTCAAACAGGCTAACGGATCACCGGATTTTTCTCAAAAACACATGTGTAGGGACCTCACAAATCACTAATGACTCTCTAAGTATGCCCAAAATTCCCAAGGACTTGGAAAATTTAACCCTAGAATTTTGGCCGAAAAGCCGGTCAATCGCGATCGACAGGTCTGTCAATCGCGATTGACAGAGGTGTCCGTCGGGGCCTGTCGGTCGCGATCGACACGTCAGTCGATTGACAGTGTCAATCGCGATCGACAGAGTCGGTCGTGAGTCCTGTCAATCGTGATCGATGGTGTCAATCATGATCGACACTTTTTTCGGGTTTTTCGTCGTGAATTTAGTCGATCGGGGCTGTGTCCGTCGTGATGGACACGTGGCTACGCGAGAAAGTCAATCAATTGTTGAAATTCAGTCGGTCGCAATCGACGGTGTCAATCGCGACTGACAGAGGTGTCGGTCGTGGCTGTCAATCGGTCGTGAGGTCTGTCGATCGCGATCGATAGGTCTGTCGGTCGCGATTGACAGATGTTGTCGATCGTGGCTGTCAATCGCGATCGATGGTGTCGGTCGCGATTGACAGAGAAACACAGATTTTTTCAACTATTTTTAGTGATTTGGAATGTGCTCATCATGTAGATTAAGGTGGTGCACTTTGTTTTACCAGATGGGCGATTTTTCTGTCGATCGCGATCAACAGAGGTCGGCGACACAGAGACAGTTTCGTGACGTTTCGTACCTGCGTGGAGTGCTGGAGTTGATGATGCTGCCAGTACCTGCAAGGAAGCTCAAAGAAACATGCAAAATCACAGCACACAATATCGCTCTCTCGCTCTCTCTCACAAGTGGAATGAGGGAAATGAAGGTGGAGAAGGTGATATAATCAAAACTGAAAATTTTCGTGATGATGGAGATGGAGATCGGATATGGTGATGATGATGATGGTGGTGAGGTAAGAAAAAGAAAAATAAGAAGAGTGAAGAAATTACCTACAACGCCAACGTCTCAAATCTACGTCTTACCATCACACGCTCGTCCTCAAAGCTCGATCCCCGGCAACGGCGCCAAAATTTGGTGTAGCTCAGTGATGAGTAGCACCTCCTTTAATGTCAATCCGGGAAGATGTGAGGATGGTATGATGACCTCGAGCAAGTGAAGGCACAAGTGCGTGAGTGAGAAGCACACTAACATGAACACACATACACACACACGTGCACACACAGCAAGACAAAGAGTGAGAAGCAATGGAGTTCTTAGATTACTTTCAAAAAGCTCTTACAAGTTCATATCAATTACAAGCTAACCCCAAAAATGAGCTCTCTAGCTCTATTTATAGTTTTTGACTAGGTTTTGGCCTTGTTCAGACCTAGTGTCCGACCTAGTTAAAAATTAGGTTCTCTACCCTATTTGGAGGTTCAAACGAAGTCTAAAAAATGTGAAAACTGACAGGTAGATACTTCTAAAGTCCTCAAGCTCAAGGACTCCTTGGCTTGCACAAAATGGAGCTACAAAAATGTGAAATGGTATTTACAATGGTTTTTAGTGATGAAAATCACTGTTTTTGTAGGGGATTCTTCTGAAGATTTGACATACATTTCTTGGAGCTCCCTACTTGCTCCTTCTCCTTGTGTGTCCACCTCTTTTATATGTGTTAGTGTCCTGAAAAAATGTTGGCCTACTTGCCAGATCGTCGTTGACTGCTCTGTCTGCTTGTACTTTCTCTTCTCTCTGACTCCCTTCTTAAGCTTCCTTGCCTAGTGAGTCCTTCAGTTCCAACAGTATGTATGTATGCATATGCATGTGTATGTATGTATGCATATGCATGTGTATGTATGTATGCATATGCATGTGTATGTATGTATGCATATGCATGTGTATGCATATGTATTTGTGTTTTTGTGTGTATGCATATATCTCTATGTGTGTGTATGTATATGTGCATGTGTATGTATATGTGTGTCTATGTGTGTGTATGCATGTCTATGTATAGTGTGTGTATGTGTGTGTTTATATGTGTATATGTGTGTATGTATGTGTGTGTATGTATGTGTGTGTATGCATATGTGTGTGTATGTATGTATGCATGTGTGTGTATGTATGCATGTGAGTGTATGTGTGTGTATATGTGTATGTATGTGTACGTGTGTATATGTATATGTATATGTGTATCAATGTGTATGTGTGTGTATGTATATGTGTATCAATGTGTGTGTGTGTATATGTGCCTGTGTGTATTTGCATGTGTGTGCATGTATGTATGCATATGCATGTGTATGAATGTGTGTGTATGTATGCATGTGATTGTATGTGCATGTGTATGTATCTGTATGTGTGTATGTGTATGTATGTATGTGTGTGCATGTGTATGTGTGTGTATGTGTATGTGTATGTATATGTGGGTGTGTGTATAGCATGTATGTATGTGTGTGTGTGTATGTGCATGTGTGTATGCATGTGTGTATGCATGTGTGTATGTATGTATGCATATGCATGTGTGTATGTATGCATGTGAGTGTATGTATGTGTCTATGTGTGTGTGTGTCTATGTGTATGTATCTACATGTGTCTATATTTGTATCTGCATATGTGTATGTTTGTATGTGTGTGCATGTGTGTGTATATGTGTGTGTATGTGTATATGTGTATGCATGTGTATATATATTTATGTCACTTTATGTGTGTGTATGTGTGCATATGTATGTGTATATATGTGCATGTGTGTGAGTATATGCATGTGTGTATGTGTGTGTATGTATAGTGTGTTTGTGTGTATGCGTGTGTATATGTGTATGTGTGTGTACACATTGTGTGTGTATGTGTGTGTATGCATTTGTGTATGTATGTATGCATATGCATGTGTGTGTATGTATGCATGTGAGTGTGTCTATGTGTGTGTATGTACATATGTATGTGTGTGTATGTGTATGTGTATGTGTATATGTCTATGTGTGTGTATGTGCATGTGTGTATTTCTTTATGCATATGCATGTGTATCCATGTGTGTGTATGTTCACATGTGTGTCTTGTTGGAGTTAGAGGTCTGCGGAAGCACACGAACAGCACAAGGAAGAAGAAGAAGCTTGGAGCACAACACACAATACTGAATGTATTACTAGAGAATGTACAAAGATTAGTAGCCCATTAGGGCAATAGGCATATATACAAGCCGGGGCAGAAAAACCTCCTAAAGAGGGAAAAAAGTGCCCCGACGGCCCTAGTGTGTTCACACACATCACTACCTAAATATATCAACAAATCCCCCCTGGGAGTGATATGGTGAACAAGGAGCTGGCCCTCATGTATAAGGAAGCGCCAAGCTATGTGGACTCAATCCACAAAAGGAAGTAAGCCTAAAGCTTTGCGGCTTCTCCCTAGGCAGAGCCTTCGTGAAAAGGTCTGCAATGTTCTCCTGTGTGGGCACATATGCCAAGTTGATCTCCCCAATAGAGAACCT
This sequence comes from Ceratopteris richardii, assembly GCA_020310875.1. Lineage (NCBI taxonomy): Eukaryota > Viridiplantae > Streptophyta > Polypodiopsida > Polypodiales > Pteridaceae > Ceratopteris > Ceratopteris richardii. The sequence goes on from CM035430.1 coordinate 29,691,158, forward strand.
CTCCCTGCCATAGTGATAATGCACCTCAATGTGCTTAGTGCGACCATGGAACACAGGGTTCCTCGCAATTGCCAATGTGCTCTGGCTGTCAGTGAAGATGGTGGTGGCAGAAGACTGACCAACACCCAAATCAGCCATAAGGCACCTGAGCCACACACACTCAACAGTAGCTGTGAAAGTTGCCCTATACTTAGCTTCACAACTGGAAGTGGCCACAGTAGGCTGCTTCTTGCTCAACCAAGATATACATGAGCTACCAAGCATGAAGCAAAAGCCACTACTGGACACACGAGTGTCATAGCAACCAGCCCAATCAGATTCAGAAAAAGCATGCAAATCTGGAGGTAATGATCCCCCCTTGGGATAAAACAACCTAAGTAGCTGAGTACCACTCAAGTAGCGAAAGATGCGACTAACCACCTGCCAATGCTTGACTCCTGGGTGATGCATAAACCTGCTCATCTGTGAGACAACAAACTGAATATCAGGCCAAGTAATGCATAAGTAAATCAAACATCCAACAGCCTGCTGATAGAGAATAGCATCAAATGCATCTCTAGCATCATGAAGACTCAATCGTAAACTTGTCTCCATAGGAGTGGCAAAAGGCTTACAGTCTTCAAGGCCAAAATGCTGCAATAATGTGTCAATATATTTCATTTGACACAAAGCCATTCCGCCATCAACGTGCATAAACTGAATGCCCAAATAGTGATGCAAATGCCCCAAATCAGACATCTCAAATGAGGCATGCAAATCAACCTTAAAATCAGCAATATGCTTCTCAATAGGACCAGTGAGCAGCATGTCATCCACATAGACAACAATGATCAAAAGCACATCATTAGCACGCTTAACATATGAGGTCCTTTCAGTTGGACTGTTCACAAAACCATGTGCAATCAGATAGGCATGTATATTCTCATACCAAGCACGTGGTACTTGCTTTAAACCATATAATGCCTTCTTTAACATGCACACCTGGTTTTCATGCCCTTTTTGCACAAAGCCACGTGGTTGAAAAACATACACTTCTTCATGAAAGTCGCCATTCAGAAATGTTGTTTTGATATCCAACTAATGTACATTCCAACCATGATGAGCTACAAGTGCACAGATGCTACGAACAGTGGTCATTCGGCAAGTAGGTGCAAAGGTCTCATCAAAATCAATGCCTCTTTCCTACGCATAACCCCTTCCAACAAGCCTAGCCTTATACCTGTCAATTGTACCATCAGGCTTACGCTTCAACTTGTATACCCACTTAGTCGCAATGGCCTTCTTGCCAGTAGGCAAGTCACATAAAGACCAAGTACCATTCTTCATAATAGCATCATATTCAGATTGCATAGGAGCCATCCAATTTTCTGAATTTTGTGCTTCATCAAACAAAACAGGCTCATTCTCATCACAGAGACTAGATGCAGCCATAGCATAGAAATCTGATGCAAAAAAGGCACTATGAGAGCCTGAACGAGTACGATATGACAGGGGTGCATCTAATTTGTTGTCACACAAAGTCTGCACCAGCCATTTTGGCATAGTTTTTGCCTACTCAATATCAGCTCTCTCGTCAACTAGTGCATCATGTAAATCTGCATCAGAAATGGTATGATCTACATCATCACATGAAACCTGCAAAGGCCAAGAAGTTGCCTCATTGGGGCCAGCACTAGATTGTCCACCTATAAAGAGAGGCAGCAAACTATCATACATGTCTTTGGAGCTAACAGATGTCTCCTTAGTACATGAAAGCAATGGTTGAATAGCATCTTCCAAAAAAACAACATCACGGCTAACCAGAATGCATTTAGTATGTGGATGATACAGATGATAGCCTTTACTTTCAGAACTGTACCCAACAAAAATACATTTTACTACTTTATCATCCAATTTTCTGTGATGTTGTTCAGGCACTAATGCATATGCCAAACAACCAAAAACACGCAAATGAGCAACAGATGGCTTGCGATCATGCCAAGCCTCATATGGAGTGATAGATTGTAGTGCTTTAGTATGACAGATGTTAAGTACATATGTTGCACACATGACAGCCTCAAGCCAGAAACTATGTGGTAAAGCCTGACTCTTGACCATACACCTCGCCATCTCCATGATTGACCTGCTCTTTCATTAAACAACTCCATTTTGTTGAGGTGTATACGGCACTGTACACTGGTGTTTTATCCCATGTTCAGCCAGAAGTGCATTATAATCAGAAGACATATATTCCCGCCCCCTTGATCAGAACAGAGGGTGCCCAGTTTACATGTTGATAGATTTTCAGCCAAAACCAAAAACTATTTGAAGCACATGAACACTTCGGACTTTGCCTTCAATGGATATACCCATGCATGCCTGGAAAAATCATCAATGAAAGTCACGAAGTAAAGATAATTTCAAAAGAAGGTGTCTGCATAAGACCACAGACATCACTATGTACAAGCTGCAATTTCTGAGTAGCCCGAACTGATCCATCTTTTGGAAATGAGTAATGCTGCATTTTTCCCAAAATACAACCTTCACAAACATCTTTTCCAAGTGCCTCAAGTTTGGGCAAAGAGGTCATCATTTTAGATTTTTGCAGGCATAGCAAACTAGAAAAATTCAGATGACCAAAGCATGCATGCCAAAGCTTTGCATCTGACATAGCCTGAGAATCATGTACTGTACATGCCAAATCATTTACAGATCTTTCATAGTTTATGAGCTTATATAGCCCACATCATAAAATGTCAAAAGCAATAATCACATCACCATTTGACAGATCATGAACTGTACACCTGTCATCAACAAATTTCACAACCAAGTCAATCTTGGCTAATGCAAAAACTGATAACAGGTTCTTCTTGATCCATGGCATAAATAAAGCATCTGACAAAAGTGAAAGAACTACCATCAGCAGTAGTCAAAATGATCTTACCAACTCCCATAAGAGGATAAGAGGAGTTGTTGGCACATGTAACAATATTCCCTGTAGGGGCACGCTCGAGTGAAGAGAAGAAACTACATTGGGAGGTAATATGTTAGGCTGCCCCACTATCAAAATACCAAAACTGCAAACAATAGTAAACACCCATTCTTCTTCCTGCACAAGATTAGCAGACTCTATTTTTGGAGTAGAGGCCTCTACAACAACCATTTCTGCCTCCTTTTTCTTTGCCTCTTTTGCAGCCAGTTTAGGACAGTTCTTTATGATATGATCATTTCCTTTACTGTACTTGCAAAACAATTTCTACTTTTCTGATTTCTTTTCATCTTTGTCTTCCCTCTTCGATTGTGCAGAATTAGTAGATTTCTACTTACTAGTTGAAGAGCTCCATTTTCCTTTGCCCTTCTGACTAGCCAAGAAAGCTTGATTTGCAACTCGCATAATGGACCTCTTCTACCTGGACTGATCTTCCTGTAACAGAATAGAGACTAACTCCTCAAATGACAAGGCATTTGGATTGCCTTTCATCATCAACCGAAGAATAGAAGCAAAACTCTGATATGAATCAGGAAGACCATTCAGAACGGTCTGCAGAAGTGAGCTATCTGGTATAACCTCATCAGTAGAAATCAATTGTTCCTTCAAGTCTTTGATCTTTGTTAGGAAACTGTCCATAGAATCACCTTCATTCATGTGCTCACTCTCCAACTATTTTCGGAGGTAAGCAACACGAGCCTCATTCCTAGCTTGGTACAATTTGGTAAGTGTATCCCAAGCATCCTTAGCTATTCTGCAAGAGCGAATGTGAGGAATAATGGCACATTTCACAAACAAGGCTATCAATGCATGTGTCTGGGCATCTTTGTCATCCTAACGAATCTGCTCTGCACTAGGTGCAGTAGAAACCATAGCACAAAGAGGAATATGCAAAATATCATCATCTTCGACACCTTCTACATCAGCTTCTCTACCTGCAGTTGTAACAATTGCAGCACATCTCTGCTCACCTTCACCTATCATGTAAGTGGGTTATAACATTTGTACCCTTTTTGCTCAAGGGAGTATCCAATTAAGACACATTTTTCTGCTTTCGGATCAAGCTTTGCCCTCAACTCATTTGGAACATGTACGTATGCAATATAGCCAAAAACTTTCAGATGTGATAAGTTTGGCTTTTTACCTGTAAACTTCTCTTCAGGTGTAAGTTGATATACAACAGCAGTCGGAGTTCTGTTCATGATGTATATAGCAGTATGCACAGCTTTTGCCCAATAACAATGAGGCATATTCTTCTCAGCCATCAAGGCTCTTGCTATTTCTGCAATATGTCTATTTTTTGCATTCAGTAATGCCATTTTGTTGTGGTGTGTACCTGCATGAAAATTGATGCTGAATTCCATGATTTTTTAGAAAATTGTTGAACTCATTTGACATGTATTCACCTCCTCCATCAAATCTTAATGTTTGAATGTACTTCCATGTCTGCTTTTCCACCATAGCTTCAAAATTCTGGAAGTGAGTGAACACCTCACTCTTCTCTTTCATGAAATATACCCATACTTTGCGTGTATGGTCATCAATGAAAGTAACATAAAACCTGCAACCGCCCATAGATGTGGTCTTTGTTGGACCCCAAACATCTGTATGTACTACTTCTAGTACATTCTCACTAACATGCTTGTCATGTGGAAATGATTCTCTTCACTGTTTACCAAATTGACATGCTGCACATACCTTTTGCATTTCTACAACTTTGAAATTTGGTAGTCCATGGACAATCTCCTTTGACTGCATCAATTTCAGCCTTTGCAAGTTTGCATGTCCAATCCGTTTGTGTCACATCTCTATATCTGTAATAACTCCTGCACCTTTTGCAAACATTGCTGCATTCATTTCATGAATCTTTACATTTAAGGTGAACATCCTACCCACTTTATTTCTTTTGGCAACCAATCGTCCATCCTGCTTGTACTCTTCTACATATAACCCATCAGCATTAAACCTGACTTGTAATCCCTGGTCAACCATTTGTCCAACAGAAACTAGATTCTTTGTTATATTTGGAATATGCAACACATCAACAAGATTTTTTACCTTTCCATCCTCCATAGATAGTGCTATGTTTCTTGTATGCTCAATAGGATGTGATGTGTCATCACCTGTTTCAACATATCCGGGAATTGGCATTTTTTGCAAAGTACTAAACCATTCCGCATGACTGGTCATGTGATTTGAAGCACCTAAATCAACATACCAGACATTATCATTCGATTTTGAAACACCGGCAAACATCGTATTCATCATGTGATGTTGAACCATGAATAGCTTCTCAGAATCATCTGTACTTGTGGATGCATAGTTGTTTTGCTACCTTCTGTTATTTTGATTCTTCAACCTGCAATCACGTTCAAAGTGTCTAGGTTTACCACAATTCCAGCATCCTTTACTATCATTTCTTGAATCATTTCTTTGGAAATTTTTACAACCTCTTTGGCTCCCCCTGCCTCGAAACTGTCCCCTTCCTCTTGCATGATTCTGTTGTTGACCTTGGTCTTGGTTACTGTTTCCTCTTCCATTTCCAAAACCTCTACCTCTTCCTCTACCGGAGTAGAATACATGCTCAGAACTGGGCTTTCCTTGGGAGTTTGAATCCTCACCAAGATTCTTTTCTTCAATAATCAGCATGGATACCAAATCAGCAAAATTCGAAATATTTTCCTTGGTCTGTATAGAAGTTCTGAACTGCTTATATGCAGCTCCTAAACCACGAAGGCACACTTCCACCTTATCATCATCATCTACATTCATGCCAATAGATGTAAGTGACTCACATATGCTTTTGATTTTTAGAGTGTCGTCACTTACCGACATGCTCTTTTTCTCCAATATATGCAGCTCATTCTTGAGTTGTAATTTCCGTGCCTTTGTGTTGGTCTCGTACAATGTGACCAAACTATTCCAAGTCTCTTTCCAAGTCTTGGCATCCTGTATGTGCCCAATCATGCTATTCTGTATGCTAACAGATAGCCAATACATTACCTTTCGTGCTCCTTGATTCCATTCCTCATATGCTCTTAACTGTTCTACAATCCGATTCCTATCTGGTAATTGCATAGCATTTTCATTCTCTCCTTTGATGTACTTCCACTAGCCTTTTCCCATCAAGAAATTCGTCATTCTGAATCTCCAAGCATGGAAGTTGTTCTTGTCCAGCTTATCGCTCATAAGCTGACTCATTCCATCTGCATTTGCCATTTTTGCAGCAATTCACAACACTGCAAAACACTACAAGCAGCACTTCTGCTTGAACACTATTGCACTATGATGTGACAGTTCGATCTCAGAAGAACACAGTTTTCGTGTATCAATAGTACACGTAATTACTTGAAATTCTGGATCTGGAATATATGAGTCTTGTTGAACACGGTGCAAGTTATAGTTTTTGAAACTGACTTGGTTTTTCTTCGGGCCCCACCTTGAGGGCTCGAAACGGAGGTCGAGATGGCTCCGAAACTTCGATCTCACAAAAACAAGTGACCCTAAAGGGATAACTCTCGAAAATATTTTAAGGTCTTCTACCTTCACGCCGATTTTTGTAGCAAACGGAGGTCATTTGTGAATCACATTTTCTCCATGCCTTGTTGTGTACTCTTCACCGTTGCCTTCTCCACGAGCTCTCTATAGCCACGCTGGCTCTGATACCATGTCACGAGGAAGGAGATAAGGAAGAGAGCTCACACACACACACAATCAAAGAGAAGCACACACTCAGATTGAGGCAAGGAAGAATAATCTTCTTCTTCTTCTATTACATAAAAAGGAATGTACAAGAATGACCTAAAAACAAGAATACAACAAGTGCAATATATAAAGATCAGTACATAAGGAAAAATCTAATGTCCGTGAATGAGTGAGTTGGCAAGGAACAAATGTGCCATCATTCTCGGTAGATAAATCTAATAAAGCTTAATGAAGTATCCCTGACATATACCAATGTGACCACTATACATCTCAGAGAAACGAAAAACTGGTACGTGTCATCCTGGATCATCACATGTTGAGCTTGGTATCTCAACACTCTGTTCCCCTCTCTCTCTCTTAATTTTCATAAAAAGCACAAAAAAAGTAAAAACATTTGTTGAGCATCTAATTAGTTGGCATGGTCTCCTTCACACAAAAATACTTTGGCACTTGGATACCTCCTTGAAGGATCAATTAAAGCCCCTCTCTCTTTAGGTAGTTGAGGAATTGAATTCACCCACTCTCTCCATTTGATGAGATTTATGCATTCGGGGGGGGGGGGGGGGGGGGAGGGCCTCTCCTTCCCTCGCAATCTCTCTCTATGACATGCTGGCAGGCTTACCTTTTTGCCTTGGTGGTCGGGAGTGGAGTTGTGGAGCGGTTGAGCTCCATTGTGTTCCCCTTTCCCACTCTTTGTTGGGGTCGAGCTCCATTGAGCTCCTCATCTTCTTTTGCTGTCAAGCTTGTACTCAAACAAGCTTCCCATCTTCGCTTGCTGTCGTGGTCGAGTTCCATCAAATCTTTGTTTGCTGCCACGATTGGGCTCTATTCACCCGCTCTGATGGTGCATCTTTTCATTCATATCTTGCTATTGGGGAACTGTGACTGAGGTCATGGCACAGGATCGAAGTCTTCACCATGTGTTCTTGGGTTTCCCCTTGTGTTTGTGCTGCTAAGGAACTCTAAGAGGTGTTGGTGCACCTTCGAAGTTGCGGTCTGGCTCAGGTCTGACGGCCTACTTTCTCTCTCCTTACTTAATCTGCAAGATTTTAGACTCTACGCATGCTCCTTTGCTTGCTCCCTCCATGACAAATTCAAGGCGGTTGTGCTCTATGTCCTGCCTTGGCCGTATCAGGTGAAGATGCCAAGATATGTGTCCCTCTATCTTTTTGAGGCCGTCAGTTCCCATGCTTGGGGATACTCCGTGGCATGCATCTATCTATCAGAAAAAGTTAGTCCACCTGTATACAATATGAATGTGACCACTTATTTGGCTGAAGGCTGATGAGAAGCCCATGGAGCTAGTTAAGGCCAAGAGCTACAATAGAAGTGGATGTTAATGATGATCTCCTACCTCAAGCCGAACTTGGGGAGTGCAGTCATGTCTAATCATGGACTAATGATCCGTGCCATGGAGGTCAATTTTTGTTGTTCTATCACATAATTATAGTTACTTAACGTGTTATCCCAGTAAAAGTATCATTCCAACACATGAGAGGTGTCTTTTGGAGATAACTGAGCACTCGTTCTGTAACACTTCTTTTACACTCACCACTATGGCAATCTCTTGATGCAGTCCACTAAGACAAGAAAACTTCTTTTCTTTTTGTGGTGTTAAGTTTGTTAAAGGGACTTTTGCCTTTTCAATGAAGAAACATGTTTCCAAGAGTTGCATGTCTATCATAGTCGACCATACTCAGTTCTCAATGTGCTTGTACTTGGAACTTGAAGATTTGGGGTGTTGAAGCCTCCTGCTTCCCACTAACTTGGGGTCACGCATGCCTTCCCCAACATTTTTTCACATCTTGACTCATGGTCACGCTTTTGTCCACTATATCTCATTCGGCCTTGCTTTTTATGCTTGTGTAACTACCTTGACAATCTCTAAAATCTATGATGATGCCTCTATGGACACTCTGTATCTCAAAAAGCCAAGTAGGCATGTGTACAATTCGCCATTATGCACTAGGGACTAATGAGGGCACTTATCTTTGCTCTGTGACTACATCTGTGTATAATTGGCACCAATGATAAATGTATTTTCTGGAGGATATCTAGGGTTAAATAGATATACGTTGCATATGATTCTGGTCAGATTTTATGTTTTGTGTTAAGAAATAGGCATGGCGTCCTAGTTACTAGCACATTGTGAAGATAGTTGGGTGTAACATTGCAACTTAGTTACTAGCACGTTGGCTCCAATCATCTCCATCTCTCTTACAGGCCTGATAGAAATTCAGATATAGTGTTAAAGTGTCAATGCCTATCATCATTGGTCAAGACCATCCATTCTTTGAGTCTAGTTGCTGGACTTGTTGGAGTCCATGCATACTTAATATTGATTGATGTGAGCATAATAGGTATCAAATCAATCGGGCCTAGTATTCATCTCATGGCTATTAAGACATGGGAAATTTGCCGTCGGCATTAATGAACAGTGTGTATGATTCTTCACTATGCATATTCCTTCGGACTTATGAGTGGTTGCATGAGCATGTGCGTGCATCACAATAGTTGCTAATTTTGCCTTTTTTTTCTTTTTCATGAACAGAGTTTTGTAGACCATAGTCCATCAAGAGCATTTTTTTTTTAAAGAGTGGAAGGACCTTATGCACTTTGCATGTGTTATCTAGCCGTCTCATATCGATCATATCTGTTTCCCTTTGGGACTTCAAACTTCAGCTTTGGTGCTCTTAATGCGTATGGTGCTGAATCAATAGGGGGAGGATTGTTGTCAGTAAGTAAATCAAAACTACGTATTGTTCTTGATGATTGTTGAATTAGCAGATGCCATTAGGCCTGATGAAAAATGATAACCAATGACCATGGGTCAAGACATGATCTACAGATTGAGTTGCATCTTAAAGTTTGAACTGTAGGTTGGGAACTGATTTCTATGCATTCAGGTTTTAGGAACTGGATTGTTACTTGGCTTGCATGAAGGCTAAGGGTGGTTCCTAGGAACATGATATATTGTTGCTATACTGCTATATTTGATATGGATGATTTACTAATAAGGATCATCACTGATTAGTGACAGAAGGCTTATATCCATGATGGTTGCATTCATTCACTTCTTGCTGACTCAGAAATTAATGATATTTATATGCTTCCTTTTGCTTGCATGAACTTTCCCAGGGTGGGGTAGGATTGTCCCACACTTTTCAGGTGATCTTTATAACTATAACAGTAGCCCAGTGATTAGTTCTCTTTTGGAGATGGCATTGTGTTTTTAATGCTAATGGTTTCAACACTTGTCATAAAAATATCATGATGTTTTCTCATGAGGGAGCTGCACATATGATCTAACTAATTTGAAAACAAATAAGTCTCTATTTCTGAAATGACATCACTTGCCAGGAATTGACTTATACAGCGTAGTGATGAGTAGGTTGTTTCACATTATGCTATTCATAGACTTATAGGGAGCTGGAAATGCAGACTTGTGTCTTTATTTTACCAAGGAACATCTTTGTGTTGTGGCACGTAGTATCCCAGGTTGGTGGGCTCTTATACCCATGACACTTGGGGGGTTAACCGCGTTTCTGACCACACTCCATGCTCTCACTTGAAGGGAATACCAAAGAATTTTGATAATGGAATTGCATTGATGTGATTGTTTAAATTACCAGTTATATGTTGTGCTACAGGATCTTTTGGGATTATTTACTTCCAAAGTAAGAATGAGTATCTTATGTGCCTTAATGTCTATATGCATTTATGTGATGACTGTAATAGTGATCATAGGGGCCATTTCGCAAGCAATAACATTGTTATTCATCCCTCCAACTTCACAAGAACACCTTAACGAAGTGGACACTATACACCGATGACTCCACTCACCTTCAATGCTTTTCAAAAAGCTCCTTTTTCCAGAGGTAGAGGGATTACTGTTCTCCAATAAGCGTACACCTTAAGTCTTCTATTTGATAGAGGAGTGAGCTCTTGGATGTACATTCCTTCGAATGTCTCAAGACTTGCACATAAGAATGGTTTTAAGGTAGTTAAAGTTTGAATTTTTTTGGGTTCTTTGTGTGTTGAGCTTTACATTGTGGATTGCAAGAAAAGAATGTCTTGAGGTTATCTTGTTCTAGTAAAGCTCTTAATAAGAGGGAAACACTGTGTGGATTCAGACCTGTAAAAGTCACAAAGGATTGAGTGATTGTTTTTTGCTAGGGAAGTAACTCTCTGGTTTCACAATGCTCATTTAAGGCTTAATGCATTGCAAGCCAACACATCCAGAACTTCAGCATTGATCCTTCTTGACTCCTATAGATGATTTTTATACTCAGCTTTGCAGGAATAGCTCTGGAGACACTGTTTGAATTTTCATAAATGCTGAAGAATAATAAGAGTGTTGGTTCCTTTACATCACTTTTATACAGTCCTTATGCTTGAATGACATTGTGCTTACTCACTTGTTAAGTGCTCACATCGTTTAGGGCCCTCTGTTTGAAAACAAATTTTTGGAAACCCTCTTGTGATAGGGAATTTGGGCCTAGTTCGTACACGTTACTCACATTTTAGGTCTTAAGGACTTCAAGAACAAAACAACTTGGGTGATTGTCCCATTTGGGAATGATGTTCAAAAGCTGTAACTCCACTCTGAGTAATTTTAACACTGTTATACATCTGATTTGGTATTGGCCAAACCCATGTATTGTTGAAAATTAAGAATATGCAATAACCTCTTTTCCATATCGTATTGTTGCACTATTGCTTAATCATTTTTTGAATGCATAATACTCATGTTAATTAGCAAGTTTGCTGATATGAGCATAGTATAAATGATGGCAAGAACATAAGTGAATCATGAAACCACATTCATCTCATGCTTTACATTGCAATATGTCACACACTCACTTGGAAATAACAGATTATAATGTTGACGTGATTGTGGCATCACAGAGATATAAGAGATGAGTACTATTGGTCCTTAATGGGCTCCTTGCTTTTTGGGTCATCATTTTTGGATCGCAGGAACAAGAAGATTTTCACGTAGACTTCTCTCTAGAAGAGAAAGTCTTGTAGGAATGGATGCTCCCTGAACTGGAAACTAAATTTGGAGTGAATGTTTATAGTATACTTCATTTTTCAGAAGCAGTCTACTTGCTTTATGTATGTTTTAATTTTAGGTTTAGGAGCTCCCTGAAACGCTTCACCAGTCCTACACAGGACTACCCAGTGAGATGTATGCAGGGTTGATTGACCCCCAAGGGGATTGTGTCACCCAGCTCTGAAGACTAAAGATTTGCAGATTGAAGGAAGGACTGATGGCTTGGAAGTGCTATAGATTTGAAGATCATTGAAGACCTGAAGAATTGCAGACTGAAGCTTTGCAGACTGAAGAATTACAGATTTTGAAGACTTGAAGATTTCCAGACTTGAAAGACTCTACCTTGGACTAGTTTAGTTATGTATGCTCTTCTTCTTTAGCTTTGTCGAGGCCGACAAAGACAAGAGGGGGGAGAGTGTTGGGCTGTGGGGTATGCACACATCCACAACTGTGCATAGGAACCCTTCCTAGACCATGAGAATAACCTTTTTTGTATATATTTGAGTGTCACATGTGAACATTCTCTTAGAGGCACTTTTTAATATATACTATAGTGTAGGTAACCCTTGGATATCTCACCTTTTTGGCCCTTCTAAGGAAATCCCACTTAGAAATTCCCACTCATGCATATTCTTGGGATTTGGTGGTTACAAGACTTGATTTTGGAATATCCTACAAGATATGTTAGTTAGAGAGAGATTCACTTTTTGACTTTTCAAAGGAACACATGGGGAATAGAGCTTACCCTATATATAGAAGCTCATTTTTTGTAAACAGGGGAGCTTTTGGTCGATGTGCTCTCATGTAATATCTCTTATCAATGGAAGAAGGCTCTCTTTTACTCCAAGACTATTTACACTTTATGTATTGTGTCTTTGTGAGTGTGTGAGAATGGTGTGGGTGTGCCTATGCATGTCTCTCCTTTGTGTGAGTAGAGTAGTTGCATTGCTTGTATTTTACTCATGGATTAGGATCCTTGACTCCCTATTCTCCATGTCTTCAAGCATGTGGCATAGCATGTGTCTGATGCCAATGGCTTGAACATGTTGGAGGTAGGGGTGGATGAGAGGAGAGTCACTCTTGAGCTTTCCTTCTTGCTTCCATGCAAGGTGGTGAGGGTTTTTGGTCTTTCCTTGCTACAACCTCAACTATGTGTATCTATCTGTATGTGTGTATGTGTGTTCTATGCATATGTGTGTGTACATTCATGTGTGTGTATGCATGTATGCATATGCATGTGTATGCATGTGAGTGTATATGTGTATGTGTGTGCATATGTGTGTGTATGCATGTGTGCATGTATGTATGTATATGCATGTGTGTGTATGTATGCATGTGAGTGTATGTGTGTGTGTGTGTATATATATATATATGTGTGTGTGTGTGTGTATGTATGTATGTATGTATGTATGTATGTATGTATGTATGTATGTATGTGTGTGTGTATATTTGTATGTGTGTATGTGTGTGTATGCATATATGTGAGTATGTGCATATGTGTATGTATGTATGCATATGCATGTGTATGCATGTGTATGTATATGTGTGTATGTGTATGTGTGTATATATGTGTATGTGTGTGTATATGTGTATGTGTGTGTGTCTATGAGTGTCTGTATATGTGTATGTACCTCTATACACATGTACATGCTCATGCTCTATGATTGTTTCTTGATCTGTGTATGTGTGTGCATGCACATCTCACTCTCGATCGCGACATAAATGTGTTGGGAGAAATCAATTTTCATTTTGTATTCACAAGAAGTGGCTTATGTGACGCTTTTTCATCGTAGTCAATTTGCCAATGTGATGCAAAACCAAGTAAGCAAAGACATTATACCTACAATGAAAAATACTCTACTAAGATCAAATAGGAGATCAAATATAAGTTATTGGCTGCCTATTTCATTTATGAAATTGAGTACATAGAATGGACCTCTCCAATACTTGTAGTTCCTAAGAAGAATGGCAAACTCAGGGTTTGCATTAATCTTAGAAAGGTCAATGCTACAACTATGAGAGATAGTTATCCACTGCCAATAATAGCTCATCTATTGGAAAGAGTGGTTGGAAATGAAGTTTATAGCTTTTCGGATGGATTCTCAGGCTATAATCAAGTGCCAATTGCATTAAAAGATAAACACAAAACTACCTTTGCAACTAAATGGGGTATTTATGCATTTAGGGTTATGCCTTTTGGCCTAATAAATGCACCTGCCACATTCCAAAGATTGATGTGCCATGTGTTCAAAGATTTTCTAAGAAGCATAATGGAAATTTATGTGGAAGACTCATGCATAGAGAAAGGATCATCTAAAGGAAATTCAAAAAGTGTAGAACTTACAGAGTGTGTCTTACTCTAGAAAAATATGTTTTTTTGTTAGAAAAGGAAAAATGCTAGGAAATATAGTCTCAAAAAATGGAATATCAATTGATGAAGGGAAAATAAAGGCTATAGTGAATCTGTTGAAACCAACAAATGTAAAGGACTTACAAACATTCATGGGGCATTGTGGTTACTATAGGAGATTTTTGTGTAAGTTTGCAGATATTGCTAAACCTCTATGTGCATTGATTACTAAGTTTGATTGGACTCAAGAATGTGAGGAAGCCTTTGAAACACTAAAAACTTGCCTAGTCACAACACTTATTTTGAAAACACCACAATGGGATGTAATATTCCATGTACATGTTGATGCTTCAAACTTTGCCCTAGGATTTGTATTGACATAACTTATTGAAGGAAGCAAACTGGATTTTCTTATTGCATATGCAAGTAGACAATTGAATCAAGCTGAAAAGAATTATACAACAACTGAAGAGAAGGTCTAGGCATGGTATTTGTAGTCAAAATATATAGACATTATTTGTTGGCTAACAAGTTTAAATTCTTTGTAGATCACCAAGCATTGCTATACTTGGTGAACAAATCTTTTCATACAGGAAGAATAATGAGACGGTTTTCTTACTCCTTATGGATTTTGAATTTGAAGTCGTACTAAGACAAGGACTAACCCACTTGAGAGCACATCACTTATCAAGAATCTTTACAGGAGAGAATTCCCTTCCTATTGATGATGAATTGCCTCATGCTTATCTCTTCAATGGAGAAAGCATCCCTGAATGGACAAGTTCTTTGGTTCCAATTTTATCCATTGGACAAAATAAATCAAATGGTAATACCACACATTTGATTTGCAAAGTAGAAATTTTGTTCTGATGGCATGACATTTGTATCATGTAAACCACATTGGAATATTAGAATATTGTGCTTCTGAAGAATAGCAAGAAAATTATTTAGAAAAAGCACATTTTGTGGAACCATGTCTTCATGCTTCTAAGATTGACACTCTAGATAATCTAGCTAGAATGGGAGTACATTGGCCAACAAAAGAAAGAGATGTGGAAAGGTACATAGCTCAATGCCAAAAATTTCAATACAAGCATCATTACTTTGTTTTGGTTTCAAGGAAATCCTCATTGGAGTACACATATAGTAGAAAGGCTAAAACAAGGTAATGACCACAATACAAGTATGAAAGATTCAAACTTTTGACATCTACAAGAATTGAGTAAAGATTTTGTTCTAATAAAAGACCAATTGTATAAAAAAGGTATGGATGGATATTTGAGAATTTGTGTTCCTAAAGATAAGTATATTGAAATGTTAGAAATGGATCACTCAGGTGCAGCAAGAGGTCACTTTTCCAGTGAAAGAACTGCTAAACTAATTTTATATTTAGGATTTTGGTGGCCTACCTTATTTCCAGATGCCAAAGTGTTTGCACAAAGATGTGATATTTGTCAAAGAACAAGACAACCCAAGAGAAGAGATGAAATGTCTCTTAAACCTTTGGTATCTTCTAGAACCTCTAGCAAATGGGGAATGTATTTCATTAGACCTATAAATTCACCAGCTAAAAGTTCACATGCATAATATAACATGGTGGCAACATATTATTTAACAAAATGGGCTGAACACAAGGCTACTAGGAAGAATGATGCTCATACAACTGCAAAATTTTTATATTAGTATATCATTACCAGGTATGGATTACCAATTGAATTGGTAAGTGATAGCGGTACTCATTTCTTGAATTGAAGAATTTACTGCACAATTCATGATTAAATAGAGGAAATCAGCACCTTAACACCCTCAAGCTAATGGTCTTGTAGAAAGCACCAACAAAGTTTTGTGCACTATGCTTTCAAAATTGGTGAATACAAAAAGGACAGATTGGGGTATGCAATTGCATCATGTCTTATGGGCATATAGGGTGGCCTATAAACCTGCTATTGGAACAACTCCATTTAATTTGGTTTATGGCCAAAATGCAGTTTTGCCAATGGAATTTCTTATACCTACTTTAAGGATAGGAAATCAAATGCAATGGACTGGGCATGAACTGTCTGGTAGGGTTTTGGAATTACAAAAATTGGGAACTTCTAGAATGCAAACAGTCATGAGTATATATGCAGATAAAGAAAGACAAAAGGCCTACCATGACATACAAATCAAAGAAAAAGGTTTATAGGAGGGAGACTTAGTTCTAGCATATAAAACTAAGGAATACATTAAAAAGTTGGAAAAGAAGGGATATGGACCATATATCATCCATAAAATTAGTCACAATGGAGCAATACAGCTAGCTAATATGCATGAGGAAATTATGCCAAATTATATAAGTGGTTGTAGAACTCAAAGATATAAGAAACCTTTAACAACTGAGGAGTGGAGAAGGATACAACAATCAAACAAAAGAAGGTAGGAAGAAGAGAAAATTAGACAAGAGACTTAGGAAGAAGCTAAGGCAAGAATGATGAAATATAAGAAAACAAGAGAATTAATGGGATGTGAAAAAAATATTGGAAAACAAAGGAAATTAGGGTTTTATTGGACTCAAGATCTCAAGTAAACTTAATCAGTTCAGACATACTCAATCAATTCCAAGTAAGAATAAAACCAAGTACAACCTTGATTAGGACAATAGATGGACAAATACTTCCAACAATGTCAACATAGAAGATTGTTCTAAGGATAGGTTAAGAAGAGTCCACAGTAGAATGTGAAGAATGGCCTGAAAGCTTAATGCTGAAAAATTAATATTAGGTCAATCTTGGATGAAGGAAAATAAAGTTTCAATTGATTTTGATCAAATGTTGATTCATTTAAAAAAAGAAAATAAAAACTTAAAAAGCTTGTTTGTAAGCAATGATGTGCAGGAATCAACTAAGGAAATATGCAATGTGGAGATGGAGAATTTCATATTTTCATTAGAAGAACACTCTTAGGATGTAAGCCATAGTATGAGGTAGATATTATGAGGTAGATATTAAGCTAGGAAAGTGAAGAGAGAGCAAATGCTAGTGAAATTACATCTAGAAGAATAAATCAAGCTCAAAATTTTCAGCATCATTATCAAAAGAGAAAACAAATTTGGAGACCAAAAAATAAACAAGTTAATAAATAACCAACAATGAAGCAGATTTGGAGACCTAAAAAAATATGCATTGTCAAAGCAAAAGAAAGAAGTGTATCAAGGCTAGAGACGAATGGAACAATACCTCAAAAGTACAAGAAAAAAGAAAGTCCAACATGGTATTGAAGAAGAAAGCCAATAATGCATATACAAGTTACAGTTCAATAGCAACATGGAAATATGAAGGAAAACATGAAGATAAGAAAGGATATTCAGAGAAAAACAACAAATAACCATTATGCATCACTTAAGACTTCAATCTTGCACCATAAAGAAAATGCATTGTCAAAGATGCATGTATACGGTTACACTACAAAGCCGTGCATTCACTAGCAACAAAAAAGTTCAACCAAGGCACCTTGAGGAGCTCTTTTCATTGTAATAAAAAGAGTTGGGAGGGGAAGAGAAATCATGATAAATGCTATGAAAACTAACTCAAAGACAAAAGTAGATTTGTATCAATACTATTAAAAAAAAGAGAGAGAGGAAAACAATAAATTCGATAAAGATATGTCTTTAGAAATACCAATATAAAAGTTTTTCATGATTGACATACAAACCACCAATAAATTCTTGTTTTGTATGAGCAAGTTGGAGTTAATGATAACTTTAAGTAGTTTTAAAATTAAATTTAAATCCTGATGGGATCTTGAGTATCTTGAAAAGAAGATTGATATGAACCATTAGAAAAATATATGTTAAAAAGTTGTCTTAACTTAAGAAGAAGTATATACTAGGAGTAGAATTAATGATTTTGTTTTTCGAGTTAAGTTTATTGGCACATCTATTGTTCGAGCTAATAGGCATTTCAATCCATGACATGGATAACAACCCAACACATTTGAGGTACCTATAACCACTCCCATTTCATTGGTTTCAGCTAATCAAGTGTTCAAGTTGGTTGACAAGTACGTGAATTTGTGCTCTTCACATTGCACATTGTAAGAGTGGATTCGCTTTTTTGAAGAATTCTCAAAGTTGTTCTAAGACATCCATGTTCTCATGGAATATATCATATCTTTATCAAAATTGTATTTGACTAACATAATAGATGAATACAAGACCTTCAATGTTTGCTTTTATATTTTTAATTTATTACCCTTTTTTTGTTTATGGGTGGTGTTTTAAAAGATAGTAGATTTTTCATTTTGGCCAATATGTGTATCATAAATTTGTCTATGTGTTAGTTTCATAGTGTTTGAAATTGCTCGATAGTTCACACACACACACAAACATACATACATACACACACACGCATACATACATACATACATACATACATACATACATACATACATACATACATACATACATACATACATACATACATACACATACATACATACATACATACATACATACATACATACATACATACACACACACACACATATATATATATATATATATATATATATATATATATATATATATATATATATATATATATATATATATATATATATATATATATATATATATATATATATATATATATATATATATATACATACATACATATACATATACATACATATATACATACACACACACACATACACACACACACACACACACACATATATATATATATATATATATATATATATATATATATTATGGAATGATGGAAATTTAAATAGATTTCAATGTCTGGAGGTTTTTAATGTGATTGTGTTTTTATTTAGCAGGTGAAGAATCATGAGGGCGTGAACGCGCATGGATTTATTAAGATATTTTTGAAGTTATTTAAAAGATAATATTTTAGATATAGTAGTCGCTTAGAAAGCGACGTTTTTCTAAAAATAGTAGATCACTTAGAAATGTAAATAAAGTAGATTTTTCATAAATACACGCTTTTTGAAGCGTCACCCTCATGTATCTTCTATTCAGGACATGATGAAATTTACCTATAAATACACACACTTTGATAGACTCATCCATTAGAGCATGTGGGGGCAGATTGTACCCAATCTTGTGTTCAGTCTCTTATCTCTCTCTATTTTGTGAGTACTTTTGTGAGATTTTGTCTTTGTACTATGTCTGCATACATGCGTCTGCAAGATCTGGTCAACAGTGGTATCAGAGCCTACACACATCTATAAAAGTGTACTTTTTGGCATCCATTCATGATTCATGGCATCCGTAATTTGCAATTCGGCATCCATTCTGGTTTGTTAAAACTCATTTGGTCCAGCTTTGTGTTTGTCAATTCACGTATTTTTGGTTCATTGGTATCTGTTTTTATTTTTTTTAATATGTTACTGTGCTCCTATCATAATGTGCTCATTGTGCTCATTGTACTCACTATACTCATTGTCCTCACTATGCTCACTGTCTTCACTGTGACACTGTGCGCACTGTGTTCACTGTACTCACTATCACATTGTGCATTGTGCTTATTCCAGTTCGGTTCGTTTATCAAGTTCATCTATCAATGCGATTATCCATGCAATTACTCCAAGGCATCGACTAAGGCATAACTTTGGCATCTTTGGCTTCTCTGGCACTCATGGTTCTCTTGGTTCATTTTGGTTCCATTGGTTATGCACAAACCCTCTCTAACTAATGAGTGGCGATAAGGGCTTACTTATTTCCCTAGTTATCTTACTTATTTCCCTAGTTAGCATGTAGGGATTTGAACCCACCACCTCTCACTTACAAGAGATATGCTTTCTCCACTATGCCATTTTCATAGATTGATACTGCATTCCTTTTAACTGATATTTAACATAACTTACAACACTCTCTTTCCCTTATTTATTTATTTACTTATCTAACACTCTCATTTCTTATTTATTTTATATATTTTGAAGACAAAACCTTCTTTTTCTATTTCAATTCCAATATTGCTAACATGTTTAGTAATAGGTTTTGGTTCTATATAAGGCCATGGACCCTACCCATACTACAGAGGATTTTGATAAGTTATTTATTAAATGTATTTTCCTCATCATGGTAAGTTATTAATTGAATGTATTTTTTTGCATCATGGTTTTCCAAAAGTTATTCTATCATATCGAGATGTTTAATTTTCTAATCATTTTTGAGTTGCATTATTTGAAAATTTAGGTTCCAATAGTTGTGCATTTCATCCTAAAAGTAACGGGCAAAGTGAAGCTACGAATAGTACTATTTTAGATTTATTACATTGTTATTCTTTAGATAATCCAAGTAATTGGGATGAGAAAATTCCTTTACTACAATTTGCATAATAACATAACACATACAAGTACTCGATGTGCCCCATATGAAATTGTTTATTGTAAAAAGCTTCCCACTCCCATGACTCTCACTCAAACTGACATCCCTATGGCTAATTCTTTTGCACAATATCATATTTCTACACTTCATGAGGTTCATGAGCACATTAAAAAAAGTCAATGATGTTACATGCATAATGTTGATAAGAAACAAGTAGCTAAGCAATTTAATGAAAATGATTTTGTATGGTTATGAATAATTCAAAGATGTTTGAAAAATATTTCACAACCTACCAAAGTTAAACTTGCACCATGTTATTATGGACCTTTCTGTATTATTCAAAAAATTAATGAGAATGATTTTAGACTAGAAATACCTTCTCATTCGAAATCCTTTAAAGTAGCTTTACCATATTAGTTTATTGAAATCCTTTAAAGTAACTTTGCCACTCACCACTATTTTAGATGATCCTCCTTTAACTAATTGATTATGATGTTACTACTACATGCACTGGTAAGCAATATCATAGATATTTAGTTAAATATAAAAATCACTCACTCAAAGAATCTCAATGGATTCATTAGACATCATTAACTCCACATTATGACTACTTGACTTTTGCATATCATTCACAGTCACATTAAATTCCAGTTTTTCATTTCCATGCATGTGTTTTTACAGAGAATATGCTTACGATTGTTCAATGATGGGACATGTGACTAGCCTTTCATTTTATTCTTATCAAGTGAGGTAAGTTGCTCATCAATTGAGAGGCATGTTATACTTTATGAAATAATGGAATGTTAAATGGATTTTAATGTCTTGAGGCTTTTAATGTGATTGTGTTTTGATTTAGCAGGTGAAGAATCATGAGGGTGTGAACGTTCATGGATTTATTCATATATTTCTTGAAGATATTTAAAAGATAGTATTTTATATGTTTTTTGTAAAAATCGTAGATTGCTTAGAAAGTGATGTTTTTGTAGATCGCTTAGAAAGTGACAATTTTTAAATAAAGCAATTTTGTCATAAATGCATACTTTTTGAAGCATTGCCATTATGTACCTTCTATTTAAGATGTAACAAAAAATACCTATAAATACACACACTCTGATAGACTTGTCCATCAAAGTATATGGGGGGAGATTGTACCCAATCTTGTGTCCAATCTCTTATCTCTCTCTATTTTGTGAGTATTTGTGAGATTTCATTTTTGTACTATCTCTGTGTACCTGCGTCTGCAAGATCTGGTCAACACATACATACATACACACACACATATATACATATATATATATATATATATATATATATATATATATATATATATATATATATATATATATATATATATATATATATATATATATATATAACATATATTATGAGGAAATTATGGTAAGAAGTTCCCAAAAAGTTTGAGGACGAGGGACTAATTTTCACATGAAACTAGTATTCGTTTTGTTTTGATGAGAGTAAAATTTGAATCCTTAGAAGGATGTTCCCAAAGAATTATGTCAAAGGCTACCAAATATTGACTCAATTTCCTTCTGGTCATTCCCAAATACTAACCTTTTGCCATATATAGATGAATGGTGGCCAAAGACTAATCGTTTGCCATGTATACATGAAAGGCAATAGAGAATAGTTTTTAGGTACAATTTCTAGATATAGATGAAAGACAAGAGAGAGGATGGATGTGCGTGGGATGAATTAGGGAAATCGAGATGAGAGTATTGATGGGAAAATATAAGCATAACTTGTAGTCTTTTTT
Source organism: Ceratopteris richardii (assembly GCA_020310875.1). Classification (NCBI taxonomy): domain Eukaryota; kingdom Viridiplantae; phylum Streptophyta; class Polypodiopsida; order Polypodiales; family Pteridaceae; genus Ceratopteris; species Ceratopteris richardii. Next base: position 29,713,345 of record CM035430.1, read on the forward strand.
CCATGACCAACCTCTATTTTTTTTTCTATTTCTAGAGCCTACCACAACATAGCCTCTATGAAGAAGCATACTAACTACATTACAAATAGATCCCCATATACTTTTTCCATGCATTTGCTAGACTCAAGATATGATAGACAGGAGATGGTTGAACCACACCCTATAGAGAGGATAAGGGAGTAATCCTCAACTATGGCTTTTGGGGAACGTGGTCAGCCCGTTATACTCCAAGCCGGTAGGTCAATTCAAATCCCACTCTCTGATACCAATTGTGGGATTTGAACTCATGATCTACCGGCCATGAGTACAATGGACTAACCACTTTCCTCAAAAGCCATGGTTGAGGATTACTTTCTAATCCTCCCTCTTAGGGTCTAGTTTAACCATCTCTTGCCCATCATTTATTGAGTCTAACAATATTTCCATTACTTTGTTCTTTTCAAGTTTTTTTTCAAGAAGGCTCTAGTCTGTGGGAAGTCGAAATTTTTTGCAAAGCTTTGGGATAACTCAGTTTTATGAATTCATCGTAGTGCAAATAACTTTCCTTTTCTTAATAAATGAGTGTCATCTCTTTGTTCACTACAACACTCTCACTAGGGGGGGGGAGTGTTACATAAGAACAAGCTCTAAAGTATTGTTTTTTAGGCTTATGGATTTTATTATTTATGATAAATAACATGTGGAGATGCTCACATCTCTAAATTTATAGTAAGAGGTGTCTATTTTTAGACAAGGAAGGCACTTCTGTTGATAGCCTCTCAATAAAAAGAGTGTTTCTGTTAGTGTAGTTGGCCAAATTGAGTGAATCTTGTTACATTGCGAAGCTTACAAGTTTTATTATATATATAGATCAGTTTTTGTACAAAATTCAATGAAAAAACTCCGTGTAAGTAGGCATTTTTGCAAAGATAATTCCTTGTGTGTATCCGCTATCTCATTAGAGACATACCTCTCTTCAAACTTTCATATCTTAGTTGTTATGAGGTCTTTTTGAGTGATTTCACTTGGAGAAGTTTCCTTAGCTCTCATACTTTTTGTATGTATGTAGTAGGCCTCAACATACCTTGACTTCAAACTATTTGTTTGGGAGTTATACTCCACCTTGTTTGACATTTTTTGTTTCTAAAACATGCTACTCCAATGCTAATTTTAGAATATATAATTGTTCTTAGCCAATTCTACTCAGAGAGTTTCTTATGATTATTTTGCTACAATCATCCATTTTTGTTTTCTTGAAAGTTTGCATGAAAGTCTGATTTCTGAAGTTTTGAAGCATTCATTTGATCTTTTGAAGATTTTTTGAGGATCTTGGGAGGTCTCATCACTTTTCATTGTGTACTTTGATGTTTACAAGTCTGTAAACATATCATTGTGTATCATAGCTTTTTTGTTTACATCACATCTTTCATAAAGCTTGTTGAATTATCTTATTTGTTTACAATGATTCAACATGGCAGATTTGAGTGCATCAATTGAGAAGTGGAGAATTTATCCCATGTGGCAATTTAGAATGGAGTCTATCTCATGTCTAAAGGTCTTTTGGGATTGATAACAAGTACAAAAGTGAAGCCACTATTACCAGTAGCTCCTACACAAGCAGATCAAGCAAGAGAGCAACAATGGATTGAAAGAGACAGAAGAGTTCTATTTATTATATCACAAATAATTTCAAATACTATGCTTGGACATATAAGAGTTGAATACTAGTTAGAAGCCTGTGAGTCTCTAGAAAGGTTATTTGCAACCACCAACAGAGCAAAGGCAAACACAAACTATTGGTGAGTTGACAAGAGTAAAAAAGAAGCCACGACAATCAGTTAATGATTATTTCCTTGAGGTAAAAATCTCTTATTGAAGCATTAGCCTCTATTGATGCATCTTCTAGTGAGGATATAAAGTTTAATAGCATGTTAAATGGATTGAGAGAAGATGAAAGATGGAAGTCTTTCATTACATCTATCATGACTCAAGAGAATCTACCATCCTTTGAAGATTTACAAACACTCATGATGACTGAAGAAATCAACATAGAAGGTGAAAACTCTTATCATTCACAAAGAGGTAGTCAAGGACAAGATCTTTATGCTTCATCAAATAGATCAAGAGGTAGAGGAAATGGGAGAGGAGGAGGAAGATTCAACAACAATGCAAGAGGATGAGGAAGCTTTAATGCTACTAGATGAGGAAGAACAATACAACAAAGTCAACAGACTCAACCAAATCAGCAAGGTAACTTTACTTGTAATTATTGTGGTAAAGTTGGTCATTATGCCTAGGATTGCTTCTGCAACCCAAATAGAAGAGGTGGTTTTAGAGGACGACAAAGAGGAAGAGGCCAAGACTAGATGCATGAGAACAACAACATAGTGCAAGATGAGACTCAAACATAGAAGGAAAACATTCTTATGGCTATGCATACAAAGACACATAAGAGGAAGGTAAACAACAAAACTTGGTATGTAGATAGTGGTTTCTCAAACCACATGAGTCATAACATGAATATGTTTGTGAACTTACACACGCCAGATTCAAGAGTCATAGTTGCTACAAGAGATAGTACTGAGCATGAAGTAGTTTACATTGGTGATTGTCCACTTAATGAATACATAACTCTCAGAGATGTTTTGTTTGTTCCTACTATTACAAGAAATGTGATTTCAGTTGGACAGATGGAGGACAATGGAGTAAAGGTGGATTTTGACAATAATCAGTGGCAAGCTTATCAAAAGAACAAGGGGACTTTTGATATAAGAGGGCAAAAGGTAAATAGATTATATACTTACGAAGTTGAAGTTCCAGATTGTGCAGGTTATACAATGGTCAATGGGGCTCAAGTAAGTCAATTGGATTAATGGCATAAGAGATTAGGACACATCAGTGTTGGCAGATTGAAGGATATTGCAAAGAAGTCCTTGGTTGAAGGTCTACCACAACTACCTAAACAAGATTTGGATTTTGTTTGTGAGGCATCTCAGTTTGGAAAACGGGTACGAAGTCCTTTTTCAAAAGCAGGATTGCAAAGCAGAGGTATTTTGGACTTGATTCATACTAATGTATGGGGTCCATCTCAAGAAGAGTCCATGGCAGGTAGCAAGTACTTTGTAATATTTATTCATGACTTCTCAAAGTTTACATTCATTTATTTTATGAAATACAAATCAAAAGTGTTTGATATGTTCAAGAACTTCAAATCATTGGTCGAAAAGCAAACAGGTTGAAGCATAAGAAGGTTGAGATCAAATGGAGGAGGTGAGTATTTTTCTAATCATTTTCTTGCATATTTGGAAGAAGAAGGAATAAAAAAGGAGACTACAAACAGATACACACCTCAACAAAATGGTGTGGTCGAAAGAAGAAACATGTCTATCTTGGAAATGGGTAGGTGCATGTTAAATGAAAAGGACTTACCACTTACTTTTTGGGCTGAAGTATGCAATATGGCAGTTTATGTGATGAACAGGTTACCACCTACTCAAAGTCACGTACAAAAAGCACCTTATGAATTGTTTTATGGATCAAAACCAGATATTTCTTATTGTAGAATCTTTGGAAGCATATGTTTTGTTCATGTTCCACAACAATTAAGGTCAAAGTTGAATCCAAGGTCACAAAAAATGATTTTCATTGGTATGGTAGATGGGCAACCAAGATATAGATGTGTGAACCGAGATACGGGAGAGGTAATTGTTTCGAGAGATGTTATTTTTCATCAAGATAAATCTTGGTATAAGCATGAAGTGCAAGTAGATGAAGAAGAAACTATAAGAAGTCGTGAAGAAGAGCCAAGTTCTCTGAGCTCACCAGAAAGTCAAATTACACATGAAGAGGTAACTCCCCCTGATCAAAAGTTGAAGAAAACTTTAGATCTAATTTCAAAAGGAAATTGAGTCACATGAAGAGGAAAGTGAAGGTTCTACATCAAGAAGAACCCAAACTCGCATGAAGATTATATGGCAAAACTTCTTGAGGAGCAAGGAGCAAGAACCAACAACTTTTAAAGAAACATCAAAGGTAAAGAAATGGGTTAAGGCAATGGATGAAGAAATGGCAGCTTTGTATGAAAAAAATACATGGAATTTAGTTCCAAGGCAATCTAACATGAAGGTAATCGGTAACAAATGGGTGTACAGGATAAAGAGAAAGAATGTTGGATCAGTAAGTAGATATAAAGCAAGGCTTGTTTGTAAAGGTTATGCACAGAGTTATGGCATCGATTATGAGGAGACATTTTCTCCTATTGCCAAGATATCAACAATAAGGACATTAACAAGTGTTGCCACAAGCAAGGTATTATCAATTAGATATCAAAAATGCATTTCTCAACTGTGATTTAAAAGAAGATGTGTACATGGAGCAACCAGCAGGTTATGAAGATCCCAAGAAGCCTACACATGTATGTAAACTCTTAAAAGCATTGTATGGTCTTAAGCAGGCTCCAAGGGCTTGGAGTTTTAGATTGGTAAAGTTTCTTGAAAAGCAAGATACAAGTGTTCAAATGCAGATACTTATTTGTAGGTTAAGGTTGAAGGATCATTGATTGTTTATATCTCAATTTATGTGGATGACTTGAAAATAATAGGAAACGATGAAGGTGAGATAGCAAGGATCAAAGCACAGCTTGGATCTGAATTTAAAATTTTAGATTTAGGAGAATTTACATATATATGATATTCTTGGAATCGAAGTTTTGAAGAAAGAAGATGGTGTATATCTTCTACAAAGGAAGTATATTTCAGATTTGTTAAATAAATATGGCATGGAGCATTGCAAGAGTATCAGTAATCCGATGGAACCCAATGTGAAGTACAATGTTGAACATGGTGAACCTTTAGAAGATCCACTTATCTATAGATCTTTGATTGGTTCTCTTATATATGCAACTTTAATAAGGCCGGATATTACATTTAGTGTAAGTGCATGGTTTCAATTCAGGAACAAACCCACATATGTACATATGCAAGCAGCTAAAAGGGTCTTGAGATATTTGAAGGGTACATTAAATGAAGGTTTGGGCTATAAATATCATAAAGTTATGGATTTGAAAGCATATAGTGATGCAGATTGGGCAGGAAATAAGGATGATAGAAGGAGTACATGTGGATATGTGATATTTGCAAGTAATAATTTGATTTTGTGGAGTTCTAAAAAATAGCCTATAGTAGCACTTTCAAGCACGAAAGCTGAATATAGAAGCCTTACAAATATAACATGTGAGATTATGTGGTATTTGAAGCTTTATGAAGACATGAATCTATCTACATCACGTCCACAACTCTTTGGAGATAATGTAAGTTCATTACAACTCGCGTCTAATCCAGTGTACCATGCAAGAACATAACACATTAAAGTACACTATCACTATATCTGAGAGAAGGTGTTGAATGAAGATATTGATATTCAACATGTTGGAACTAAAGATAAATTATTAGACATACTCACAAAAGTACTGGATGCTTAGAAGCTCAAGCGAATCAAAGTTCTACTTGGAGTCAAGCCTTTGGATTTAGAGCTTGAGGGGGGCAATGTTACATAAGAACAAGCTCTAAAGTATTGTTTTTTAGGCTTAGGGATTCTATTATTTGTGATAAATAACATGTGGAGGCACTCACATTTCTAAATTTAGAGTAAAAGTAGATAAAAGTAAGAACGAAAGGAGAGGTGTCTATTTTTAGACAAGGAAGGCGCTTTTGTTAACAACCTCTCAATAAAAAGAGTGGTTCCCTTAGTGTAGGTGGCCAAATTGAGTGATTCTTGTTAGGTTGCGAAGCTTACAAATTTCTACTATTCACAAATCAATTTTTCTACAAAATTCAATGAAAAACTCCGTGCAAGTAGGCGTTTTTGCATAATAGTTTCTTGTGTGTATCTACTATCTCATCAGAGACATACCTCTCTCCAAACTTTCATATCTCAGTCGTTATGAGGTCTCTTTGAGTGATTTCACTTGCAAAGTTTCCTTAGCTCTGATATTTTTTGTGTGTATCAAAATTTTTCATAGATATTTGAGTTTTCTTGTTGTTGTACATCAATTTTCAATTCAGAGAGTTAAGCATACCTTGCTATAGTAGGCCTCAACATACCTTGACTTCAAACTATTTGTTTGGGAGCTATACTCCATCCTTTTTGAGTTTTTTTTTGTTTCTAAAACATGCCACTCAGAGTCTACTTGTAGAATATATAATTGCTTTTAACCAATCCTACTCAAAGAATTTCTGGTGATTATTTTGCTATAGTCATCCATTTCTGTTTTCTTGAAAGTTTGTAGGAAAGTTTGATTTCTAAAGTTTGGAAGTATTTGTTTGATCTTTTGAAGATTTTTTGAAGATCTTCGAAGGTCTCATCACTTTTCGTTGCGTACTTTGATGTTTACAAGTTTGTAAACATAATAGGGGGAGGAATCTAGTACGTTTTGATAGCGTTGTGTGTGAATGCTCTTAAGTCTAGTGGGACATTTTTTCCATCTTAAAGAGGAATCGTTTTCCCCCTAGCTTGTTTATATGCCTATAACCCTAACCCTAAGGAATACCTATCTTTGTACATTTCACACTTAGTAATATTATTGTGTTGTGCTCCTAAATTTCAAATTCCTTGTACTCTAAAAAAAAAAAATCAACCAAATATGAAAAGAAAGCTTAAGATGGGAGAAATAGGGGGTTACATTGGGACTCTCAATGCAATTCTTTGAGTGATCATTAAGTGAGTGAAAAACTCATTGGAATGTGTGTGTAATGGGTGTTTGAGGTGGGGTTGGTTAGCTCTCGTAAGCTTTTCAGTTGAGGAATTTGATGGTTAGCTTTCCTTAGGCTTTCCAAGTGGGGAAATATGACGGTTATGGTGGTTAGCTTTTCATAGTTGGTTAGATCCCCTCATAAAGCTTTAGACTCAACATGGTGACACACAATTTACCATCAGCATGAATTGCACATCATTTCTGATTGTTGTAAGCCTCTTCTCTATTTCACATATATATTCGTTGTAGTAACCCTGTTTTATCTCTCTCTTCTTCTTGCTCTTTATTTCGCGCGCGGAAGGTGAAGATGAAGAAGGACAAGAGAAAAAGACAGTCCACCTTTTGCTGCATCTTTCTTCATAGCGTTCAACCGGGAAAGCCGACATATCACATTACAAGGATTAGGTCATTCGTCAATCAAATGACAGACAAAAATAGCGACAACAGATGAACAAAGAAGGAAAAAGCTGGCATAAAAAAAGGTTATAGCAAAAGCTGGAAGAACTGGAACTTATCGCAAAAGCTCGAAGGACTGAGTTATAGCCAAAAGCTCGAAGGACTTCTGCCTTCAGTGACAGCAACTAACAGCTGAAGGTCCTGGTTCCGTAACTTCCGTTTCGCTCAAGAGATGAACTAAAATCAGAAGAAAAGAAATTGGATTCCTTTTCTGTATAGTAGTAATACAGTAAATGTGACCTGAATTTGGGCGATCGACCGGAGCAGCGAAGGTTGCGTTACTGTTAGTTATCTGGATCTGAGAATGAGTGAGGAAATATGCCCAGATTGTTCGCTTACCTCTTCTACTTCATATCCTCTCTTTTACCATCCATCGCTAATAGCCGCCTGCATCTCAGATGCGGTCTTTTCAATTGTCTTTATTTCCGGGACATCCATCCATCCGTTCTCAGACTCACCCTATATGCCCTTGGATTGCAATTTGTCTTCTGTCATGTTCTTCTCTTGTACTTCATTTTCGCCTTGCTGCGTTTCCCCTTTCCTTTTGCCTTAAACACCAGAGAGAGAGAGAGAGCTTGGACTCTAGTCTCTGGAACGCACAAATGTGGGACGTGAAAAGGTGACGTCAGACGTGAAACAGAAGGATGCACCATGTGGGAAAAGAATCCGGCGGACAGAAGGTGAAGGGCGGAATGGCGTAGTCGTAAACCATAGAAAATGAAAAGCCAGGCCCGTCTTTCTGCAATTTTTCATGATGTTTGCTTGAAAGCAATTTCACTCCTAATCCATGATTTTCCCTGTCAACCAAACGCTCTACTCGTCCAAGCTGGTGATATCAACGTGCTTTCTGTCGTAGCAACCAAACGTCACTGCCCTCCTTACACATTCCCTGTGTATCTGCTCTCCTCTGTGCATGAACGGTCTTCCCAGACGCGATGAAGAACTCTGCAGATGTGGCGATCCCAGCAACATATCAAAAGGAGCACATCGAATCACCTCCCCGTACGCAAGGTCTGAGCTTCCGCCTTCGCGAGAAGCGCAGCAGGGTTTCCGCGGTTTTCACTATTATCCTCGGCGTTGTCCTTCTTAATTCCTGGTGGTTCCTTTCTCGTTTTGTTGACAGCCAGAGCTTCGACTTTCTCAAGCTCTCCGCCATCAATAGCCATGGTACAGATGACGAGCCAGTTACAGGACTGAGTCAAATGAGTAGGTCCTCATTGTAATCTCGTCTCATTTCCTTTCCCAATGCTGTGTAGTAACCATAGCTTAAGAGGTTTAGGTTGTTTTGATGGTAAGCAGGCGATGTCTGCGACTTCTCCCGAGGAAAGTGGGTGCCTGTCGAAAAGCCGCCTCTGTACACCAACGACACATGCAAGTACATTCATAGGTCTCAAGATTGTATGAAGAACGGGAGGCCTGACAGAGGGTACCTCAACTGGAGGTGGCAGCCCCTTTCTTGTGAGCTACCCCCTTTTGATGCACAGCTGTTCCTTCAATCCTTGAAACAGAAGAAGATGGCCTTCATTGGTGACTCCATCGCCCGCAATCACATGCACTCTCTCCTCTGTGCTCTTTCGCAGGTTGGTGCTCTCATCTTTTTCAAGTAGTCGATTGAGAGGTATACGTGCTTCAGTTTGATGATTGAAAACTGTTAACTTTCGGCCACATTCTGGCCTCTATCAAATTCATATTATCGGGAACTGTGCAACAACCCATCTTCAGGCTCAAGAAATGCCCCTTTATTCTGATTTGTGGCGATCAGCAAGAGCCCCTATGAGCACTCTTATGAACATTCAAGCTTACACCAAATCAGAGAACTTAACGATACCTTTCAATAGAGCTGTCTTAGTGTGTGGATTGGAAATTGATGAACTCCGTATCCCGGATGTCAATCAGTAATTCTTCCTTTGAAATACTTACTGTCTTCCTCAGGAAGTAAAGATAATGAAGAAAATTGCATCTCATCAATGTCTCCTTTACTCTCTCTTCTTCACTATTTGTTATTCTGTAGTCATCTAGGAGAGAGGTTCCATGTTAAGCTACCCTTGCCTCACTGCATCTGTCGATATTTACCTCTGGCAATGGCAAAGTGTAGCTTAGCGATTTCTATTGCTTCACCCACTGAGAAATCACATAATTTAGATTCCTCTAAGAAATCACATAATTTAGATTGCTGGCATCTGCCTTATTACCAAATGCTATCAAAGCCCTCACAATCTATATTCCACATTAGTGCGGGAATGTTGAGTCTTATATTCTTGCCATTCATATATTTAAGTTATCCAATAGTCTATCACATGCGTCAGGAATCTATCCATGTCGAAAAATTTGAGCTGTACCAAAAATAAAGGCATAGCGACAGTGTTGGGAACTGTTGGAATTTTGGGGTTCGGGAACACATATGAGGAAGAAGAAGCTTAGGAGCACAACACTAAGTGTAATACTAAGTGTAGTGTTTAAAGATGAATAGCCCTTTAGAGTTATGTTTGTATATACAAGATATGAAAAAAACATCATATTATTGCTTTACATGCTATACGATTCTAGAGTACGATGATAGGGTGCATTGTACGATGAACTATGAATCTCAATAAGTAAGTTAAACAATACATCTAATGTGAATTTGTTTTAGTAGGTCAAAATGATTGATATTTTGAAATTAGTTGCATGATTCGGTGGTCTATTACTGAACAATATAATTAAGTTTTTGCACATGATCATACAAAATGGCATGATCTCAAAAACATAACTTTGTTTTTAACGAAGAAAATTATAGTTTAGATGTAAAAAAATGTTGTAGAAAACTCATGAGAATGGGCATTGATCACTTCATTAGGATGGTTAGTTATTGGCACCAGTTTTATTGATTTTATGTTTTGTGGCTCCAATTGTATATTGGTAAAGTCAAGTCACAATGATATCATTCACTTGAATAGCTTGACACACTCATTGGAATGTTGCTGTGCAAAAAGAGGATTTCGCAAATGTATTCAATATTGCTTATTGGAATCATATCTTAAGTATTCTCATACATTTGGCTTTGTGAGAAAAATAAAAATTTTATTTTAATCTTTTGTTAAGATGTAGCAACATCAGTCTCAGTGAATTGTGCAATTGCATTGCATAACTATCCTTTGCTACTTGCACTTGCTACATACCTTCTGTTTTGTCCTTAGATCGAGTGCATAGCATGAAACTCTATCTGGTATACAGATCATATGGAAGAATTTTTCAGAAACCGGATTTTTAAATGACACATAGTTATGTAATTTGCATGGACGTATGCACACATATAATATATCTCTACCTTGAAGTTTAACTGTATCACATCAAAGCTTTCGATGTTGCGTATAATTCGTTTGAGGATCTCTCTTGGCCAGGTGAACAAATTTATTAGGAACAAATTTCAAACATCTGAGATATCTACTTGGTGTTAATATTTCTTTCAAACAACCAGTATCTTGGACTTTTGGATGAAGAGCTTCCTAAAATCAGCAAGTGTAAAAGATGTGAATTGCATCTTCAGTGTTAGATTTGCATTATTGAGCAATTTTGCTTGCATTTGTCTTTTCAAATGCTTTTAATCTATTAGAGATGTCTCTTGCAGTAATCTTATGACTTTGACATGTGATCTCATACTCTGCACATTTTCTCTTCCTGAATGGTGGTGTGGAGGATGACCCCAGGGCCCACATGATGCTGTCTTTTTTGAGTTTTTTACTTTTTTTTCTCTCCCCTTGGTTGGCACCATTTCCATACTTTTGATATTTTGCATTTCTATTTTCACTTCTTCTGTAGCCTCTTGTACATATTGTCTTTAATGTAATCTCTCCTTCCTCCTTTGCATGTGAAGGTGCACCACCTCTGTCCAGATCCCATGGAGTTTCACCCAAATCTTTGAAATCACAGAAAGTAATGTTTCTTCCTTAGCCCTCTTATATTTTGAGTTTTCTATGCATCTTCTAGAATTTGAAGCTTTCCATTTATCGGATAGTACGTACATTTTTATGCTAGAGGTACTGTTGAATGACTTCTTCCATTGCTGAGGGCTCTCACGATCATAACTTTAGTTCCTTTCTTCAGCGAGATGCCATCATTGTATGAGTCCTCGCAGCCTTAACTAATTGGGGGCTGTGAAGCTTAGTGCATGAATCATAGTGCATCAAATGCCTATCAAGATAATATATACACACACACACACACACACACACACACACACACACGTGTGTGTGTGTATGTATATATATGTGTGTGTGTGTGTGGTTAAATTTTTCAGAAATTGGACTGGACGGGTTGGAAAGCCTTAAACAAGACCGGAAAAACGTTTCGGACATGACCTTTTTTCACAAAATAAATTGCAAAAATTATTGAAGGTATTCTAAATGAGATCAGAAACATAAATCAATGACAATTAAGCATAAATTCAATAAACACAAAGAGTAAGAAGCTGAAATTAGATAGTGGACTCATATATGATATCGGGAAGGACCAAAAGTCTATAAAGATGAGTGCAAAGTCGTTTCAAAATATGCACATAATCATGTATGATCAGCCATCATCTTCCTCCACATACTCTTCCTCATCATCATCATCATCATCATCCTTTGTGCTACTAAAGATCCTTATTCCTCAATGGTGTGTTGCAATTTAAGGGTTTCGGACTCGGATGTATGAAACCAAGTCTGGTAAGTCCGGTAAAACGATTCGGACTTTGTCCGAATGCAACTCTCTCTCTCTCTCTCTCTGTATATATATATATATATATATATATATATATATATATATGTATGTATGTATGTATGTATGTATGTATGTATGTATGTATGTATGTATGTATGTATGTATGTATGTATGTATGTATGTATGTATGTATGTATGTATGTATGTATGTATGTATGTATGTATGTATGTATGTATGTATGTATGTATGTATGTATGTATGTATGTATGTATGTATGTATCTATCTATCTATCTATCTATCTATCTATCTATCTATCTATCTATCTATCTATCTATCTATCTATCTATCTATCTATCTATCTATCTATCTATCTATCTATCTATCTATCTATCTATCTATCTATCTATCTATCTATCTATCTATCTATATATATATATATATATATATATATATATATATATATATATATATATATATATATATATATATATATATATATATATATATATATATATATATATATATATACACACACACACACACACGCACCCACACACACAGGGTTTGCATGTGGTTTTTGGAGTCCATACTGCGCATAATGGAGCTGATATGCTATATAGTCTTGTGGTTCACTGCCATGATACTTACACCTGCACTTTCATTTGAGGGTGAATTTGGGGTTTGCCTGGATTCATTCTGGTATATATGACTGTCGTATTAGCGGACATGCAGTTTTCACGTATAGATTCTTCGTTTGAGTTACGACCAGTTGATAGGTGTGTATACCCTATCAGATGTGCATTTTCTGTATTTCCTATCTTTTGTTTGCATTTTGTGCTAGACTTCATTATGGCTGAGTTTGCCCATCACTTCCAGAAGTGATAGAAACTCAGTTCGCAGAGTTTCTTGTGACTTCATGCTCGTGGGGTCTGTGCGTTGTGGGGTGCGTGTGTGAGCATGTATTCACTCTGAGTTCTATACCCACTATTGGGCACTGATGACGTTAGTGAGGAGGTCATAGTATTGAGTCGATACCGTGCATAATGGAGCTGATATACTATATAGTCTTGTGGTTGACTACCATGAGCTTATATTTGCACTTCCATTTGAGGGTGAATTCGGGGTTTGCCTGGATTCATTCATATATATATATATATATATATATATATATATATATATATATATATATATATATATATATATATATATATATATATATATATATATATATATATATATATATATATATATATATATATATATATATATATATATATATATATATGTGTGTGTGTGTGTGTACTGGGTTTGCATGTGGTATGAGCATAATGATGATTTGATGTCTCAAAACTTGGTGTGGGGTAAAGGCAAAATTGACCTGCTGCAATTGTTGATCATGCACATGCTATAGCCTATCCATCAGAATCAAAAGCAGCCTGTTGAGAGAGAGAGAGAGAGAGAGAGAGAGAGAGAGAGAGAGAGAGAGAGAGAGAGAGAGAGAGAGAGAGAGAGAGAGAGAGAGAGATCTCTTGAAATATATGTAGGTTGAAGACCCGAGAAATGTGTACTTCGATGTGAAGGAAAAGGATGCAACATGGGAGTTTGTATCCTACAATTTTACACTGTCAAATATATGGTCACCATTCTTAGTCAATCATACATTTGAGAACAACATATATCACATCCACTTGGACATACCAGATGTTGTGTGGTCGTCTCAATTGCCCAGTTATGACATTGCAATTTTGTCAACTGGATATTGGTATTTCAGGTTTGATATTGTACACGAACCAATTTCCTATTCTTCTTCTCGAGTTATTGAAATTAATGTTTTTATTTATAGTTTAATTTGTCCAATCATTGAATTTAGTTATTCCTTTGTTTGTGTTATGGGTTTTGCAGGCCGAGCATTTATTACATGAATAACACTATCCTAGGAACGAATCCTCACTCTGGAATAAACCTTACAATCTTTGATAAGCTCCCTGCAATGAGACAAGCTTGGGAGACAGTTCTCAATTATATGGTTGACAATTTCAATGGAATTACTATCATGCGCACCATAACTGTTCCCCACTTTGAAAGTGGTTCATGGAGTACTGGTGGATCATGCAATAAGACACAACCATTGTTTGATCCATACATGAACGAATCTCTACCTTGGATGAGTGATGCTATGAGCAAAGTTCAAAATCAGGAATTCAAAAGAGCCGTAGAACACATCCACTCTCATGCCATTGGTCCTAAGCGGTTAAGGCTTCTGAATATCACATACAGTTCCTTCCTACGCCCTGATGGCCATCCTAATTCATTCAGGATCATGACACCACATGAACCAAGAAGTGACTGCCTGCATTGGTGCCTCCCTGGTCCTATTGATACTTGGAATGAGATTCTCATGCAGATAATTTTGGGTTAGATATAAGAGAGAGACCTCCGAGAAAAGAAAGAAGAAATAGGAGATAGCTAATGCAAAAGTCTGAGATTACATATACCTTCCTCCACTTGATTATTTATTTATATTGCCCTCAATATAGAGAAAATCTTGCCTTTTCCAATTGGAGGATAAGGTCAGATCCATGGATCGAACGTCCAAGTACCATATTTCAACATACCTGAAGGCACCCGGTGTTAGTATTCAAAATCAAATCCAACAAAATTTTTGTTTACCTTTTCCTTGCCACATACTGTGATGAAGTTACCGATAGATAATGGAGATTTTAATCAATTGATTACCATTATCTTTGCAATGTACATAGGCATGATAAGAAACTTGAGTGACATGGTCTTGATATAGAGTAGTTTCTTTCTCATCGGTCATATAAGCCAAATTGAGATTTAAATTCTGGTGTCATATACTTTGCAACTTGCAGGCTGCAAAATATGATGAATTGTGGATATACTGGAATGAAATCTATGCTACATGTGTACGATACTGGACTTGCCAAACCCTCATTACTATTAGGAAAGAAAAGTTCACAAAATTATAAGAGGCAGCACAGCCTGTCATGCATATGATGGGAATGCAGGCTTGAGAAATTCAAAAGCAATTTTTCTTGTGATATCTTTTTGTAATTAAAAATTCATGTATCAAGGTTTTTTTATTTTCACTCATTTTATTTTCCCTGTGACTTCTTCGTTGTACTCAAAGTGGCATATGCATAAAGTATCATTTCGCCATTCGCTTGATATGCTTCCTTTGCAACTTATGATTCAATGTCTCTCTTATCCGTTAATTTATGGTATTTATTTCTGATTTCCAACTAGAAACCATTCTTACAATTAAAAAGTCGAGTTCATCTTGGTCCAAAAATCAATTTGGATAAAACTTTATCCATTAAAAATTAGAAGTATTTTGCCTCTATATGAATATTAATAGAGAAACCATGAATGATCCTATAAACATAGAATTGATTGGCTTATAAAGTAGAACCAAAAATCTCAATACCTCATACTCAATGTCCAAGGAGGATAAAATTTCATGGGCATTAGGCGAAAAAATTAATATTGATTTCTAAAGGATTATTTTTCCTCTCCAATATAAAGAGATCCTTACATCACCCAATCTGAATTTTCTTTTGTTATTTGGAACCCAAGACCCCAATAATTATTCTTGAACATCACTCAAACTTGGATATAGCTCACTCAAGCTAATAAGCAAGAAAGCATTAGGTACTATGGTTTGATTGAGAATCACTCTTATATCTTCAACACAAGGTAGCCTACATAGTAGGCGAACCAAAACAACACATTTCCATCAGGGCTTAAGAGCAAAAAATGCATTATTAGCTCATTGAAACTAAAAAAATACTCGTACTCTTAAAGATAGACCATAACTTACTTTGTGCTTGTTTAAATTGTGCAAACTTAGGCTCAAATGAAATTAAACAACAAGATGATAAAATGAGACTTAGGCCGAATCTAAAATAAATTATCCAAGCTTATGTTCAACTTATAATGAGATGGAAAAATAATCAATTTTGAAATATGGAAGATTAGCATGCAATCTTGCACTTCTTTTGTTGCACACACATGAAGCACTGAACGCTTTTAAAGTAGACAAGGTGTTGGGAAAGTCACATACAAAAACACGTTCCATATCGTAGATCAAGAGGAGAGAAAATGGAATGCAAAGTTGATCGTCAAAAAACTTGCTCTCCTATCCTTCCAAATGGTAAACAGGCGAGAGTGTTTTAAATTTCTAATACAAATAAAACCTAAGAAATGGATTCTCTTCATATTTTTGTGTCCAAGTTATCTATAAAAGCAAGAATTAATATGAATGAATGTGCAAAAGCTTAAATGAATCTTTCAATGTTTGCATCAGTAGCCCTCAAACATTTTATATATAAGTATCAATAAAAGGAGAGCTTTATTCCTTTTAGTGAAGTTATAACTCTCAAGATCCTTATCTTCTCTACTACCTTTAGTTGAGTGCTTTGTTCACTCTTGCAAAACATCGTCCGCCTAGTCTTTTGTCATTTTTTATAAGGTTATATCATATTCATTGTGAATGCAGAAAAATCATAATGGTGTTGTGTTTTCATATGATATTTATCTAGTGTCTACTCTATCTTATTGCATATCCATGAGTTTGCATTGCATAGTTTTATTTTATTGAAGGTTTTTGGTTGTAGATTGACTATATTAGTAGCATCTTTGAGTTTCTTTCATGAGGAGGTAAACTTATGTAAAAATAGCATGTGAGTGGATATCCTTCAATTTATGTAATTGAACCATTATCTTGACACAAGATCGTATTGATGAATTGATGGTTCCTTATTTTAGATTTTCGATGCATGAAATTTGTAGTAAGCTTAGGAAAAGCGTAGAAAATCAGATAAAAAGCTTTATATATACCTCCATTGCTCATAGAAACTACTCATGGAATAAATATTTTATCACTCACCTTGAAATTTTTCATGCAATATGTTCTTTGGAGGCTAGTATCTTTGCAAAATATCTTTCCCTCTTAGTTGAATTCTATAGAATGAGTGCAAAAAAATGTATGTCTTTTAACTTCTTCTTTCCTTTATAAGTCTAGTGTAATATATCCCTATTAGTGCACCTAATCAAATGGTGAAAACAATAAGAATTATACTTGATTTATCAAAGGTTTCTTGATGTTGTATCTTCTTAATACTTTTATTAGACGAATTCTAAAATAGGAAGAGACAAGCACTTTATCTAGAAGCTACCCATTTTGGAAATGATAGTGATGATTTTAGTGTATGGATTGATATAGTGATAGATATGTGATATGAGCCAAGAAGAACTATGTATTTTCCAAAGCTGTAGCTCATGGAAGTGCTCCCATCATATCATTGAGAAAAAGAAAATGGTCATATAAAGATGGGCCAAGTCGAAAACAGAAGAAATTAGAACCCTTCATAGTTGATTTTTGCCAATCAATGGTATGAATTTATGCAAAAGGATTACTGAAGTAAAGATGTAACGACCGAATACATCACCGAACGTAATCAAGATGGTGTTTTCTTTTTCATTGGAGTTCAACCTTATGGTCTACTCCCCCATATGTTGGAAATTTGAAATACCACACATACACACACACACACACACACACACACACACACACACAAGTGAGGATAAGATTCCTTTAGACCTTAATTTGATAGATACAAGTGAATAAGTTCTTAAAAGTGTTAAGAAAATATGGAGACTAAAAGGAGTAATAAAATTTTATCTAATGGTGGTGTGTTTCATGATATGCACCTGCATACCATCCAAAACTAATTGTTTGCACATAAATAAGTAGTTCAACATACTTAGGTTAAATGTAAAAAGGAATATCGTTATAATCCAAGATGGATTTGTAATTTTGGATTTTGAAAAATTCATTCATAAATTGGATTGTCTTCTAGAAGGTTTCTACTTCTTACCAATTAATGTTCATAACCAATCATATTAGGGACCCTTTCTTTTATCAAGCATCCAAATCACTATAAACTAGAGTGAGTATACTTGGTACAACTTCTAGCTTGATATGCTTCTTTGAAACTTATGATCAAATGGCTCTCTTATCCATTACTTTATGGTGTTTATTTCTAATTTCCAACTAGAAACCATTCTTATAATTAAAATGGTTTTTTAATCATAACATGACATTAGGGGGATATTCAATATAATGGAAAATTGTACAACCAAAAAGGTAACATTGTGCCTCAGATCGAGGAGTAACGTTGGAGACCTCTTATGCTCTCCTCCAAACTCAAATATCTTATTAAAAATTCTAGTATGTCTTGGTTCGAAAATCAAATCTGGATGAAATTTTATCCATTAAAAAATAGATCTATTTTGCCTCTATATGAATATTCATAGAGAAGCCATGAATGGTCCTATAAACATAGAATTGATTGGCTTAGAAAGTAGAAGAACCAAAAAGCTCAATACCTCATACTCAATATCCAAGGGGGATAAAATTTAATGGGCATTAAGGGGAAAACTTTAATCTTGATTTCTATTGATATATTTAGATAGTGATGTGCGTGAACACACTAGGACCACCAGGGAACTTTTTTCCCTCTTTAGGAGTTTTTTTCCCCCGGCTTGTATATATGCCTATAGCCCTAATGGGTTAGTTATCTTTGTACATTCTAGTGGTAATACATTCTCTATTGTGTGTTGTGCTCCAAGCTTCTTCTTCTTCCTTGTGCTATTTGCATGCTTCCATAGACATCTAACTCCAACAATTGGTATCAAAGCAGGTCATCGCTTCATCTAGGGCATCATCGACACCCCTCCAATCACAGTCTCAGAATCGCATGAAATTTGGCCTCTGAACGCACTATCGTAGTGCTTGTGTAGGCTATGTCATCTTTTTATGCCAAAGATATATACGAGTTTCGGTTCGCCAGTATAAGCATCTCAAAGTCTGCGACAGGTCTAGTAGAACCCGTCAGGGTAGTTCTGTTCAACTTTTTCAGATACAATCATTTTTTTGCATCATGGTATTTTAGTCAGTGGCGATGGCTGAAAGTAGTGATGTATTCCGTATGTTGGTTGTTGAGGATAAGTTGGATGGTACTAATTACCCATTGTGGGCTTATATGATGCATCATGTATTGGTCGCAAAAGGACTGTGGAACATTGTACAAGGTGTTGAAAAATGTCCTATTACACCTGCAAATATAGGTATTGAAGCTAATGCAGATGGCATTGAAGATGTCGACATTCTTCAGATTCCTGTTCCTGCTATGACTTCTGCTACACCTACTGCAGAGAAAATTTGTTGGGATGGCAGAGATGCTCAGGCACATGCATTGATATCCTTGTCTGTCAAAGGTGCCATTATTTCTCACATTCGCTCTTACCAAATAGCTAAGGATGCTTGGGATACACTAACCACATTGTAACAGGCTAGGAATGAGGCTCGTGTTGCTTACCTCCAAAAATAGTTGGAGAGTGAGCATATGAATGAAGGTGATTCTATGGACAATTTTCTAACAAAGATCAAAGAATTGAAGGAACAATTGATTTCTACTGATGAAGTTATACTAGATAGCTCACTTGTGCAAACTGTTCTGAATGGTCTTCCTGATTCATATCAGAGTTTTTCTTCTGCTCTTTGTTTGATAATGAAAGGCAATCCAAATGCCTTGTCATTTGAGGAGTTATTCTCTGTTCTATTGGAGGAAGATCAGTCTAGGCATAACAGGTCCATTGTGCGTGTTGCATGTGCTTCAAACAAGTTTTGGTTTTGGCTGAAAATCTGTGAGCATGTAAAATGGGCACCCTCCATTCTGATGGGGGAGGGGGGGATATATGTCTTCTAACTTTAATGCATTTTTGGCTTAACGTGGGATAAAACATCTGTGTACAGTGTCGTATACACCTCAACAGAATGGAGTTGATGAATGGAATAACATGTCACTCATGGAGATGGCGAGGTGTATGGTCAAGAGTCAAGCTTTACCACATAGTTTCTAGCGTGAGGCTGTCATGTGTGCAACATATGTACTTAATAGGTATCCCACCAAAGCACTATAGTTTATCAATCCATATGAGGCTTGACATGGTCGCAAGCCATCTGTTGCTCATCTGCGTGTTTTTGGTTGTCTGGCATATGCATTAGTGCCTGAGCAACATCTCAAAAAACTGGATGATAAAGCAGTAAAATGTATTTTTGTTGGGTACAGTTTTGAAAGCAAAGGTTATTGTTTGTATCATCCAGAGACCAAACACATCTTGGTTAGCTGTGATGTTTTTGTGGAAGATGCTATTCAGCCTTTACTTTCATGTAAAAAGGAGACATCTGTTAGCTCCAAAGACATGTTTCATACTTTGCTACCTCTTTTTATAGGTGGACAATCTAGTGCTAGTCCTATTGAGGCAACTTCTGAGCCCTTACAGGTTTCATGTGATGATGCAAATCATTCCATTTCTAATGCAGATTTGTATGATGCACTTGTTGATGAGAGAGCTGATACTGAGGAGGCAAAAACTATGCCAAAATGACTAGTGCAGACTTTGCATGACAAAAAATTAGATGCACCTCTATCATATTGTACTCGTTTAGGCTCTTGTAGTGCCTCTCTTGCATCAGATTGCTATGCTATGGCTGCCTCTAAACTCAGTGATGAGACTAAGCCTGTTTCATTTTTAGATGGCTGCAATGCAATCTGAATATGAGGCTATCATGAAAAAATGGTACATGGTCTTGTGACTTGCCTCTTGGCAAGAAGGCCATTGGCACTAAGTAGGTATACAAGCTGAAGTGTAAACCTAATGGAACAATTGATAGGTATAAGGCTAGCCTTGTTGTAGAGGATTATGCATAGGAAAGAGGCATTAATTTTGATAAAAACTTTGCACCTACATGCCGAATGACTATTGTTCTTAGCATCTGTGCACTTGTAGCTCATCATGGTTGGAATGTACATCAGTTGGACATTAAAACAACATTTTTGAATGGTGAATTGCATGAAGTGTATGTTTTTCAGGCCCGTGGCTTTGTGCAGAAAGGGCATGAAAACTAGGTGTGCAGGTTAAAGAAGGTATTGTATGGTTTAAAGCAAGCACCATGTGCTTGGTATGAAAAAATACATGCCTATCATATTGCACATGGTTTTGAGAACATTCCAACTAAAAAGCACCTTATATGTTAAGCATGCTAATGATGTACTTTTGATCATTGTTGTGTATATTGATGACATGCTTCTCCCTGGTCCTCATATGTGTGAACACACTAGGACCATCGAGGCACTTTTTTCCCTCTTTAGGAGGTTTTTTCCCCCAGCTTGTATATATGTCTATAGCCCTAACACGTTACTTATCTTTGTACATCCTAGTGGTAATACATTCTGTATTGTGTGTTGTCAAAAAAATGAGATTCGTACATCATTCAATCTAAATTGTCTTTTGTTATTTGGAACCCAAGACCCCCAATAATCATTCTTGAATATCACTCAGACTTGGATATAGCTCACTCAAGCTAATAAGCAAGAAAGCATAAGGTACTATGGTTTGATTGAGAATCACTCTTATATCTTCAACACAAGGTAGCCTACATAGTAGATGAATGAACCAAAACAAGACATTTCCATTAGGGCTTAAGTGTTAGAAATATGTGGAGGCTAAAAGTAGTACTAAAATTCTATCTAATGTTGGTGTGCTTCATATGCACCTGCATACCATCCAAAACTAATTATTTGCACATGAACAAGTAGTTCAACATACTTAGGCTTAATGTAAAAGGACTATCAATATAATCCAAGATGAATTTGTAATTTTGGATTTTTTAAAATTAACTGATAAGCTCAATTGTCTTCTAGATGCTTTCTAATTCTTAACGATTGATGTTGATAACCAATCAAATTAGACCTTTTCTTTTATCAAGCATCCCAATCACTATAAATTAGAGTGAGTATTCATTGAAAGAGTTGCTATGCTTCTTTTGCAACCTATGCTTCAATGTCTCTCTTATCCGATAATTTATGGTGTTTAATTTTCATTTGCAACTAGAAACCATTCTTATAATTAGAACGGTTTTTTAATCATAACATGATATTAGGGGGGATATTCAATATGATCGAGAATTGTACAAACATGAGTAAATAGAAAGGTAACATTGTCCCTCAGATTGAGAGTAACCTTGGAACCCTCTTATGATCTCCTCTAAACTCACATATCTCATTAAAAACTCTAGTATCTCTTGGTTCAAAAACCAATTTTCGATGAAAATTTATCCATTAAAAATTAGATCTATTTTGCCTCTATATGAATATTCATAGAGAAACCATGAATGATCCTATAAACATAGAATTGATTAGCTTAGAAAGTAGAAGAATAAAAAAGCTCAATACCTCATACTCAATATCCAAGGGGCATTAAATTTAATTGAACATTAAAGGAAAAACTTCAATCTTGATTTGTAAAGGATTATTTTTCACTCTCCAAAAAAAGGAGATCCTTACATCATCCAATCTAAATTTTCTTTTGTTATTTGGAACCCAAGCCCCCCAATAATCGTTGTTGAACATCACTCAAAGTTAGATATAGCTCACTCAAGCTAATAAGCAAGAAAGAATTAGGTACTATGGTTTGATTGAGAATATTGATATAATCCAAGATGGATTTGTAATTTTGGATTTTGAAAAATTTATTCATAAATTGGATTGTCTTCTAAAAGGTTTCTACTTCTTGCCGATTGATATTCATAACCAATCAAATTAGACACTTTCTTTTATCAAGCATCCCAATCACTATAAACTACAGTGAGTATTCATTGAAAGATTTGATACGCATATTTTGCAACCTATGCATCAAGAGTATTCATTGAAAGATTTGATACGCATATTTTGCAACCTATGCATCAATGTCTCTGTTATCCATTAATTTGTGGTGTTTATTTCTAATTTCCAACTAGAAACCATTCTTATAATTTAAATAGTTTTTTAATCATAACATGATATTAGGGGGGATATTCAATATGATGGAAAATTGTACAAACATGAGTAACTAGAAAGTAACATTGTGCCTCAGATAGAGGAAAACCTTCGAACCCTCCAAACTCAAATATCTTATTAAAAATTCTAGTATGTCTTCGTCCAAAACTCGAATTTGGATGAAACTTTATCCATTAAAAATAAAATCTATTTTGCCTTTATATGAATATTCATAGAGAAACTATGAATGAACCCATAAACATAGAATTGATTGGCTTAGAAAGTAGAAGAACCAAAAAGCTTAATATCTCATACTCAATATCCAAGGGGGATAAAATTTAATGGGCATTAGGGGAAAAGCTTTAATCTTGATTTCTAAAGGATTATTTTTCCCTCTCCAAAAAAGGGAGATCCTTACATCATCCAATCTAAAATTTCTTTTGTTATTTGGAACCCAAGACCCCCCAATACTCATTCTTGAACATCACTCAAACTTGGATATAACTCACTCAAGCTAATAAGCAAGAAAGCATTAGGTGCTAGGGTTTGATTGAGAATCACTCTTATATCTTCAACACAAGGCAACCTACATAGTAGATGAATGAACCAAAACAACACATTTCCATTAGGGCTTAAGTGTTAGAAATATGTGGAGGCTAAAAGCAGTAATAAAACTTTATCTAATGTTGGTGTGCTTCATATGAACCTGCATACCATCCAAAACTAATTGTTTGCACATGAACAAGTAGTTTAACATACTTAGGTTTAATGTAAAAGTGATATTGATATAATCCAAGATGGATTTGTAATTTTGGATTTTGAAAAATTTATTCATAAACTCGATTGTCTTCTAGAAGGTTTCTACTTCTTCACGATTGATGTTTGTAACCAATCAAATTAGACCCTTTCTTTATCAAGCATCACAATCATTATAAACTAGAGTGAGTATTCATTGAAAGAGTTGATATGCTTCTTTTGCAGCCTATGCTTCAATGTCTCTCTTATCCGTTAATTTATGGTCTTTATTTCTAATTTCCAACTAGAAACTATTCTTATAACTAAAATGGTTTTTTAATCATAACATGATATATGGGAGGATCTTCAATATGATGGAAAATTGTACAAACCTGAGTTTCTTGCCTAGCATGGAACCCGAACCTTCTTCACCTGTTAGGACAGAATCCATTATGCCTGAACCTCCAGTTGATCCCATTCAAGCTATGAACAATAGAATTTTATTCTTTAGAAAGTTCTCTTCATGACATCTTGGAACACATGCGTGGTTCTAAGAAAGAAGAAGAGCCTCTTGATTTTGATCTGCCAGAGATGGAGGTAGATGCTCCAGATGAGCATCAAACTTCAAAAGTCCTTAAAGATAGCGTATTAGTTAGAGAAGCCAGATGGCAGCTTAAGGATCTTAAGCCACCAAGATATCATGGCTCAACTAGTGTTAGGACTGCTGACGCAGATGAGCAGTGGCTCAGCAAGTGGGAACATTGTTTCCGTCTGTGTCATATCACCAATGATAGGCACAAGATTCAGCAGGCCACTTATAATCTTATGGATGTCTCTCATAGGTGGTGGCGAAAGATAGAACAGGATAAGGAGCCCAAAACATGTGATCAATTCAAAATCCTGTTTTATAATAATTTTGTACCACCTGATGAGAGGTCTAGAGCACTAGACACCTGGTTCTTCATCAGTCAGAGGAATCAGTCAGTCCAGGAATACGTAGATCGGTATAGAGAGGTACTTCTTAAAGTACCCGATACCATTCCAGAGTTTCTTCAAGTCCATAAGTTTGTCTTGGGACTCAGAGAAACTATCCGACCTTTAGTGAGAAAGGAGTAGTATCAGTCTTTGGCACAGGCCACAGAGATGGCCTTGGTTTATGAGGATGGCCACAGGAGCACAGGTTCCCAGGGCCAGAGATCCCCATGGACTAGGGTTAGCCGAACTTTCCATACTTCGACTCCTGGTTCGAGCAGTGCACAGCCTTCTAGGGAGGCTAAGCAGGTGCACATGATCCAAACAGTCTCAGGAGGAAAGAGAAAAGTGTCTTCTCTGGCTAAGAGGGCATATAACCGATCTATTCTTACCCCTCAGCAGAAAGAGAAGGCAATGAAAGAGGGTTTGTGCTATGGATGCTTAGGACAACACTTATATAAGGATTGTCCTAAAAAGAAAAAGATAGCAGCCACCATAGTCATAAATCCGACTCAGGCAGGGGGTGGGAGTGACGATGAATTTGGGGATCCCCCATCTCCATTATCATCTCCCATAGTGGCCATGACGGTTACTAAGAAGGTTCCGACTGTGCCAGATGCTGTGTTGTCGCCAGTGGCACAGAAAGGATACCGATTCCCAGATACTGAGCTTATTGTTATGAGAGGAGTCGTGGCAGGATAGCCTGTCAAGGTACTCTTCGACACAGGTTCGACTCATAATGTTATTAGTTCCCGATTAGTCAAGAGATTATGCTTAGATACGGTACAGTCAGATTATACTTATATCGTAGAGCTAGCTGAAGAGAAGGGAACTGAGACTTGGGATAGACGAGTAGTTGATCTTCCTATTCAGATCCAGTCCTATGAGAACAGATTGGATTTTGAGATAGCGAGATTAGCTCGTTTCGACATAGTTCTTAGTAAGAAGTGGCATGCTAGGAAGAAACCAATCATTGATTTTGCTTCGCATGTGTATCAGTTTGAGCATGAGGGAAGAAGATAACTGATCTGTGGAGAATCAGATCTCCAAGAGACGCGATTGGTGACTGCTACCAAGTTGCTCAAAATTGATTGTAAGTATATCTATTTTCTTTATTTCATGTATTTGTCGTATGTTGAGATGGATTCATGCAGTCATGGAGACTCTAGTTGGAATGCTCCAGCACTTTCAGCTAAAGTGAGAGCAGAATTCCAAGAGTTGTTTTTAAAGGAATTACCTTCAGGTTTGCCTCCTTGCAGGAATATAGAGCATAGAATCGAATTGGTACCAGGAGCGAGTCCGACCGCTCGGCCACCATTTCGAATGAGTTTGCAGGAGGAAAATGAAGTCCGCAAGGTCATGGACGAGTATCTTCAAAAAGGGTTGATTAGACCCAGCTATTCACCCTTTTCCGCACCAGTTCTTCTTGTGAAGAAGAAGGATGGATCTTATAGGATGTGCGTTGATTATCGAGCACTCAATAAGATCACTATTAGACACAGATATCCTATGCCCCGGATTGATGATCTTTTAGATGCTCTAGGTGGAGCCATTGTATTTAGTAAGATAGATTTAAAGAGTGGCTATCATCAGATTAGAGTAAAAGATCATGATGTACATAAGACAGCTTTCAGGACCCGTTTTGGTCATTATGAGTATTTGGTCATGCCTTTTGGTTTGACAAATGCTCCAGCTACATTTATGATGTTAATGAATGATATTTTAAGACCTTTCATAGGAAAGTGTGTTGTTGATTTTGTGGATGATTTGCTAGTGTATAGTAGGAGTGTGCATGAGCATGAAAATCATTCAAGGTTTGTATTGAATATTTTAAAAGAAAATAAGTTGTATGTAAATCTAGAGAAGACACAGTTGTTTCTTCCGAGGATAGACTATCTAGGGCATGTGATTTCAGCCGATGGGGTTCAGATGGATCCTAAGAAGGTATCAGTTATTTTAGCATGTCCTACTCCTCAGGATGAGGGGCAATTACGGTCATTCTTAGGACTTTCCGATTTTTATCGGAAATTCATCTCTTCATATTCGTCAATAGCAGCACCTATGACGAACTTGCTTCAAGGCAAAATTCAATTTGCATGGAAGCAAGAGCAGCAAGAGAGTTTTGATACTATGAAACAAGCTGTTTCAGAGGCTCCTATACTCAAAGTGGTAGATCATCATAAACCATTTGAGTTAGAGATTGATGCTAGTGGCACAGCCATAGGCGCAGTCTTAAGTCAAGATGGCAGGCCAATAGCTTTTGAAAGTAAGAAGTTAAGTAGTGCACAACGCAATTGGCCTGTGCATGAACAAGAGTTGTATGCGGTGGTGCATGCACTTAAAGTTTGGAGACACTATCTTTATGGTGCAGAATTTAAGGTATTCACAGATCATCATACACTCAAGTATTTCTGTAGTCAGCCAGATCTTCGAGGCCGACAGGCTCGTTGGGCTGAGCTCATGCAAGAATTTCACATGGAAATCTTGTATAGAAGAGGCAAAGAAAATATAGTAGCTGATGCATTATCTCGAATAATGTATCAAATGAGCTTTACAGTTTTAGAAAGCTCATTGATTCAAGAAATTAAGGAAGCACAGGTGGAAGATCCACATTTGTTACAGATAGTTAGAGCCATTAGTAATGACTCTATTTTAGGAGACGGGGCAGTTCTAGCTGTTTCTTCTTCTACGAAAGCAAACAAGTCCATTTCGTATTCCAATTTCTCACAGGAGAATGGAATAGTGAAGCGGAAAGGAAAGGTTTGTGTGCCAGACTCCCGGGATTTGAGAAAGAAAGTCATGCATGATAACCATGATGTTCACTGCGCAGGACATCCTGGTGTTGACAAGACAATACAGCTTGTTAGAAGAACATTTTGGTGGCCTGGATTAGCCAGAGATATCCATACTTATGTTCAACAATGCTTTATGTGTCAAGTCAACAAAGCAGAAAGGGTAAAGACACCAGGTCTTTTACATCCTTTACAAGTTCCAGATCATAACTGGGATAGTATATCCATGGACTTCATAGTGGGGTTACCGCGGACCCAAAGGAAGCGGGATACAATCCTAGTTGTGGTAAATAGACTGAGCAAGATGGCTCATTTCATACCCACGCAGGAGACGATAGAAGCTCCACAGGTAGCAGAGTTGTTTATCCAGAATATCTTCAGATTGCATGGGTTACCTACATCCATAGTCTCAGATAGGGATGTCAGATTTATAGGACACTTCTGGAAGTTTGTATTTGACAAACTGAAAGTGTCACTAAAAATGAGTAGTGGTGATCATCCACAGACAGATGGTCAGACCGAGAGGGTCAACCAAATTCTAGAGGATATGTTGCGGGCATATGTTTCTGAGAGACAGACAGATTGGGATAGTTATTTGCCATTAGTAGAGTTTGCTTATAACAATAGACCTCACAAGGTGACTGGGATGTCTCCTTTTGAGATGAACTATGGCATGAATCCCACTGCTCCCAGTACCATAGGAATGCCTAAGAAATGTCCTAGTGCTTCTGAGTTCTTAGCGAATCTCCAAGCAAATCTTAAAATAGCTAAATTGAAGATGCAGCAAGCAGCTGATAGAGCCAAAGAGTATGCTGATAGGAAAAGATCTCCTAGATCCTTTGAGGAAGGAGACCGAGTCTTCCTTCAGGTACCGGCTACAACTACTTCATTGTCCACAGGGAAGTGTAGTAAGCTATCACCAAGGTATTGTGGACCTTGAAAGATAGTAAAGAAGTTGAGTGATGTTGCATACCGATTAGAGCTTCCTCCAGATTGCAGAGTCCATCCAGTGTTTCATGTCAGTAAACTAAGAAAGTATATATCTAGGGAGGATAATCTAATAGAGGGTATTGTTTCTTTGCAGGAAACCGATAGAGAAGATCATTCTCCAGACAGAATACTAGATAGGAGACAGAAACGGTTAAGGAATCGTGTCATCCAAGAGTATCTGGTAGCCTGGAGAGGATTACCACTTACTGACTCTACTTGGGAATCAGCAGCTCTGGTTCGCAAGTACTTTCCCTCATTGATCATTGAGGACAATGATCTTTAGAAGGGGGAGAGAGTGTCAGACATTGGTCTACAGAGACCATTCTAGGTGTGTGTGGGACGAGGGCTAGTTAGCCAAGGTCCTAAGCTCGGGGGTATATCCTAAGGTATTTGATGGTTAGTGGGGATGAGTGTTGCATGCTGGCCACATGGCGACGCTAGAACATTCCAGATCACTGCTATTTTAGATACAAGAGGATATAAATGGATGGGAGGAGAGTGGCACACACAACATTCACAAGTTTCTTTTGAGGAAAGCCTCACAAAGGTTATCTCATGTTCAATGCGAATGCAAAAAAATCATAACAGTGTTGTGTTTCCATATGATATTTATCTAGTATCTACTCTATCTTATTGCATATCCATGATTTTGCATTGAATTGCTTTATTTTATTCAAGGTTTTTGGTTGTAAATTGACTATATTAGTAGCACCCTTGAGTTTCTTTCATGAGGAGGTAAGCTTATGTAAAAATAGCATGTGGGTGTATATCCTTCAATTTATGTAATTGAACCATTATCTTGACACAAGATTGTATCGATGAATTGATGGTTCCTTGTTTTAGATTTTTGATGCATGAAATTTGTAGTAAGCTTAGGAAAAACATATAAAATTAGATAAAAAGCTTTATATTTACCTCCATGGCTCATAGAAACTACTCATGGAATAAATATTATATCACTCGCCTTGAAGTTTTTCATTCAGTATGTTCTTTGGAGGCTAGTATCTTTGCAAAATATCTTTCCCTATTAGTTGAATTCTATAGAATGAGCGCAAACAAAATGTATGTCTTTTAACTTCTTCTTTCCTATATAAGTCTAGTGTAATATATCCCTATTAGTGCACCTAATCAAATGGTGAAATCAATAAGAATTATACTTGATTTATCAAAGGTTTCTTGATGTTGCACCTTCTTATTACTTTTCATAGACGAAGTGTAAAATAAAAAGAGACAAGCACTTTATTTTAGAAGCCATAGTAGGCTGCTTCTTACTCAGCCAAGATATGTATGAGCTACCAAGCATGAAGCAAAAACCACTAGTGGACACATGAGTGTCATAGCAACCAACCCACTCAGAGTAAAAAAAAAGCATGTAAATCTGGTGGTAGTGACCCCCCCTTGGCATAAAATAACCGAAGTAGCCAGGTACCACTCAAGCAGCAAAAGATGTGCTAAACCACTTGCCAATGCTTTACACTTGGGCAATGCATAAACCTGCTCATTTGTGAGACAACAAATTGAATATCTGGCCGAGTAATGCATAAGTAAATCAAGCATCCAACAATTTGCTCATAGAGAACAACATCAAATGCATCTCTAGCATCATGAAGACTCAATTGTAAACCTATCTCCATAGAAGTGACAATGGGTTTACAGTCTTCAAGGCCAAAATGCTGCAATAATGTATCAATATATTTTGTTTGACACAAAGCCATTCCACCATCAACGTGCATAAACGGAATGCCCAAATAATGATGCAAATGCCCCAAATCAGACATCTCAAATGAGGCATGCAAATCAGCCTTAAAATCAGCAACCTGCTTCTCATGAGGACCAATGAGCAGCATGTCATCAACATACACAACAATGATTAGAAATACATGATTAACACGCTTAACATATAAGATGCTTTCACTTGGATTGTTCTCAAAATCATGTGCAATCAGATAGGCATGTATCTTTTCATACCAAGCACGTGCCACTTGCTTTAAACCATATAATGCCTTCTTTAACCTGCACACCTCCTTTTCATGCGCTTTTTGCACAAAGCCATGGGGCTAAAAAACATACACTTCTTCATGCAAATCACCATTCAAAAATGTTGTTTTAATGTCCAATTGATGTACATTCCAACCATGACGAGCTTCAAGTGCACAAATGCTACGAATAGCAGTCATTCGGCAAGTAGGTGCAAAGGTTTCATCAAAATCAATGCCTCTTTCTTGCACATAACCCTTTGCAACAAGCCTAGCCTTATACCTGTCGACTGTTCCATCAGGCTTACACTTAAGCTTGTATACCCACTTAGTGCCAATGGCCTTCTTCCCAAGAGGCAAGTCACATAAAGACGAGGTACCATTTTTCATGATAGCATCATATTCAGATTGCATTGTAGCTATCCAATGTTTAGAATTTTGTGCTTCATCAAACGAAACAGGCTCAGTCTCATCACAGAGACTAGACGCAACCATAGCATAGCAATCTGATGCAAAAGAGGCACTATAAGAGCCTGAACGAGTATGGTATGATAAAGGTGCATCTAATTTGCTATCATGCAAAGCCTACACTAGCCATTTTGGTATAGTTTTTGCATCCTCAATATCAGGTCTCTCATCAACAAGTGCATCATGCAAATATGCATCAGAAATGGAATGATCTACATCATCACATGGAACCTACAATGGCTAAGAAGTTGCCTTGTTAGGACGAGCACTAGACTGTCCACCTATAAAAAGAGGCAGCAAAGTATCATACATGTCTTTGGAGCTAACAGATGTCTCCTTCGTACATGAAAGTAAAGGCTAAATAGCATCTTCCACAAAAACAACATCACGACTAACCAAAATGCGTTTAGTATGTGGATGATACAGACGATAGCCTTTGATTTCAGAATTGTACCCAACAAAAATACATTTTACTGCATTATCATTCAATTTCCTATGATGTTGTTTAGGAACTAATGCATATACCAGACAACCAAAAACATGCAGATGACCAACAGATGGCTTGCGACCACGCCAAGCCTCATATGGAGTGATAGACTGTAGTGCTTTAGTGGGACACCTATTGAGTATATATGCTGCACACATAACAACCTCAAGCTAGAAATTATGTGGAAAAGCCTGACTCTTGACCATACACCTCACCATCTCCATGAGTGACATTTTCTTCCATTTAACAACTCTATTCTGTTGAGGTGTATACGGCATTGTATACTAATGTTTTATTGCACGTTCAGCCAGAAATGCATTAAAGTCAGAAGACATATATTCCCTCCCTCGATCAAAATGGAGGGTTCCCATTTTACATGCTGACAGATTTTCAACCAAAACTAAAATTTTTTTGAAGCACATGAACACTTCAGACTATCCTTTAAATGGATATACCCATGCATGGGTGGAAAAATCGTCGATGAAAGTCACAAAGTAAAGACAATTTCCAAAAGAGGGTTTCTCCATGGGACCACAAACATCACTGTGAACAAGTTGTAAAATTTTCTGAATAGCTTCAACTGAACCATCTTTTGCGAATGAAGAACGCTGCATTTTGCCCAAAATATAGCCGTCACAAACATGTTTAGGGATGCCTTAAGTTTGGGCAAAGAGGACACCATTTCAGATTTTTGAAGGTGTAGCAAACTAGCAAAATTCAGATGACCAAAGTGTGCATGCCAAAGCTTTGCATCTGGCATAGCCTGAGAATCATGTACTGCACATGCTGAATCATTCATAGATTTTTTATAGTCTGTGAGCTTATACAACCCATGACATAAAATACCAAAAGCAATAATTATGTTGCCATTTGACAGATCATGAACTGTACACTTGTCATCAACAAATTTCACAACCAAGCCAATCTTGGCTAAAGCCAAAACTCATAATAGATTCTTCTTGATTCCTATCACAAATAAAGCATCTGACAAAGTGAAAGAACTACCATCAACAATAATCAGAATGATCTTACCAACTCCCATGATAGAATAAGAGGAGTTGTTGGCGCATGTGACAGTATTCCCTATAGGGCCAGGGTCGAGTGAAGTGAAGAAACTATGCTGCGAGATAATATGTTTGGTTGCCCCACTATCAAAATACCCAACATCTTAGTCTGTCGCACACATACACTGTTCATGAGAAGATGGGTCAAAACTGCAAACAGTAGTAAATGCCCATTCTTCATTCTGCACAAGATTAGCAGACTTTGTTTTTGGTGTAGAGGCCTCTGCAACAACCATTCTAACCTCTTTCTTCTTTGCCTCTTTGGCAGCCAATTTTGGATAGCTCTTAATGATATGATCATTCGCTTTAGAGTATTTGCAAAACAATTTCTGCTTTTCTGATTTCTTCTCATCTTTATCTTCCTTATTCGAATGTGCAGCATTTGTAGATTTTTGCTTACTAATAGATGAGCTCCATTTACCTTTGCCCTTCTGACTAGCCAAGAAAGCTCGATCTACAACATGCATAATGGACCTGTTCTGCCTAGATTGATCTTCCTACTATAGAACAGAGACTAACTCCTCAAATGACAAGGCATTTGGATTACCTTTCATCATCAAATGAAGAGTAGAAGCAAAACTCTTATATGAATCAAGAAGACCATTCAGAATGATATGCACAAATGAGCTATCTCGTATAACTTCATCAACAGAAATCAACTGTTCCTTCAAATCCTTGATCTTTGTTAGAAAGATGTCCATAGAATCACCTTCATTCATATGCTCACTCTACAACTGTTTTCGGAGGTAAACAACATGAGCCTCATTCCTAGCCTGGTACAATGTGGTAAGTGTATCCCAAGCATTCTTAACTGTTTTGCAAGAGTGAATGTGAGGAATAATGGCATGT
The DNA here is from genome assembly GCA_020310875.1 of Ceratopteris richardii. Classification (NCBI taxonomy): domain Eukaryota; kingdom Viridiplantae; phylum Streptophyta; class Polypodiopsida; order Polypodiales; family Pteridaceae; genus Ceratopteris; species Ceratopteris richardii. Next base: position 29,746,450 of record CM035430.1, read on the forward strand.
TTGACAGACAAGGCTATCAATGCATGTGCCTAAGCATCTCTGCCATCCCAACGAATTTGCTCTGTAGTAGATGCAACAAAAATCGTAGCACGAACAGGAATTTGAAGAATATCAGCATCTTCAACACCATCCACATCAGCTTCAATTTTCAACATCCTACACATTGTTCCACAGTCCTTTTGCAACCAACACATGTCGCATCATATAAGCCCACAATGGGTAATTGCTACCATCCAACTTATCTCAACAACCAACATACAAAATACATCACTGCTTTCAACCATGGCCAATGACTAAAATACCCTAATGTAGAAAAATGACTGTATTTGTAAAAGTTGAACAGAACTACCCCTAACGAGTACCACTAGACCTGTGGTAGACTTTGAGATGCTTATACTGGCGAACCGAAACCTGTATATATCTTTGGCACAAAAAGACAAAATAGCCTACACAAGCGCTATGCTAGTGCATTCATAAGCTGGAACAAGCTCAGATCGCGATTTTGGCACCACACAACAAAGCTGTTTTAATCTCCTAATCACCTTGAGTATGTTCACCAAATTTCGTGCGATTCTGAAACTGTGACCAGAGAGGTGTCAATGATGCCCTAGATGAAGCGACCTGCTCTGATACCAATTATTGGAGTTAGACATCTGTGGAAGCATGCAAACAACACAAGGAAGAAGAAGAAGAAGCTTGGAGCACAACACACAATACTGACTGTATTACCGCTAGAATGCACAAAGATAAGTAACCCATTAGGGCTATGCGTGTATATACAAACCAGGAGAAAAAAACCTCCTAAAGAGGGAAAAAAGTGCCCGAGTGGTCCTAGTGTGTTCACATACATCATTACCTAAACATATCAACAATTTTTTCCAATCAATGGTATGATTTTATGCAAAAGGATTACTGAAGTAAAGATGTAATGGCCAAATACATTGCCGAATGTAATCAAGATGGTGTTTTCTTTTTCATTGGAGTTCGAGCTTATGGTCTACTCCCCCATACGTTGGAAATTTGAAAGACCACACACACACACAAGTGAGGATAAGCTTCCTTTTAAATCTTAATTTGATAGATACAAGTGGATAAGTTCTTAAAAGTGTTAAGAATATCTGGAGACTAAAAGGAGTAATAAAATTTTATCTAATGTTGTTCTGTTTCATGATATGCACTTGCATACCATCCAAAACTAATTGTTTGCACATGAATAAGTAGTTCAACATACTTAGGTTAAATGTAAAAGGAATATCCATAAAATCCAAGATGGTTTTGTAATTTTGGATTTTGAGAAATTCATTCATAAATTGGATTGTCCTCTAAAAGGTTTTTACTTCTTCCCAATTGATGATAATAACCAATGATAGTAGGGACCCTTTCTTTTATCAAGCATCGCAATCACTATAAAATAGAGTGAGTATTCTTGGTATAACTTCTAGCTTGATATGCTTCTTTGCAACTTATGATTCAATGCCTCTCTTATCCATTAATTTATGGTGTTTATTTCTAATTTCCAACTAGAAACCATTCTTATAATTAAAATGGTTTCTAATCATAACATGATATTAGGGGGGATATTCAATATGATGGAAAACTGTACAAACATGAGTAGCTACAAAGGTAACATTGTGCCTTAGATTGAGGAGTAACTTTGGATTCCTCTTATGATCTTCTCCAAACTCAAATATCTTATTAAAAATTCTAGTATGTCTTGGTCCAAAAATCAAATTTGGATGAAACTTTATCCATTAAAAAATAGATCTCTATATCCTCTTTATGAACATCCATAGAGAAACCATGAATAATCCTATAAACATAGAATTGATTGACTTAGAAAGTAGAAGAACCAAAAAGCTCAATACCTCATACTCAATATCCAAGGGGGATAAAATTTAATGAGAATTAGGGGAAAAACTTTAATCTTGATTTCTAAAGGATTATTTTTCCCTCTCCAGAGAAGGAGATTCTTACATCATCCAATTTAAATTTTCTTTTGTTATTTAGAACCCAAGACCCCCAATAATCATTCTTGGACATTAGTCAAACTTGGATATAGCTAATTCAAGCTAATAAGCAAGAAAGCATTAGGTACTATGTTTTGATTGAGAATCATTCTTATATCTTCAACACAAGGTAGCCTACATAGTAGATGAATGAACCAAAACAACACATTTCCATCATGGCTTAAGTGATAGAAATATGTGGAGGCTAAAAGTAGTAATGAAATTCTATCTAATGTTGGTGTAGGTGGGCTTAAGTGATAGAAATATGTGGAGGCTAAAAGTAGTAATGAAATTCTATCTAATGTTGGTGTGCTTCATATGCACCTGCATAGCATCAAAAACTAATTGTTTGCACATGAACAAGTAGTTCAACATACTTAGGTTTAATGTAAAAGGAACATCAATATAATCCAAGATGGATTTGTAATTTTGGATTTTTAAAAATTCATTCATAAACTCAATTGCCTTCTATAAGGTTTCTACTTCTTCGCAATTGATTTTCATAACCAATCAAATTAGATCCTTTCTTTTATCAAGCAACCCAATCACTATAAACTAGAGTGAGTATTCATTTAAAGAGTTGATATGCTTATTTTGAAACCTATGTTTTAATGTCTCTCTTATCCATTAACTTATGGTGTTTACTTCTAATTTCCAACTAGAAACCATTCTTATAATTAATATGGGTTTTTAATCATGACATGATATTAGGCAGTGGTGTTTACTTCTAATTTCCAACTAGAAACCATTCTTATAATTAATATGGGTTTTTAATCATGACATGATATTAGGCAAGAAATTCAATATGATGGAAAAATTGTACAAACATGAAACTAGAGAGTAACATTGTGCCTTAGATTGAGGAGTTATCTTGGAACCCTCTTATGATCTCCTCCAAATTCAAATATCTTATGAAAATTTCTAGTATATCTTGGTCCAAAAATCAATTTGTGATGAAACTTTATCCATTAAAAATTAGATCTATTCTACCTCTATATGAATATTCATAGAGAAACCATGAATGATCCTATGAACATCGACTTGATTGGTTTATAAAGTAGAAGATATTGGAGTTTGAGGTCTACGAAAGCACATAAACCGCACAAGGAAGAAGAAGGAGAAGAAGCTTAGAGCACAACATATAATATTGATTGTATTACCAAGAGAATGTACAAAGATAAGTGACCCATTAGGGTTATAAGCATGTATACAAGTGTTGAGTCCTAAAGCCACGGGAAAGTGTCTCACACATGCTTGTATTTTGCTTAGTTTCCTTGTATTCTATCACCTTTCCTCACTCGGAGTTCACGATTGCCCCAAAATGTGTCCTCCCTTGGGATTCCCAGTAGGATCGCCAAAATGATGAGTCCTAATGCCCACGCGAAAGATGATTATACACGCCTTTATTTGGCTCAAACCCCTCGAAATCGGTCCACTCTTCTTGCTTTAAGTCACTGAGTCGTACTTGAATGTATCCCAAACTTCTCCTTGCACATGCACTCTCGTTCTAACTAATCCCCGTTTCCTATTCTCTCTTTACTACTCTTAGCTCTTTCTTCTCACTCACCCATATACACTTGTGCCCACATACACTCACACCCGCAACCTTACACATACTCACACGCACATGAGCATTCACTCTCTTACACACTCTCTTCACACTCACACTCTTGTTTCCCACTTTCACTCTCTTTCACCCATACACTCTCCTATCCTTTGCCTCACTACTCACTTCCAAGTTCGCACACATATACCTACTCACACCTGTAGTGCACACACTTGTGCATTTCCACCCACACTTTCACTCTTTTTCACTCTCAAAACCACCCACTTATGCACACGTGCACACCTACACTTCCTTTTCCACACACGCACACCCTCGACTACCCACTCGGACGATCGGGGAATTGAAAGCTAGTTGTGGGATATTCACCAATGGCGAGCTTCATGCTTGTAGATATACTTATTCTGTACTAACTCACTTGGATCAGTCCACCAGAGATGCAGCCCGATCCAATCACTAAAGTTGGGGCAAACCTTAGGTGGGCTTCACTCTAAATCAACTAATATGAGAAGTATGTCCATTTCTTTTGTGCATTCCCCTCCTTTTTTGAAGACAAATTACATCTTCTAATTATTTCAGTATGACTTCCAGTTTATTCAAAGGTTTTAAAAGTGACATAGCACAAGAAACAATATCCATCTTATCTAACAAAAACATGCAGGCGACGTGTATACATACTCATACCAAATTCTGCAAAATGCTCGATTAACCATATGCGCAACAGTTATCGAAATGATTCGACTTAAAGAAACACACAAGTATAGAGAATATCACTCGGTTGCAAAACGCCAAAGCTCCATGAGAAGCATGTCAAATCAATTTTTCAAACAGCCCTCAATACTGCGCACCGTTACTCTTTCGATCAAATAAACTGCCCCATTATTTGAAGAAAGCTCGCATGTAGAGTTCGCATTATTGTTCATGTCCAGTTTTCCTACACATCTATAAAAAAATTCGTCCATTTTGACACAGTAGTCACGCTTCCATCTATCATAACCCTTTGAATGAGAGTGATGACCTCCTATGCTAATTCCAAAAAAAGAAAAATTCTCGCAAATATTCCCTGCAAATTCTCATCGATTGCAATAGTATTTCGTCCTATCACAAAAATTTATGTAGCATGATGACGTATGCTCATGACCAGCACTGTGGACCGGTGTCTTGCCCTACTCTGCAAAGTACATGCCCAAAACTGTGACTTTACGCCAAAAAGGGGTCACAAAAGGGCTTTGGGTTGCTTAGGAAAATTCTCATGCGAATTATCTATTTCCTTCTCGTTTTGTCAAACAGCAAAAGGAATTCAACTTTTTAGCACTGGCACTTACCTTTCTCCTCAGTCGCCTCCCTCTATCACACATATGCAATGGCGAATCTCCTCTCGGTATGGTATGTGTGCCTTCCCCTTGTGTTGATGTTGAGAAGGTGCTCACGGTCTGATGATCTTGGTTACCTGGTGGATGACCTTCTCTCCAGCCATTGACTATGTGCCCTGTTGTTCCTCCCTCTTCTACTTACGATCCACACCCACGATAAGAACTGGCGAACGCAACCCCCCCACCCTTTGCCTATACTCAACCCACACAGAAGCACTTGAAGGAGGATGTTTCCACTCAAAGAAAAAAGATCTGCTCCCTGCTACTTGCAGAGTAGCCAAAACGAAGAGGAAAAACTCTTCCGATATCCACCTTCTCCTCTGTTGCTATCGATCCCCCAGTCCACATAGATGGATAAGCACCCCTTCAAAGACTCGAATATCCTCCTTCTACTCCTGCCTTCACCTGCACTTGTAAAGAGAACCCCGCTTCCCGAGAGCTCGCAGAAGGAATCTCTTCAGCCCCCAGCCGGATATGAGAAAACAAAGTCGCCACCTCTTCTAGCAGGAAATGAACTTCCCTCGAATGTCTTCCCTAGCCTTTCTCTCTATGTGCCCTTTGTTCTTGAATAATCTGGCCGCCACGACTCTGTTATTGCCCTCCCTTATGGTGTGGACCTGCTTAGCTGCTCCGGACTATTCCCCTCGATACTTGCTAGACAAGAAGAAGAATTAAAGTATCCCCCCCCTTTTCCTTTATGGAGAACATCCCCTTTTCTTGCCAGATGCCCCCTAGCAAACCAACATCGAGCCCATCCCACTACTTCATAACTGCTCAACTGTGCGAGTAAAGTGTGCGAGTAAATGGGCGTCTCCCTCTACTGTCGCCCTTCATGGGTTGTACATCTTTTTTTTTTTCATATACCCCTCTGCCAAGAGGAATTAATCCCCCTTTCACTCCATTGCCATCTCCTTTAAGTTTCTTTCACATTCATAGAACAAAATCCCCAAGAATATTCGGTGAAACATATATTTTTTCTTTGAAAAAACAATTCCACACCAAGGTTATGTCATGCATAAATCCAAGCGAGATCGGATGATTTTTGGGTCAACAACAAGCTAGAGAGAACAACCTCCTAAAGAGGGTAAAATGTGCGTCGGTGGTCCTGGTGTGTTCACACAAATCACTACCTAAATATATCAACAAATCCCCCCTTCGAGTGATTCAATGAACAAGGAGCTGGCACTCATGTATAAGGTAGTGCCAAGCTATGTGGCACCAATCTACAAAAGGAAGTAAGCCCAAAGCTTTGCAAAAAGTTTCAAACTTCTCCCTAGGCAGAGCCTTTGTGAAAAGGTTTGCAATGTTCTCTTGTGTGGGCACATATGCCAAGCTGATCTCTGCAGCATAGAACCTCTCCCTGACATAATGATAGTGCACCGCAATGTGCTTAGTGCGAGCATGGAACACATGGTTCCTCACTACTGCCAATGTGTTCTGACTATTAGTGAAGATGGTGGTGGCAGAAGACTAACCAACAGCCAAATTAGCCATAAGGTGTCTCAATCACACACTCTCAGTAGTCACTGTGAAAGCTGCCCTATACTCAAGCTCACAACTAGAAGTGGCCATAGTAGGCTACTTCTTGCTCAACCAAGGTATGAATGATCTACCAAGCATGAAAGAAAAACCACTAGTGGACACATGAGTATCATAGCAACCAACCCAATTCTAGTAAAAAAAAGGCACGTAAATCTGGCGGTAGTGATCCCCCCTTGGGATAAAACAATCCAAGTAGTAGGGTACCACTCAAGTAGCGAAAGATATGCTTAATCATTTCCCAATGCTTGACACCTAGGCAATGCATAAACCTGCTCATGTATGAGACAACAAATTGAATATCTGGCCGAGTAATGCATAAGTAAATCAAGCATCCAAAAGTGTGCTGATAGAGAATAGCATCAAATGCATCTCCAGCATTATGAAGACTCAATTGTAAACATGTCCCCATAGGAGTGGAAATAGGCTTATACTCTTCACGGCCAAAATGTTGTAATAATGTGTCAACATATTTTGTTTGACACTAAGCTATACTGCCATCAACTTGCATAAATTGAATGCCTAAATAATGATGCAAATGCCCCGAGCTTGACATTTCAAATGAGGCATGCAAATCAGCCTTAAAATTAGCAATATGCTTCTCATTCAGACTAGTGAGCAGCATGTCATCAACATAGACAACAATGAACATAAGCACATCATTTGCACACTTAACATATAAAGTGCTGTCAGTTGGATTGTTCTCAAAACCATGTGCAATTAGGTAGGCATATATCTTCTCATACCAAGCACGTGGTGCTTGCTTCAAATCATCTAGTGCATTTTTCAACCTAGACACTTTGTTTTCATGTCCTTTCTACACAAAACCATGGGGCTGAAAAACATACACTTCTTCATGCAAGTCACCATTCAAAAATGTAGTTTTAATGTCCAACTAATGTACATTCCAACCATGATGAGTTGCAAGTGCATAGATGCTACAAACAGTAGTCATTCGACATGTAGGGGCAAAGGTCTCATCAAAATCAATGCCCCCTTTTTGAGCATAACCCTTTGCAATAAGCCTAGCCTTATACGTGTCAATTCATCCATCAGGCTTACACTCCAACTTGTACACCCACTTAACGCCGATGGCCTTCTTGCCAAGAGGCAAGTCACATAAAGAGCATGTACCATTTTTCATAATAGCATCATATTCAAATTGCATAGCAGCCATCCAATTTTCAAAATTTTGATCTTCATTGAATGAAACAAGCTCATTCTCATCACAAAGATTAGATGCAGCCATAGCATAGCAATTTGATGTAAAAGAAGCACTATGAGAGCCTAAACAAGTACGATATGACACAGATGCATCTAATTTTCTATCTCTCAAAGTATGGACCAACCATTTATGCATAGTTTTTGCCTCCTCCATATCAGTTCTCTCATCGATAAGTGCATCATGTAAATTTGCATCAGAAATGGAATGATCTGCATCATCATGTGAAACCTCTAAAGGCTAAGAAGTTGCCTCATTTGGAGAAGCACTAGACTGCCCACTTGTAAAAAGAGGCAGCAAAGTGTCATACATGTCTTTGGAGCTAACTGATGTCTCTGTAGTACATGAAAGTAATGGCTTAATAGCATATCCCACAAAAACAACATCATGGCTAACCAAAATGCATTAAGTTTGTGGATGATACAGATGGTAGCCTTTTCTTTCAGGACTGTACCCAACAAAAATACATTTCACTACTTTATCATCCAATTTCCTACATTGTTTTTTAGGCACTAATGCATATGCCAGACAACCAAACATAAATGAGCAACAGATGGGTTGTGACCATGCCAAGCCACATATGGAGTGACAGACTGCAATGCTTTAGTGGGATACCTATTAAATACATATGATGCACACATAACAACCTCAAGCTAGAAACTATGTGGTAAAGCTTGACTCTTGACCATACACTTGGACATCTCCATGAGTGACATGTTCTTCCTTTCAGCAAATCTGTTTTGTTGATGTGTATATGGCAGTGTACACTGATGTTTTATCCTACATTCAGCCAGAAATGCATTAAAATCAGAAGACATATATTCCCCCCCTCGATCAAAATGAAGGGTGCCCATTTTACATGTTGATAGATTTTCAACCAAAACCAAAAACGGTTTGAAGCATATAAACACTTTGGACTTTGCTTTGAATGATTATACCCATGCATGACTAGAAAAATCATCAATAAAGGTCACAATGTAAACATAGTTCCCAAAAAAGGTGTCTGCATAGGACCATAGACATCATTATGAATAAGCTGCAATTTTTGAGTAGCTCGAACTGAACCATCTTTTGGGAAGGAGGAATGCTGCATTTTGCCCAAAGTACAGCCTTCACATACATGTTTATGAGGTGCCTCAACTTTGGGCAAAGAGGACACCATTTCAGATTTTTGCAGATGTAACAAAGTAGCAAAATTCAGATGACCAAAGTGTGCATGCCAAAGCTTTGCATTTGACATAGACTGAGAAGCTTTTACTACACATGCTGAATCATTCACACATTTTGCATAATCTATGAGCTCATACAACCCACGACATAAAATGATAAAAGCAATAATGATGTTGTCATTTGATAGATCATGAATTGTACATCTGTCATCAAAAATTTTCACAAGCAAGCTGATCTTGGCTAATGCTAAAATTGATAACATATTTTTCTTCATCTGTGCAACAAATAAAGCATCCGATATTGTAAAAGAACTACCATGAGAAGTAGTCAGAATGATCTTACCAACTCCCATAATAGGATAAGCAGAGTTGTTGGTGCATGTGATAGTATTCCCTGTAGGGATAGGCTCAAGTGAACTAAAGAAACTACATTGTGAATTAATATGTTTGGTTGTCCCACTATCAAAGTACCAAACATCTAAGTCTACCACATACATACATTGTTCATGAGAAGATGGTTCATAACTGCACATAGTGGTAAATGTCCATTCTTCATTCTACACAAGATTTGCACACTCTATTTGGGTTGTAGTGGCCTCTGCAATAGCCATTCCAACCTCTTTCTTTTTTGCCTCTTTTGGAGCCAGTTTTGGACAACTCTCTATGATGTGATCATTTCCTTTACAACATTTGCAAAACAATTTTTGCTTTTCTGTTTTCTTCTTGTCTCTTTCATATTTCTTTGATTGTGCAAAATTAGTAGATTTTTGCTTACTAGGAGACGAACTCCATTTCCCTTTGCCCTTCTGACTAGCCAAGAAAGCTTGATTTGCAACTTGCATAATGGACATGTTCTGCCTAGGCTGATCTTCTTGCAATTGAACAGAGAGTAACTCCTCAAATGCTAAGGCATTTGGATTGTCTTTCATCATCAATCAAAGAGTAGAAGTAAAACTCATATATGAATCCAGAAGACCATTCAGAATAGTCTCCACAAGTGAACTGTCAAGCAAGATTTCATTAGCAAAAATCCATTGCTCCTTCAAATCTTTGATCTTCGTCAAAAAAGTGTCCATGGAATATCCTTCATTCATATGCTCACTCTCCAACTCTTTTTGGAGTGTCAAGGGCACATTTTCATTTATGTACTAAGGCTCATTTGGAGGGTTGAGAGAAGGTTGAGTGTGAAGAGCCTTTAAAGGCCACTATCATTGTATAAATAAGGCTTCATGAAGTAATAAAAATCTCTCTCAATTTTGCGTCACCATTCCATGGCTTGGGACGTGTTTCTTTCTTGTAGTTAGCTTTTTATACTTTCTTGATGTTCTTGGGATCCGTGCTGAATCGTCTTCTTCTTGTTATGTTGTAGAGCATGGCGACGTAGCGCTCTCCTTCTCTCTCTTCTCTGTTGCAGGAGTCCAAACTTCTGTAAACACTTGGCGCCATCTTCGTGATGGCCCACTCCACGTGCATTCACTATTTGATGAGCGGCTCTACCGGCGTGATTCATATGAGCGCAGGCGGTGGCCACTACCGATGCTACCTGGTGATGGCATTGATCATCCATGCGACCTCAAGGCTAGTCGGTTTTCATGGTGGAGATAATGGGAACGGTAGATAATTGCACATGGTGCATTGCTTGAAGCCTCACGCGAGAAGGATCCTACTCAATGCAATCATTGAAGCCTCATGCTAGAAGCGCTAAATCTTATTGAGCCCACCAAGTTCACAAACGGGCGACGAGGCTGAGTTCTCGTGTTCTCATGTGGTCTTTGTTCTTGAACGGCAAGGGCCACCCCGAATGCTGCTGGAGATTGCATTGATTGCATTCAATCGATTACGTCCATTCGGTAATGCATCATTTGGTTCTATTTTAGTTGTTAAATGCTTCAATATATTATTCTTTTGTGCTTTTCCATATTGATTGCATACTACATATTATCTCTTTGATCTGTCATTTTTTTGGACTTCAATGTCGACTGTCGATGAGTTGCACAGGCATTTCTCGTGGTGGTTTATCACTGTGACGCTCAGGAGAGCGACTAATCAAAGTCACCAGCACACTCTTTCGGATTGCGCACTCTTCCTGGTGGCTTTCCTGAGTCTAACTACTTTTCTTCCGTTGATGACTCTGGACGTTCAACATCTCATTTATCTTGGAGTTCACACAGGGATACTTTTTCAATATTGCCTCGCTGTTATCTCACCGTGTCTTTTCTGTTGTGTTCTCTACACATTTCTTATCATTATACACAACAAGACGTTAGTACATCATTTGATGCGGGACAACCTTATTCGCTTTGCTTATTATCAACGTATATGATGTCATTATAAATATTATATACTATTATTAAACGCATCTTGCGGATGTTGTGTGAATTTTTGACATCTCACATTTTAATTTATGATGCACAAACTACCTTGTGTTGTCTTATTCGGTGTATGGTGATATTCCCATTAAGCTCGAGTATTTGTTTCATCTATGTGCTTTTATTAATTCTGTGTTGAAGATTTTGCAAGGTTTATTGTGCAAGATTTGAGTAATTAAGGTAGCTAAAAGGGAACCTTCACAAAGAAAAGAAGAGAAGAAATATTGAAGCTACTGATGGTGCCAAGCTTGAAGATGTTGACATCCTTGAGCCTTACATGTTTCTGATTTATATTGTATGAACCCTATGTTGTATACACATTATGATGAGCCGATGCATATAGGAGGGAAAAATCAAGGGTTAGGTGAGTGGTATTTGTGAACCTTGGATTAAGTTCCAGGCACTTCACTTTGCCTCTTACATTGCTCTTGATTTTGGATATGTTATGAGCCTTACTTGCATTCCATACCATGGTCTAACCATGCACTTTGGTTTGCAAGTATTGTTCATAAGGGTAGTGCATAATTATGTGAGCACATATATCATGAAGTTGGACTATTCTATTCCAAGAACGGTGCTACCACTTTAGCATTATAGAAATGTACATGGAGATTATATATGGGTTGGGATCTTATTTTTAGACTTTATTTGGATATGTGTTGGCCTTGATGTGAGGGCTTGACTTGATGTATTTGGTCTTGGTGAGTGTGATGGAACCGGTGTCATCGGGCATGAGTGCTGTGGAGGCTCACAGATTGAAACTCTCTTCAAGATTAGTTGTGTCCCTTTGGTTGTATGACATGTTGTATAAAGGTTCCCATCCTATAAATGGTTTCCATCTAATTTTCATCTTGTTAAGGGGGTATCACTTATCAAGGGATGTGGCAATTCAAGTCCACCGTGCGTGCCAGTGTCAAGGGCACATTTTCATTTATGTACTAAGGCCCATTTGGAGGGTTGAGAGAAGGTTGAGTGTGAAGAGCCTTTAAAGGCCACTATCATTGTATAAATAAGGCGTCATGAAGTAATAAAAATCTCTCTCAGTTTTGCATCACCATTCCATGGCTTGGGACGTGTTTCTTTCTTGTAGTTAGTTTTTTATACTTTCTTGATGTTCTTGGGATCCGTGCTGAATCGTCTTCTTCTTGTTATGTTGTAGAGCATGGCGACGTAGCGCTCTCCTTCTCTCTCTTCTCTGTTGCAAGAGTCCAAACTTCTATAAACAGGAGGTAAGCAACTTTTAGAGATAAGCAACACGAGCCTCATTCCTTGCCTGCTATAAAGTGGTAAGTGTATTCCAAGCATCCTTTGCTCTTCTACAGGAACGAATGTGAGGAATAATGGCATGTTTGATAGACAAAACTATCAATGCATGTGTCTAATCATCTCTACCATCCCAAGAAATTTGCTCTATAGTAGGTGCAACAGGAGGTGTAGTAGGAACCACATCATAAATAGGAACCTGAAGAATATCACCATCTTCAATGCCTTATACATCACCTTCAACAATTGTTTTTGCAAGCATAATAGGAGGTTTTTCAACACCCTACACAATATTCCATAGTCCTTTTGAAACCAATACATGATGCATCATATAAGCCCAAGAAAGTTGCTCTATAGTAGGTGCAATAGGAGGTGTAGTAGGAACCACATCATAAATAGGAACCTGAAGAATATTACCATCTTCAATGCCTTATACATCACCTTCAACAATTGTTTTTGCAAGCATAATAGGAGGTTTTTCAACACCCTACACAATATTCCATAGTCCTTTTGAAACCAATACATGATGCACCACATCCAACTTATCTTCAATAGCCAACATATGGAATACATCACTGCTTTCAGCTATGGCCACTGACTAAAATACCCTGATGCAGAAAAATGACTATATCTCAAAAAGTTGAACAAAACTACCCTATCGAGTTCTACTAAACCTATAGCAAACTTTGAGGTGCTTATACTGGTGAACCAAAATTTGTATATATCTTTGGAACAAAAAGACAAGATTGGCTGCACATGCACATCAATAGTGCATTCCGAGGCCGAAATGAGCCAAGATCGTGATTTTGACACCACACAACGAAGCTTTTTGAACTCCTAATTACCTTGAGTATTTTTTATATATTTAGGTAATGATGTGTATGAACACTCTAGGACCACCAGGGCACTTTTTTCCCTCTTTAGGAGGTTTTTTTCCCTCTTTAGGAGGTTTTTTTCCCTCTTTAGGAGGTTTTTTTCCCTCGGCTTGTATATTTGCCTATTGCCCTAACGGGATACTTATCTTTGTACATTCTAGTGGTAATTCATTCAGTACTGTGTGTGGTGCTCCAAGTTTCTTCTTCTTCTTCCTTGTGTTGTTCGCGTGCTTTTGTAGATGTCTAACTCCAACAATTGGTATTAGAGTAGGTCATCGCTTCATCTAGGGTGTCCTCAACACCTCTGGTTACAGTCTCAGAATCACATGAATTTTGGTGAGCATGCTCAGGGTGTCTTAGAAATCAAAACATCTTCGCTCTGTGGTGCCGAAATCGTGATTTGAGCTCATTTCGGCCTTCCAAGACACTATTGTAGTGCTTGTGCAAGCTATTTTGTCTTTTTGTGCCAAAGGTATATACAAATACTGGTTCGCCAGTATAAGCATCTCGAAGTCTGCTACAGGTTTAGGAAAATTCATCTAGGAAGTTAGGTCCAACTTTTTGAGGTACATTCAATTTTGTGCATCAAGGTATTTTAGTCATCGGCCATGGCTGAAAGCAGTGATGTATTCTGTATGTTGGCTGTTGAGGATAAGTTGGATGGTACCAACTACCCGTTATGGGCTTATATGATGTGACATCTATTGGTCGCAAAACAACTATGGAATTGTGCAAGGTGTTGAAAAACGTCCTATCACACCTGTAATTTGTTACAACTGCAGGTAAAAAAAGCTGATGCAAAAGGTGTCGAAGATGGTGATATTCTACATATTCCTATTCGTGCTGCAGTTTCTACTGCATCTACTGCAGACCGAATTTGTTGGGATGGCAGAGATGCCCAAGCACATGCATTGATAACTTTGTCTGTCAAACATGCCATTATTCCTCACATTTTCTTTTATAGAGAAGCTAAGGATGCTTGGGATACACTTACCACATTGTACCAAGCTAGGAATGAGGCTCGTGTTGCTTACCTCCAAAAATAGTTAGCGAGTGCGCACATGAATGAAGGTGATTCTTTGGATAGTTTTTTGATAAAGATCAAGGATTTGAAGGAACAGTTGATTTCTGGAGATGAAGTACTTCCTGATAATTCACTTGTGTAGACTATTCTAAATGGTCTTCCTGACTCATATCAGAGTTTTTCTTCTACTCTTTGTTTGTTGATGAAAGGGAATCCAAATTCCTTAACATTTGAAGAGTTAGTTTTTGTTTTGTTGTAGGAAGACCAGTCTAGGAAGAACATGTCTATTATGTGTGTTACATATCAAGCTTTCCTGGCTAGTCAGAAGGGCAAAGGAAAATGGAGCTCTTCTACTAATACGCAGAAATCTGCAACTGTTGCACATTCGAAGAAGGAAGACAAAGATGAGAAGAAATCAGAAAATCAGAAACTGTTTTGCGAATACTGTAAAGAAAATGATCATGTCATTAAGAGCTGTCCAAAACTGGCTGCTAAAGAGGCAAAGAAGAAAGAGGCCAAAATGGTTGTTGTAGAGGCCTCTACACCGAAAATAGAGTCTGCTAATCTTGTGCAGGATGAAGAATGGGTGTTTACTACTGTTTGCAATTTTGACCCATCTTCTCATGAGCAGTGCATGTCTGCAGTAGACTCAGATGTTTGGTAATTTGATAGTGGGGCAGCCAAACATATTGCCTCGTAGCGCAGTTTCTTCTCTTCACTCGAGTCTGCCCCTATAGGGAATACTGTCACATGTGCCAACAACTCCTCCTTATCTTGTTATGGGAGTTGATAAGATCATTTTTACTACTACTGATGGTAGTTCTTTCACTTTCTTAGATGCTTTGAAAGGGATCAAGAAAAATCCGTTATCAATTTTTGCATTAGCCAAGCTTGGCTTGGTTGTGAAATTTGTTGATGACAGATGTACAGTTCATGATCTAACAAATAGCAACATCATTATTGCTTTTGACATTTTATGTTGTGGACTGTATAAGCTCATAGACTATGAAAGATCTGTAAATGATTCAGCATGTGCAGTACATGATTCCCAGGCTATGTCAGATGCAAAGCTTTAGCATGCACGCTTTGGTCATCTGAATTTTGCTAGTTTGCTATGCCTACAAAAATCTGAAATGGTGTCCTCTTTCACCAAACTTGAGGCACCCAGAAAACATGTTTATGAAGGGTATATTTTGGGCAAAATGCAGCATTCCTCCTTTCCAAAAGATGGTTCAGTTTGGGCTACTCAAAAATTGCAGTTTGTACATAGTGATGTATGTGGTCCTATGCAGACACCTTCTTTTGGGAACTATCTTTACTTCCTGAATTTCATTGATGATTTTTCCAGGCATGCATGGTTATATCCATTGAAAAAGTCCAAAGTGTTTATGTGCTTCAAACAGTTTCTCGTTTTGGGTGAAAATATATCAGCATGTAAAATGTTCACCCTCCATTCTGATCGAGGGGAGGGGGGATATATGTCTTCTAACTTTAATGCATTTCTAGCTGAATGTGGGATAAAACATCAGTGCACAGTGCCGAATACACCTCAATAGAATGGAGTTGTTGAACGAAAGAATAGGTCAGTCATGGAGATGGCAAGGTGTATGGTCAAGAGTTAGGCTTTACCACATAGTTTCTGGCTTGAGGCTATCATGTGTGCAACATATGTACTTAACAGGTGTCCCACTAAAGCACTACAGTCTATCACTCCATATGAGGCTTGGCATGGTCGCAAGCCATCTGTTGCTCAACTGCATGTTTTTGCTTGTTTGACATATGCATTAGTGCTTGAACAAACATCGCAGAAAATTGGATGATAAAGCCGTAAAATCTATTTTTGTTGGGTGTAGTTCTGAAAGCAAAGGCTATCATCTGTATCATCCAGAGACTAAATGCATTTTGGTTAGCTGTGATGTTGTTTTTGTGGAAGATGCTATTCAGCCCTTACTTTCATGTACTCAGGAGACATTCGTTACCTCCAAAGACATGTATGATATTTTGCTTCCTCTTTTTACAGGTGGATAGTCTAGTGTTGGTCTTAATGAGGCAACTTCTCGACCTTTGCAGGTTTGATGTGATGATGTAGATCATTCCATTTTTTATGAAAATTTACATGATGCACTTGTTGATGAGAGAGCTCATATTGAGCAGGCAAAAACTATGCCAAAATGGTTGGTGTAGACTTTGAGTGACAACAAATTAGATTCACCTCTGTCATATAGTACTTGTTCAAGATCTCATAGTGCCTCTTTTGCATCAGATTTCTATGGTATGGCTACCTCCAGTCCTCTGTGATGAGACTGAACCTATTTCGTTTGATGAAGCACAAAATTCTAAGCATTGGATGGCTGCAATGTAATCTGAATATGATGCTATCATGAAAATGGTTACTTGCCTTTATGTGACTTGCCTCCTGGCATGAATGCCATTGGCACTAAGTCGATATACAAGTTGAAGTGTAAACCTGATGGAACAGGTGAAAGGTATAAGGCTAGGCTTGTTGCAAAGGGTTATGCGCGGGAAAGAGGCATTGATTTTGATGAAACCTTTGCTCCTACTTTCCAAATGACTACTGTTCATAGCATATGTGCACTTGCAACTCATCATGGTTGGAATGTACATCAATTGGACATTAAAAGAGAATTTTTGAATGGTGACTTGCATGACAAAGTGTATGTCTTTTAGCGCCGTGGCTTTGTGCAAAAAGGGCATGAAAACCAGGTGTGTAGGTTAAAGAAGGCATTATATGGTTTAAAGCAAGCACCACGTGCTTGGTATGAAAAGATACATGCCTATCTGATTGCACATGGTTTTGAGAACAGTCCAACTAAAATCACGTTAAATGTTAAGCATGCTAATGATATGCTTCTGATCATTGTGGTGTATGTTGATGACATGCTGCTCATTGGTCCTCATGACATGCATATTGCTAATTTTAAGGCTGATTTGCATGCCTCATTTGAGATGTCTGATTCGGGGCATTTGCATCACTATCTGGGCATTCAGTTTATGCAAGTTGATGGTGGAATGACTTTGTGTCAAACAAAATATATTAATACATTATTGCAACGTTTTGGCCTTGAAGACTGTAAGCCTATTGCCACTCATATGGAAACATGTTTACGATTGAGTCTTCATGATGCTGGAAATGGATTTGATATTGTTCTCTATCAACAGGCTATTGGATGTTTGATTTACTTATGCATTACCCGGCAAGATATTCACTTTGGTGTCTCACAGATGAGCAGGTTTATGATGTACTTTCCAATCATGATGAGCTACAAGTGCACAGATGCTACGAATAGTAGTCATTCGGCATGTAGGAGCAAATGTCTCATCAAAATCAATGCTTCTTTCTTGAGAATAACCCTTTGCAACAAGCCTATCCTTATACCTATCAACTATTCAATTAGGCTTATGCTTTAGCTTGTATACCTGCTTAGTGCCAATGGCCTTCTTGCTAGGAGGAAGTCACATAAAGAACATGTACCATTTTTCATAATAGCATCATATTCTGATTGCATATCAACCATCTAATTTTTTGAATTTTGTGCTTCATCAAATGAAACAAGCTCATACTCATCACAAAGACTAGAGGCAGCCATAGCATAGCAATCTGATGCAAAAGAAGCACTATGAGAGCCTGAACGAGTATGATATGATAGAGGTGCATCTAATTTTCTATCTCACAAAGTCTGAACAAGCCATTTATGCATAGTTTTTGCCTCCTCTTTATAAGTTCGCTCATCAATAAGTGCATCATGTAAATCTACATAAAAAATGGAATGACCTGCATCATTATGTGAAACTTGTAAAGATTGAGAAATTGCCTCATTTGGACCAACACTAGACAATCCACCTAAAAGAAGAGGAAACAAAGTGTCATACATTTCTTTGGAGTTAAGAGATGTCTCCTTAGTACATGAAAGTAATGGTTGAATTGCATCTTCCACAAAAACAACATCACCGCTAACCAAAATACATTTAGTATGTGGATGATATAGACGATAGCCTTTGCTGTTAGAGTTGTACCCAACAAAAATACATGTCACCACTTTATCATCCAGTTTCTTGCATTTTTCTTCATGCTCTAATGCAATTGTCAGACAACCAAAAACAAGTAGATGAGAAACACATGGCTTGCAACCATGCCAAGCCTCATATGGAGTGATAGACTACACTGCTTTAGTGAGACACCTGCTAAGTACATATGTTGCACACATAATAGCCTCAAGCTAGAAACTATGTGGTAAAGCCTAACTCTTGACCATACGCCTTTCCATCTCCATGAGTGACCTATTCTTTCTTTCAGCAACTCCATTTTGTGAAGGTGTATACAACATTGTACACTGATGTTTTATCCCACATTCAGCTAGAAATGCATTAAAATCAAAAGACATATATTCCCTCCCTTAATCAAAATGGAGGAAACTTATTTTACATAATGAAAGATTCTGAGCCAACGCCAAAAACTGCTTGAAGCACATAAGCACTTTGGACTTTGCATTCAGTGGATTCACCCATGCATGCTTGGAAAAATCATCAATGAAAGTCACCAAGTAAAGATAGTTCCCAAAGGAGGGTGTCTACATAGGACCACATAAATCACTATGAACAAGCTATAATTTTTGAGTAGCACGAACTCAACCATCTTTTGGGAATGAGGAACACTACATTTTGCCCAAAATATAGCCTGCATAGACATGTTTACCAGGTGTGGATTTTTGCACTTGGTAAAGAGGACACCATTTCAGATTTCTACAGGCATAGCAAACTAGAAAAATTTAGATCACCAAAGAGTGCAAGCCAAAGCGTTGCATCTGACATATGCTGAGAATCTTGAACTGCATATGTTGAATCATTCACAGATTTTTCATAACCCATGAGCTTGTACATCCCATAACATAAAATGCTACAAGGAATAATGATGTTTCCATTTGATAGATCATGAATTGTACATCTTTCATCAATAAATTTGACAACCAAGCCTATCTTGGCTAATGCTAAAATTGATAACATGTTTTTCTTGATACTTGGCACAAATAAAGCATCCGACAATGTAAATGAATTACCGTCAACAATAGTTAGAATGATCTTACCAACTCCCATAACAAGATAAGAGGAGTTGTTGGCACATGTGATAGTATTCCCTATAGGTGCAGGCTCAAGTGAAGTGAAGGCTCAAGTGTTGTGAGGTAATATGTTTGCTTGCACCACTATCGAAGTACCAAACGTCTGAGTCTACTACAGACATACACTATTCATGAGAAGATGGTTCATAACTACAAACAATTGTAAATGCCCATTATTCATTCTGCACAAGATTTGTAGACTCTGATTAGGTGTAGAGGCTTCTGCAACAACCATTCTAGCGTTTTTTTTATTTGCCTCTTTTGCAACCAATTTTGGACAACTCATTATGACATGATCATTTCCTTTGCAATATTTGCAAAACAATTTTTGCTTTTTTGTTTTCTTCTGTAAACAGGAGGTAAGCAACTTTTGGAGGTAAGCAACACGAGCCTCATTCCTTGCCTGCTATAAAGTGGTAAGTGTATTCCAAGCATCCTTTGCTCTTCTACACGAACGAATGTGAGGAATAATGGCATGCTTGATAGACAAAACTATCAATGCATGTGTCTAATCATCTATACCATCCCAAGAAAGTTGCTCTATAGTAGGTGCAACAGGAGGTGTAGTAGGAACCACATCATAAATAGGAACCTGAAGAATATCACCATCTTCAATGCCTTATACATCACCTTCAACAATTGTTTTTGAAAGCATAATAGGAGGTTTTTCAACACCCTGCACAATATTCCATAGTCCTTTTGAAACCAATACATGATGCATCATATAAGCCCATAATGGGTAATTGATACCATCCAACTTATCCTCAATAGCCAACATATGGAATACATCACTGCTTTCAGCTATGGCCACTGACTAAAATACCCTGATGCAGAAAAATGACTATATCTCAAAAAGTTGAACAAAACTACCCTATCGAGTTCTACTAAACTTATAGCAAACTTTGAGGTGCTTATACTGGTGAACCAAAATTTGTATATATCTTTGGAACAAAAAGACAAGATTGGCTGCACATGCACATCAATAGTGCATTCCGAGGCCGAAATGAGCCAAGATCGTGATTTTGACACCACACAACGAAGCTTTTTGAACTCCTAATTACCTTGAGTATTTTTTATATATTTAGGTAATGATGTGTATGAACACTCTAGGACCACTAGGGCACTTTTTTCCCTCTTTAGGAGGTTCTTTTCCCTCTTTAGGAGGTTTCTTTTCCTCGGCTTGTATATTTGCCTATTGCCCTAATGGGATACTTATCCTTGTACATTCTAGTGGTAATTCATTCAGTATTGTGTGTGGTGCTCCAAGTTTCTTCTTCTTCTTCCTTATGTTGTTCGCGTGCTTTTGCAGATGTCTAACTCCAACAATTGGTGTCAGAGTAGGTCATCGCTTCATCTAGGGTGTCCTCAACACTTCTCTGGTTACAGTCTCAGAATCACATGAATTTTGGTGAGCATACTCAGGGTGTCTTAGAAATCAAAACATCTTCGCTCTGTGGTGCCGAAATCATGATTTGAGCTCATTTCGGCCTTCGAAGACACTATCATAGTGCTTGTGCAAGCTATTTTGTCTTTTTGTGCCAAAGGTATATACAAATATTGGTTTGCCAGTATAAGCATCTCAAAGTCTGCTACAGGTTTAGGAAAATTCATCTAGGAAGTTATGTCCAACTTTTTGAGGTACATTCAATTTTGTGCATCAAGGTATTTTAGTCATCGGCCATGGCTGAAAGCAATGATGTATTCTATATGTTGGCAATTGCGGATAAGTTGGATGGTACAAACTACCTGTTATGGGCTTATATGATGTGACATCTATTGGTCGCAAAACAACTATGGAATTGTGCAAGGTGTTGAAAAACGTCCTATCACACCTGCAATTGTTACAACTGCAGGTACCAAAGCTGATGCAAAAGGTGTCGAAGATGGTGATATTCTACATATTCCTATTCGTGCTGCAGTTTCTACAACATCTACTGCAGACCAAATTTGTTGGGATGGCAGAGATGCCCAGGCATATGCATTGATAACTTTGTCTGTCAAACATGCCATTATTCCTCACATTTTCTTTTGTAGAGAAGCTAAGGATGCTTGGGATACACTTACCACATTGTACCAAGCTAGGAATGAGGCTCGTGTTGCTTACCTCCAAAAATAGTTAGCGAGTGCGCACATGAATGAAGGTGATTCTATGGATAGTTTTTTTATAAAGATCAAGGATTTGAAGGAACAGTTGATTTCTAGAGATGTACTTCCTGACAATTCACTTGTGCAGACTATTCTAAATGGTCTTCCCGACTCATATCAGAGTTTTGCTTCTACTCTTTGTTTGTTGATGAAAGGGAATCCAAATTCCTTAACATTTGAAGAGTTAGTTTTTGTTTTGTTGTAGGAAGACCAGTCTAGGAAGAACAGGTCTATTATGTGTGTTACATATCAAGCTTTCCTTGCTAGTCAGAAGGGAAAAGGAAAATGGAGCTCTTCTACTAATAAGCAGAAATTTGCAACTGTTGCACATTCGAAGAAGGAAGACAAAGATGAGAAGAAATCAGAAAATCAGAAACTGTTTTGCGAATACTGTAAAGAAAATGATCATGTCATTAAGAGATGTCCAAAACTGGCTGCTAAAGAGGCAAAGAAGAAAGAGGCCAAAATGGTTGTTGTAGAGGCCTCTACACCGAAAACAGAGTCTGCTAATCTTGTGCAGGATGAAGAATGGGTGTTTACTACTGTTTGCAATTTTGACCCATCTTCTCATGAGCAGTGCATGTCTGCAGTAGACTCAGATGTTTTTCTTCTCTTCACTCGAGTCTGCCCCTATAGGGAATACTATCACATGTGCCAACAACTCCTCCTTATCTTGTTATGGGAGTTGATAAGATCATCTTTACTACTGTTGATGGTAGTTCTTTCACTTTCTTAGATGCTTTGTTTGTGCTAGGGATCAAGAAAAATCCGTTATCAATTTTTGCATTAGCCAAGCTTGGCTTGGTTGTGAAATTTGTTGATGACAAATGTACAGTTCATGATCTAACAAATAGCAACATCATTATTGCTTCTGACATTTTATGTTGTGGACTGTACAAGCTCATAGACTATGAAAGATCTGTAAATGATTCAGCATGTGCAATACATGATTCCCAGGCTATGTCAGATGCAAAGCTTTAGCATGCACGCTTTGGTCATCTGAATTTTGCTAGTTTGCTATGCCTACAGAAATCTGAAATGGTGTCCTCTTTGCCCAAACTTGAGGCACCCAGAAAACATGTTTATGAAGGCTATATTTTGGGCAAAATGCAGCATTCCTCCTTTCCAAAAGATGGTTCAGTTTGGGCTACTCAAAAATTGCAATTTGTACATAGAGATGTATGTGGTCCTATGCAGACACCTTCTTTTGGGAACTATCTTTACTTCGTGAATTTCATTGATGATTTTTCCAGGCATGCATGGTTATATCCATTGAAAAAGTCCAAAGTGTTTATGTGCTTCAAACAATTTCTCGTTTTGGCTGAAAATCTGTCAGCATGTAAAATGTTCACCCTCCATTCTGATCGAGGGGGGGGGGATATATGTCTTCTAACTTTAATGCATTTCTGGCTGAATGTGGGATAAAACATCAGTGCACAGTGCCGAATACACCTCAATAGAATGGAGTTGTTGAACGAAAGAATAGGTCAATCATGGAGATGGCAAGGTGTATGGTCAAGAGTTAGGCTTTACCACATAGTTTCTGGCTTGAGGCTATCATGTGTGCAACATATGTACTTAACAGGTGTCCCACTAAAGCACTACAGTATATCACTCCATATGAGGCTTGGCATGGTCGCAAGCCATCTGTTGCTCACCTGCATGTTTTTGGTTGTTTGACATATGCATTAGTGCTTGAACAAACATCGCAGAAAATTGGATGATAAAGCCGTAAAATGTATTTTTGTTGGGTATACTTCTGAAAGCAAAGGCTATCATCTGTATCATCCAGAGACTAAATGCATTTTGGTTAGATGTGATGTTGTTTTTGTGGAAGATGCTATTCAGCCCTTACTTTCATGTACTAAGGAGACATTCGTTACCTCCAAAGGCATGTATGATATTTTGCTGCCTCTTTTTACAAGTGGATAGTCAAGTGCTGGTCATAATGAGGCAACTTCTCAACCTTTGCAGGTTTGATGTGATGATGTAGATCATTCCATTTTTTATGCAAATTTACATGATGCACTTGTTGATGAGAGAGCTGATATTGAGCAGGCAAAAACTATGCCAAAATGGCTGGTGTAGACTTTGAGTGACAACAAATTAGATTCACCTCTGTCATATAGTACTTGCTCAAGCTCTCATAGTGCCTCTTTTGCATCAGATTTCTATGGTATGGCTACCTCGAGTCCTCTGTGATGAGACTGAACCTATTTCGTTTGATGAAGCACAAAATTCTGAACATTGGATGGCTGCAATGTAATCTGAATATGATGTTATCATGAAAATGGTTACTTGCCTTTATGTGACTTTCCTCCTGGCATGAATGCCATTGGCACTAAGTCGATATACAAGTTGAAGTGTAAAACTCATGGAACAGGTGACAGATATAAGGCTAGGCTTGTTGCAAAGGGTTATGCGTGGGAAAGAGGCATTGATTTTGATGAAACCTTTGCTCCTACTTTCCAAATGACTACTGTTCATAGCATATGTGCACTTGCAACTCATCATGGTTGGAATGTACATCAATTGGACATTAAAAGAGAATTTTTGAATGGTGACTTGCATGAAGAAGTGTATGTTTTTTAGCCCCGTGGCTTTGTGCAAAAAGGGCATGAAAACGAGGTGTGTAAATTAAAGAAGGCATTATATGGTTTAAAGCAAGCACCACGTGCTTGGTATGAAAAGATACATGCCTATCTGATTGCACATGGTTTTGAGAACACTCCAACTAAAAGCACGTTAAATGTTAAGCATGCTAATGATATGCTTCTGATCATTGTGGTGTATGTTGATGACATGCTGCTCATTGGTCCTCATGACATGCATATTGCTAATTTTAAGGCTGATTTGCATGCCTCATTTGAGATGTCTGATTCGGGGCATTTGCATCACTATTTGGGCATTCAGTTTATGCAAGTTGATGGTGGAATGACTTTGTGTCAAACAAAATATGTTGATAAATTATTGCAACGTTTTGGCCTTAAAGACTATAAGCCTATTGCCACTCATATGGAAACATGTTTATGATTGAGTCTTCATGATGCTAGAAATGCATTTGATATTGTTCTCTATCAGCAGACTATTGGATGTTTGATTTACTTATGCATTAACCGGCAAGATATTCAGTTTGGTGTCTCACAGATGAGCAGGGTGAGCTACAAGTGCACAGATGCTACGAATAGTAGTCATTCGGCATGTAGGAGCAAATGTCTCATCAAAATCAATGCTTCTTTCTTGAGAATAACCCTTTGCAACAAGCCTATCCTTATACCTATCAACTATTCAATTAGGCTTATGCTTTAGCTTGTATACCTGCTTAGTGCCAATGGCCTTCTTGCTAGGAGGAAGTCACATAAAGAACAAGTACCATTTTTCATAACAACATCATATTCTGATTGCATATCAACCATCCAATTTTTTGAATTTTGTGCTTCAACAAATGAAACAAGCTCATACTCATCACAAAGACTAGAGGCAGCCATAGCATAGCAATCTGATGCAAAAGAAGCACTATGAGAGCCTGAACGAGTATGATATGATAGAGGTGCATCTAATTTTCTATCTCACAAAGTCTGAAGAAGCCATTTATGCATAGTTTTTGCCTCCTCTTTATAAGTTCGCTCATCAATAAGTGCATCATGTAAATCTACATAAAAAATGGAATGACCTGCATCATTATGTGAAACTTGTAAAGATTGAGAAATTGCCTCATTTGGACCAACACTAGACAATCCACCTAAAAGAAGAGGCAACAAAGTGTCATACATTTCTTTGGAGTTAAGAGATGTCTCCTTAGTACATGAAAGTAATGGTTGAATTGTATCTTCCACAAAAACAATATCACGGCTAACCAAAATACATTTAGTATGTGGATGATATAGACGATAGCCTTTGCTGTTAGAGTTGTACCCAACAAAAATACATGTCACCACTTTATCATCCAGTTTCTTGCATTTTTCTTCATGCTCTAATGCAATTGTCAGACAACCAAAAACAAGTAGATGAGAAACACATGGCTTGCAACCATGCCAAGCCTCATATGGAGTGATAGACTACACTGCTTTAGTGAGACACCTACTAAGTACATATGTTGCACACATAATAGCCTCAAGCTAGAAACTATGTGGTAAAGCCTAACTCTTGACCATACACCTTTCCATCTCCATGAGTGACCTATTCTTTCTTTCAGCAACTCCATTTTGTGAAGGTGTATACAACATTGTACACTGATGTTTTATCCCACATTCAGCTAGAAATGCATTAAAATCAAAAGACATATATTCCCTCCCTTAATCAAAATGGAGGAAACTTATTTTACATAATGAAAGATTCTGAGCAAACGCCAAAAACTGCTTGAAGCACATAAGCACTTTGGACTTTGCATTCAGTGGATTCACCCATGCATGCTTGGAAAAATCATCAATGAAAGTCACCAAGTAAAGATAGTTCCCAAAGGAGGGTGTCTACATAGGACCACATAAATCACTATGAACAAGCTATAATTTTTGAGTAGCACGAACTCAACCATCTTTTGGGAATGAGGAACACTACATTTTGCCCAAAATATAGCCTTCATAGACATGTTTACCAGGTGTGGATTTTTGCACTTGGTAAAGAGGACACCATTTTAGATTTCTATAGGCATAGCAAACTAGAAAAATTTAGATCACCAAAGAGTGCAAGCCAAAGCGTTGCATCTGACATATGCTGAGAATCTTGAACTACATATGTTGAATCATTCACAGATTTTTCATAACCTATGAGCTTGTACATCCCATAACATAAAATGCTAGAAGGAATAATGATGTTTCCATTTGATAGATCATGAATTGTACATCTTTCATCAATAAATTTGACAACCAAGCCTATCTTGGCTAATGCTAAAATTGATAACATGTTTTTCTTGATACTTGGCACAAATAAAGCATCCGACAATGTAAATGAATTACCGTCAACAATAGTTAGAATGATCTTACCAACTCCCATAACAAGATAAGAGGATTTGTTGGCACATGTGATAGTATTCCCTATAGGTGCAGGCTCAAGTGAAGTGAAGAAACTATGTTGTGAGGTAATATGTTTGCTTGCACCACTATCGAAGTACCAAACATCTGAGTCTACTACAGACATACACTATTCATGAGAAGATGGTTCATAACTACAAACAATAGTAAATGCCCATTATTCATTCTGCACAAGATTTGTAGACTCTGATTTAGGTGTAGAGGCTTCTGCAACAACCATTCTAGCGTTTTTTTTATTTGCCTCTTTTGCAACCAATTTTGGACAACTCATTATGACATGATCATTTCCTTTGCAATATTTGCAAAATAATTTTTTCTTTTTTGTTTTCTTCTTGTCTCTGTCATCCTTCTTTGATTGTGCAGAATAAGCAGATTTATGCTTACTACTAGATGAGCTTCCTTTACCTTTGCCTTTTTGACTAGCCAAGAAAGCTTGATCTACAACACACATAATGAGCATGTTCTGCCTAGACTAATCTTCCTGCAATAGAACAGAGACTAAATCCTCAAATGTTAAGGCATTTGGATTACCTTTCATCATCAATCAAAGAGAAGAAGCAAAACTCTTTATGAATCTGGAAGACCATTCAGAACAATTTGCACAAGTGAGCTGCCAAGCAAGACTTCATTTGTAGAAATCAAGTGCTCCTTCAAATCTTTGATCTTTGTCAAAAAATTGTCCATGGAATCTGCTTCATTCATGTGCTCACTCTCCAACTTTTTTTAGAGGTAAGCAACACAAGCCTCATTCCTTGCCTACTATAAAGTGGTAAGTGTATCCCAAGCATCCTTTGTTGTTCCACAAGAGTGAATGTGAGGAATAATCGCACATTTGATAGATACAGCCATCAATGCATGTGCCTGAGCATCTTTGCCATGCCAACAAAGTTGCTGTAGAGTAGGTGCAATAGAAACCACGACGTGAATAGGAACCTAAAGAATATCACCATCTTCAATGCCATCAATATCACCTACAATAACTATATTTGCAAGTGTAATAGGATGTTTTTTAGCACCCGACACAATATTCCATAGTCCTTTGACAACCAATACATGATGCATCATAGAAGCCCATAGTGGGTAATTTATACCATCCAAATTATCCTCAACAGTCAACATATGGAATACATCATTGCCTTCAGCCATGGCCACTGACTGAAATACCTTGATGCAAAAAAATGACTATATCTCAAAAAGTTGAACATAGCTACCCTGTTGAGTTCTACTAAACCTGTAGTAGACTTTGAGATGCTTATACTAGTGAATTGAAACCTCTATATATCTTTGGCACAAAAAGACAAAGTTACCTACACTAGCATTGTGATAGTGCGCTCGGAGCCCAAAATGAGCTCAGATTGCAATTTCGAAACCACAGATCGAAGTTGTTTTGAAATCCTAATTACCCTAAGTATGCTCATTAATTTTTATGTAAATTTTGAGATTGTGATGGAGGGGTGTTGAGGATGCCCTAGATGAAGTGGTGACCTGCTCTGATACCAATTATTGGAGTTTGAGGTCTACGGAAGTATGTGAATAGCACAAGGAAGAAGAAGAAACACTGGCCAACAACACCTGCAAGTGTCTATCAACTTTGTTCTTTAGGCTCAAAAACATGCATAAACTTGCGGTGACTATTCCCAGCACAATTAAAACCTTTTAAGAAACCTGCAGATTTACTAGTGTGGTTGAAAACACATCTCCAAAAGGTGAACATTCATTGTCAAAGAAGTACAAAGAGCATTCTTCTTTATGTTCTTGAACCTGTGTAAAGAGAACTATGCACGAAAGTACTCCAAAATGGATCCAAGGATCACCCTAAAAATGCTTCAAAATAGGCTTTGAAAGCAAAGAAGGAAGCTTTGAGGGCCCAAAACATGTTTAACCTTAGTCTTTCACCTTCTTCAAACGCCACAAGAGTGTATCTTAGTGCAAGAGGGGGAGATTGTACCCAATCTGGTGTCTAGTCTCTTGTCCCTCTCTATTCTGTTTATGCTTTTGTGAGACTTCATTCCCTGTACTTTCTCTACATACATGCATCTGTAATATCTGATCAACAGATCCTCCATTTAGGATGAACACAATACAAAAGAATAAGAGGCAAATACAAAGGAGACTTATTAGAACTTTGTCTCCTTCATCTTTATAAAAAAGTATTTAACTTCCAAAAGACAAGTAAATGCTTTATATATCATTGCAACAAATTTCAGCTTCAAATTCTTAACGTACTTGATCCCATAGAATCATAATCAGATCCTTGGCACAAACTCTCAAACTATGCAATGATGAAAAACAACAAAGCCTCATTTTCTCTTAGACTTCTTGTTGATAAATGTTGCTCCCCATATTTTTTTGTCATTCTCATCCTGAGAATGCATACATAGGTTAGGCATTGAGTTCTTCCATAATAAAGGGTGAAATTTCAATAAGAAGTCGACATAAAGCATCTGATTCCTATGAAAAAATCCCTTTTTTAGGACAAATTGGGTGCCATGCATCCACTTCTTGGATAGTTTTTTATACAACAAAACGATGTTTGACATTGAGTTCTTCCTAAAAATAGGAGCTTTTTAACAAGAATTCGATGCTTGCCATCCACTTCCAACGTAAAATTGATGCTTTTCATTGACCTTCTAGCTTAAAGTCGATGTAAAAATCATGTTTTTACAAAAGAACAAGAGCCAAATACAACAAAGCCTTATTAGCATTTTGTCTCCTTCATCTTCATAAGAAAGCACTCATTCTTGTTGAAAAGAATATTATTTAACTTTTGAAAGACAAGTCAATGTTTCATATGTCATTGAAACACATCCTAGCATCAATTCTTAATGTACTTGATGCCTCACATCGAGGCCTTGCATAAAAAGTGAAATGTGCAGAGGAGAGGATTCCCTATTAAATCCCGTGAGTTTTAGTTAATGAAACCTTCATAACTTAAAAGCTTTCTTGGATTTACATGATGCTTGATGAATATATGAGCAGCAAAGGCAATCGTATTTATTGAGACACGAACAAGACAAATACAAGAAAATCCAAATATCCATTTTCTACTATTCTAATGGACGATGACATAAGATCACAATGTACTCAAGTATTGCTTTAGAAGCATAAATAACTCTAGATTCATACACATAATGAGTTTTTAGGGATACTTCATCACCCATAAACCTCATTGTTTGCAAGGATATACCAAGGATCACTAGTTGATAAGACTTGAAGATGCACAAGAATCAGTAGAATCATTGATAAAGGCCACCACACATGGGTAATGGAAGTGGAACTTCCAAAAAAAAATTAGAATAAAAGGTAATTAGGTCAATGTTGAGGGCTTGGATCGTTAATGAAACTTTCAATACAAGGATAACTAGGAAAAATTGATATAATCTTTCCTAGCTTCTACCATGAAATGTGAAAAATTGACATTGGGGAAATATGTATGTCTTCTATAAGAAGTGATATCATATGTGAAGCTTGTGGTATGTTTCTCTTCTCCATCATAAGACCTCTATGAGACATGCATGAACTCTTGGTCACATCTCTCTCTCTCTCTCTCTCTCTCTCTCTCTCTCTCTCTCTCTCTCTCTCTCTCTCTCTCTCTCTCTCTCTCTCTCTCTCTCTCTCTCTCTCTCTCTCTCTCTCTCTCTCTCGACATGGGAGTCCAAGGTAGCATGATCTCGATAACCTTTGTTTTTTTGGCAAATTGCCTTTCCCATATAAAAATTTGATAAATTTGTTTCTTGCTTCCATCAATTGGAGGCCCTTCAAGGTCTCACCCACATGTCATAGTCATTTTCAATAATGAAGAAATCAAAAATTACTTACAACATACCAATCCTTGTTTGCTTGCCTTCTTCCCAAAAAAACATGTACTTAATCTAAGCAAACATTCCATCCATATACAACATTTGGCATAACCAGCCATTATGACCAGTACACATATATGAATAGTGATCTGTTGTGTGATTATGTTTTGTATTATCAAGAGAGGGTGTTGACTTCATATTTCAAGTATATATAAGTCAAGATGTTCCTTGTATGAGTCAATGTTATTTTTCACACGGAAGTCTTGAAACATCATGGAAAAAGCATCCTCTGATAGATGTTTTCTAATTCTTTTCTTAAAATGGTATGCAATTATGTTTTATGTGGGGTTGAAATAAAATGAATTACTTGTTGATTTCCATTTTCATGAAATCATGTAATTTTAATCATCGAGAATTCTTTATAGTCCTAATTGGAACTTGTAGTGTTGAATATAACATGTTTTCACAACCAAAAATTCAAATGGAGACTGAAACAAAGTATTATGAATTGAAATCATGTGATTTTCATGCCCTGATAAAATGGATGTTATCATATCTATGAAATAGTTGGAAACATGTCAATTTTTACTTGTTTTTAGAATATTTTTGTAATTTTTAAAAGAGAAACTGACAAGTTCTTGTATGTTATGTCTCAGTGTTTGAAGCAAAACTTTCTATACATGAAAATATTTTTCATGGTTTTTTTTTAACCAAGTGCAATCATATTAGCAAAAGAGAGAACACAATGAAAAAGGAGAAACAAAGAAGGTTAAAGACCTTGTTGCCATGCTTAGGGGAAGAACTACTGGGAAAGACTAAGGAGCTTTATGATGGCTTGATCTCCTTCATGCAGGAGCCTTTTTCTTTTAATCTTATTATTCTCTATAATAAAGATTCAATGGTGTTTAAATGGGTGGAGCTCTTAGTGTTTCTGATCCTTCCATGTGAAAAGACTAGGGAGAACTCAATAGACCATTTTTTTGGAGCTTCAGTCACTAGTTGAGCATGACAACATGAAATATATGGAGAGAATTGATAAATACACAAGCGAAGAATGGAAGAGCAAAAAAAAAACGAAGCTTGGACATTCACAACCATCCCTATGTGAAGGGACAAGTTCATACGTTTAACATATACTTAGAAGCTGGATCTAGAATAGTCCTAGAAGTTTCAAAGTTATGAGTTTGAGTACTTAAGAAATGAAATCAGATTGTATATAAGTTAGTTAAGATCATAAACTTATAGATTTAAGTTTCATTTACTCGAATGTAAGTCCAATACTTATGTATAAGTAGTCAAGGTATTCATGGTGAGAGCTCGTGAAGAAAAGATCTTTATTGTTAGAGTATTTTTTGTGGTTATGAGTCGAAGGAATCCAAATCATTTTGTTCACACCTTCCCCAATAACAAATCAATATTTTTGCAAAAGTAATTGAGTCAATCCTTAACGTATGAAGAGATCAAAGTCATTTTATAACTGTATATATGACATTTAAACTAGAAGATCTTTACAAAACAAGACGTGTGCTCAGAGAATCAAGCTTAAGACTAGAGGTGTGTCGAATCGATGAAAACTGAAGACATTTTTCATATATAGTTTAGCTTTTGAACAAAAACGAAGATACTTATGAGGTAATGCTTTAGTAACTTGTTTGGAAACACTCACTTACTTTATCAAACAATGTCTATTAGTCATTTTGTAAAAGAGTTCTGAGAATTCATAACTAATTTGAGAGAAGATTGAAGCAAAGAAGGCAGCACATATTTAGAGAAAGTAAGTGACTACTTTTCTTGCACAATGTGATAAAAATTTTCAGAGTTTGAAGTATTGCTAAGATAATGATGGTTATAGAGGACTTCTCATATCACATTAGCTTAGCTCTTGTGATGTTTTACACATCAACAAGTGGTATCACAACGGAAAGGTCCTAGAGAGCACAAAAGGAAGTTGCAGACATACAAAGTCTTTGTGTTCTTATTGAGAAGCTAGAGATCGAAGCATTTAACATCAAAAGCATCAAAGGATCACTTTGAAATCATTATTGAGTATAATGATCTACAAAAGATAACATTCTTTAAGCCTTAAACAAAACATACACATTGCATCAAAAGTAAGGAGTCCATGGCAGATCATATATTTATTGATAAATTGGATGGAGATAATTATCCTGCTTGGATAATGAGAATGGAGGCCTTACTTATGAGTAAGTACCTCATGGTCTATATAACACATGGGGAAGAAAAACATGTTTTTGAGGATGCTAGTTGACCTAAAAGAGAAGAGTTAGAAGCTTTTCAGTTATGGTAGATGAAAGATCCAAGTACAAGGGCATATGTCTACAATACAATTACTGATCAGTTATTGTCACACATCAAAGGCTTGGAAACAATAGAAGAAATATGTAGTGCTTTGGAATGCCACTTCCAAAAAACTATTCAAGCTAGGAAATCTTACTTATGGTCAGATTTGATCTATACATGCAAACATCAAAGATCATAGGTTGATTGCATAATTGCTTACATGTTTTAGAGGAGATAAAAGGTGTAAATATTTTATATTATCAATTGAACTTTCATTAAATCATTTTGTACTAGACTTAAATCAATCGCTTGGATTTATGCTCACATTTGAGCAAGACTTGAAGTCAGATGGAGATAAAGGAAAAATCTATGCTATGTATGCAAAAATAAAAAGAAAAGAGATAAAGGTAAAACAAAGGAGGATGAAGAATAGACTTCTTAGGCTAATTATGTAAAAGGAATAGGTGATGGTCGAGGTAAAGGTAGAGGTAATTAGAGTAATAACAAGAAGACATGTTTAATATGTGGCTTGAGCAATCATTTGGCATATGATCATTGGCATAATCAAGAAATTTCCAATCAAAATCATAATAACAATTCTACAGGTAGAGATGGAAGGTATCAAAATCATTTTCAAATAGGAAGACAAAGTCAAAGAGGTGGCTATGGTAGAGGAGAGGAAGAAATTGGGGACAAAATCAATCCTACAGCAATACCTACTACAATTATGGAAATGATATATGCAGAATGTCCTACAAAAATACCGACTACAATTATGCAAATGATATGCACAATGAGAAAAATACAACATTGATGATGAACTTGATAACAAATCAAAGAAAGAAAAACTCAAGGTATTTTACATTGACTCTAGTTGTTCAAATCATTTATCAAGAAATAGAGAATTAATGTTAGAATTAGAAGAAGGCATTCCTAGTCATACAATTCAAATAGGTGATAACACAAGGCACAATGTACATTCAATTGGAAAAGTGAAGTGCTGGAGTGGAGCAGACTTTCTCTGAAATGTTTTGTATGTACCCACAATACCTAAGAACTTGATTAGTGTGGAACAAATAGTTGAAAAAGGTTTTCAAGTCAGATTCACAAGTGAAGGAGGATATTGGTCAAGCCTTGATGACACATGGTGAGGAGATGAAGACCTCTAGCATAAGAGGTTAGGACATTTCAATGAAAGAGGAAACAAAGCTATGGTGGCAAATCAATCTATTCTAGGTCTACCTATTGTGGAGAATCAACATGTGTTCTACAAATGTGAAGCATCCCAAATGGGAAAGGCACATAGATCTCCGTTTCAGAAGAAAGGATTCAAGCATGATGAAATACTAGAGCTCATCCATACAGATGTATGGGGACCAACAAATGAAGGATCAATCAATGGATCTAGGTATTGTGTTCTTTTTATTGATGATGCTACAAAATGCATAACTCTTTATGTTTTGAAGGAAAGATAATAAGTTTTTGAAGCCTTGAAGCATTTCCATGCTATGCAGAAAGAGTAACAGGTCAAAAGTTAAAGAGGTTAAGGTTTAATGGAGCGGGAGAATACTTCTCCCAAGAATTCAATCATTATGTTTGGAATGCAAGTATTAAGAGAAAGATAACTTACAAATATACAACTCAACAAAATGAGGTGGTATAAAGAAGGAATGGGACCCAAGTTGACTTTGATAAGACCATGCTTAAAGAAAAGAATTGTTCAAATTATCTATGGTCTTAGGCTATGAATACATCTACTTATCTTGTGAATAGGTTTCCATGTACAACTCTTGAGGGAGTGACTCCCTATGAAGCTTGGTGGGGTAAGAAACCAACATTGGATCATTGTAAAGTATTTGGATCGATTGCCTATGCTTATGTACCATTTCAAGTTAGGCATAAGCTAGAACCAAAGGCATAAAAGTATCTATCAATTGGATATGATGAAAAGCAAATGGGTTATCAGTTGTGGAATCCTTTAACCAAAAAATTTCTTGTTTCTAGAGATGTAACATTTGATGAATTGAAAATCTGGTAGGCAAAAAAAATTCAAAAAATTGAAGGATTTGAAAAAGAGATAAGAAGAAGTGAAAAAGGTAAATCAAAAGTGCATATGCATGAAGATGAAGGTCATGTACAAGCTAGTACATTTATGGCTGGATCATCAAGAACAAATAAAGATGCACCTAGGTCTGATGAAGAAATCTATTCGAATACTCATGAAGTGAAACAAGAAGGTTAAGTGGAATAAGGAGACAAACAATAAGGTACTCTTATGATACTTCTTATATGACTAAGAAAAGATATGCTTATATGGTCAAAGATGATGAAGAACCTCAAAACTATGATGAAGCAAAAGGAAAGATAAGAAGCAATGAAGGAAGAGTTCAATGCACTTGAGGAGAAAAAGACATGGGAACTTGTTCCAAAACCTCACAGTAAGAAAGTGATTGGAAATAAATGGGTTTATAAATTAAATAAGCTTGCACATGGAAGAATAGCCATATACAAAGCCAGACTAGTGGTCAAAGTCTATGCTCAAACTTATGGGGTAGTTTATGATGAGACATTCAGTCATGTGGCCAAAATGTCAACCATAAGAAAAAGCATTGCTATTGCAACTTCAAAAGGATGGAACTTGAGTCAGTTGGACATAAAGAATGCATTCTTGAATGGATATATATTAGATTAAGTATACATGGAGGAAGCAAGAGGGTTTCCAGACACTAGGTATCCAAATTATGTATACAGGTTAAGGAGAACACTCTATGGATTAAAGCAAGCACCAAGAGCATGGAAGTATAGTCTTGTGAAGTATCTCAAGAAAGAGAAGTGAGAATTCATAACTAATTTGAGAGAATATTGAAGCAAAGAAGAAGGTGCATATTTAGAGAAAGTAACTTTTCTTGCACAATGTGATAAAGATTTCAGACTTTGAAGTATTGCTGAGCTAATGATGGTTATAGAGGACTTCCAATATCACATTAGATTAGTTCTTGTGATGTTTTACACATCACCACATTCTTGACATGGGTTTTCATAGTTAGAAAAGTAGCACTCTCTCCAAAACTTCTAGAGGACCTCACTTTTGATTGCATTCCATGAAGAAGAGGATCATGCAACCAACTCCCCGAGCAGGGCTTGTTTCCCGTCAATAGGCAAAACAAGCTTAAGTTGCTCTTTGACTCTCCTCTAGACGATGTCACTTCTTGGGCACAAAAAGAACAAGGATTTAAGGTCTTGATGCCCTTGATGGCACCTTTTACATGAGAGCATGACACCATAAATTTTGGAAACCTTTAAGTGGGTCTGAATTCCCTTGTGGAGGATTTGCCATAGGAGAGTTGCTTTCTTGCATTCCACCAAAGGGTGCCAAAGATCATTGAATTTGGGGTCCATCAGATCGAAGACCAATTCAATCACCACTTCCTATTGAGATCTTGAAAGAAATCTAGTGAAAGCTTAATTCTTGGGGACATCTTCGATCTTGTTATTATTTTTGCATTCGATACCTTTAGGATTAGGAGCTTCTTGGCCAGTAAGGAGGCAACTCTTTGAATTATATCAAGCATTCAACTTTTGTCTTAAAGGTCACCAATCCTTGTAGTCAACTCTATGGATTTGATCTATGTCCTCAAATCTTATCGAGTTTCTATCAGGTTGGTTCTAGAGGGCCTTGCATTTGCAAAAGCCTTTGGTCCAAAGTCTTTTAGCTCTTTTGAGGCTTGCCTTTTTAGTTGCTTGAATTCTAGAGGTCGAAAACCAAATGGAGTCATTTTGTCTTATTTCGGTCACCCATTTCCAATCATTGCTAATCATGGAGTGTTGTTTCATCTTATTCCAAGCCGATCAAAGGGAGGACACGACAATAGATCCCTTTGGGGTGATGGGATCCGGGAAAGTAGAAGAGTGAGGAGGTCAAGGCCATGCCACCTTGGGGCATCCAACATCATAAGGCAAGAAACGTTTCCAAAGTGCAACTCCGATTGGGAATCCCGTTTGTTTATCCAACCTTTAATTATCCATTTGGTCGCAAGTTTTGTCCAAAGCCACCACATCCAAACTACCAAGGCAACCCACCTCTTTTGGGCAAACATAGATCTTCCATTTGATTTTTGGGATACCTCTCCGGTTGGGATCACCCATCCATAGAAATCAACTTTCATCGTTATGCATCCAAACAAGGAAGGCCCATATGAACTCTAAAACTTGAAGCTGATTGCAACCTTCGTATATTCTTCAAGTAAGCTAGAGCAATTTGCTACTCTTCAATTCAATTCCAATAGAATTGATAGGCTTAGAAATAAAAACATGGTTTCCAGAGTATTTCATTATTAAAATTTGATTCAATGTCATTGAGTGCAGCGCGACAAGTTTGTTGTCTATGTTATTTATATTTATATTTGTATTTGTATTTATATTTATATTTATATTTATGCGCTCAGCATGATGAAGTCATCGTAACACTCAGAAAGTTAAAATTCGAGTTGTGCTCGACTGTAATAAAACTCTGCTTTATTCATATAAGTTCAACATGTCAAGGGAGCTCGAGCAAAAATTCAGTTCGAAACAATCTTCGAAATAATCATCGCTAAATAAAAATCAACTTTTGTTGAAATTCACACGTACATGACTTGCTGCAACACAGCTATGGAGAATGCCAGTCAGTCCTTTTCCAACTACTGTGTGGATCACTTCCAACGCCATCCACCTCCTCTAATTGGAAATTTTATGGCGCTTCTTCTCTGCATTGTATCTCTTGTGTCATATTACTTTCAATTCATCGGTGGCTACTTGTGCAGCAAATGTGAAGATGATGATGGAAAGTGAATATCTGCAGCAGCAACTTATATAAATATTAATATGCAGCTATTCATCTTTGTCGCTAGAACAGTGAGTCATAACAAACGAGAACTATGTCGTAAAAAGAAAACAATGTCGTCAAAAATCAAGCAAATTGCAATTTATGTTTGAGAACCCCTCATACCAGTATACATATATTTCAAAAATGAAGTGAAAACATGTGATTTTTTGACATTTTCTGTCATTTTTCTAAAAAAAAAAAAGCTCAAAATGTGGTCAAAATTTCACTGGATAAGGCATTGACATGTCCAAAATCTATATAAAGAATGTAAAACTGAAGAATTCTTATACAAAAATAAACATTTAAGACATATTTTCAATGGGTGTATATCCGATTGTTATTTAAAATTGCTATGAAACATGGTTTTGTTAAGCAAATTACTTCGAGGCATTTACATAAGCACTAAAAATGTTATGGAGTTTCAATGCAACTCACAACTATGTCGATCTATGTCTACACCCTCATCATCTAATGCACTTGATTCATTCTGATACAGTTGAGAGCTCTCTTCTTCTTCTTCTATATCCACAAGAGCTCTATCTTCATCCATGTACATACCAAATTCTGTAGGATCATGCACAAATCTTCTTGTTTGCCTATGATTTTTTGTACCACATACATCTGGAAGCTTTTGCTTTATCATATTGATGGTTGCTTTCCTCAAGTGACCTATTTTTGTCAAGGCAAAATCATAAACAAGAATATCTACATCATCCATTTTAAGAGTGGATGTGCTTCGAATATTCTTTTTCTTTTTTGAGCATGTTCGTTTAGTATCACACACCATTTCTAAGTTTATTTACCTGTGAATGCATTACTACTTTTAGTGTAATAGCAATGCACCATCAAAGCCTCTATTCTTCTTTTATCATTATCTTTAGTGACCTCTAAAACCTTTGCAACCCAAAATGGTCTAGTAGCCTCATCACCATCAGCAAGTACTGCAATAAGTGTTCCAACATTTATCTCTATTAAATTTCCTTGCCATCTTGCTTCTTCCTATTTTGCCATCCTCGGGCCTACATAAATATTTCTTTGTGGTGGATGTATAAAACTTTGAAGTGCACCTGCATTACATGCTTGGGCCACATTCATTGATCTTTGTGTACAAAAATCCCATGTGAATGGAACATCAACTGGCCAATGACCTGCAATCGTATACTTTATAATCTCTTCTTGACGATTGAAAAAGTCATCCCAACAAGATACATCTTGATCTCCAATGTATTTTTTTGCACGCTCAATATGTTTGTTCTTTTCAATGAGTGCATGCATCCAACTTTTACTTTGATCAACCATATTTCCACATCTTTTCATATTGTTTTTATCTTCATATGGTGATTATTTTACACCATACACAGACAAATTAGGCATCTGCAACAAGAATTTGCATCCATCTTTAGGCTCCCATCTATGAGAAGATGAATACTGCTTTGCAAATAAAAGGGTTACGTCATCAACCCTCCTCATCAAGAATACATGGTTGAAACTAATATTGTGCAATGGAGCTGTTAGTCGTTAAACTTCCGACTTCAGACTCAAAACACTTTCAAAAGTCGGACGTTCCCGAACCCTTCGATCTTTACTCTTCCATGTTCAGGTAAATCCATTGGTAATACCGAAATAATTAATACTAAGCTACCTCTTAGCCACGTGGGTTCTTGGGAGTGGTAGGGGTCTGTTAGACAGAGGCCCTGTACTATTTTCCCAACTTCTTACACAATCATAAATGCTCTATCGCGTCTTAGCTCAGTACTTGACTCTCAATACTGATAACTGTTCGGCATACTGGGACTTAGAACTTCCGGACTGGACCTGCTATAGCAACAGAGCAGTAGTCCGGTTCTGACTTATAACTAATAGAATACTCAACTTCATTAACCGAACAATAACACAACAGACAGCTACACTCGAAGGTATGCAAACTTACCGTATGCCAAACTCAAGCAACAAGTTCCTACCAACAGTCGACTCGTCACAAACTTATCATTGTTTCCATTCGCGTACAGACCCTTACCGATACGAGTCCTTCCTGGGATCGGAATCCACAGTGAACGCAGACTATTGTATCGAACTTGGTCACTTAACAAAAAAATGCTAACACGCAAATAGTTCGCTTCGGCCTTACACAGTCCCTTGTTCAATAGAAGACTGATAAACAACACTTATTCCGTGATAAAATCCAGAACCGCATATAACTATCACCAAACAGATTCACAACACAAGACTATCGAATCGTAACTCTGCACTACAGGGAGAATAGTAGAATAGACAGATACGAACAGATAAGAACAGAGCTCAATCTTCTCATCGACACATCACACACAGATTCAAACAGTATTCTCACAATTCCCCAAAACGGGCTCTCGACCATTCTTTTCTCATTGCCTTATATAGAAGATTTGTTACAAGGGTGCGCGAATCTTTAGTTACACGCGTATTTCCAAAAGGTTCTTTTACATTTAAGACGCCTGTCATAGTACATTTGTCCTTTTTCGGCGGCCGTCTAACACTGGCACGCACGATGGACTCGAACCCGCAGGTTCCTATGGTTCTGCTACGAGACCTTCTAAATACATGCTTCGGGCGAGCCTAAACGTTCGGGTAATTTTCTTTTTAATGGTTTCTATCATCTGAACTAGAGTAGTCGGTTCTAATAACTGAGCGTCCGTTCTAACGGAGCTAAGAGCTATAGCTTGGGTTAACAGAATTTCGGCCTGGGTCTGTAAGAAGGCCTCTTGTAAATAAAACTCATTGGATAATGCAACGTCCCGGGATGTCTTTATTTCGGTGACTTTCTTCTGCATATCAATGACTCGATCCTTCTGATTTCGCAACTGGTTATCTAGTCGCTCGAGTTGTTGGTTCTGAAATTCGATAGTTTTGTAGTATGCATCTCGTTCTCTACGAGCATTTGCTAGATCCTTTTGGTATTTGGCTTCCCTGGTTAATTGGCGTCTCAGCATATTGTTTGCCTCGTCCAAGCATTCTTGGGCTCTTCGTAGCTCGTCTTCAACTTGTTTTGCTTCTCGCTGCTGTTCTTGATTCTTCTGGGTTATCTCTTGCAATTGTGCTTTCGTTTCTTCGACCAATTCTTCGAGGGATGTGCTGATATCTTCCTTTTCCTGTAGCGCGATCTTCAGTTCCCTGATTTCTTCTTGGGCTGCGTTCAATAGTTGGTCTTTGGCGGCAAGTTGCTCCAATGCGTCATTCCGTTGCTGTATGAGTGCTTGTTGTGCCGAAACTTGTCCTTGGAGATCTGCTAATTGCGTCTGTAATTGATGATTCTCTGCTTTTACGGCGTCGACTTCTTCTTGGAGAGGGATGATGTCGGCTTCCAGGAGGTCGACTTTGTGCTGCAGGTCTTGACGAATCGTATTTGTGACCTCGCTAAGCTACACTGGAAGTTGCTGAGAAAGGGAAATAAGCATTTGTCCCATGGAAGCAAGCTCGGAAAAGACCGGAACGGAGGGAAGGAGAAGGGGGTGTTGTGGTTGCGCAGAGGTCTGGGTGTGGATCTGGGGGGATGTCGGGGGTGAATAATTGAGGGAGGATGAAGAGGATTCGGAAATTGGCAGGGGAAGAGGGTTGACTGGTGGTGATCTAGGAACAATAGATTCAGTATTGTTTACCTGATTGATGGGTTGGTGTTCACCTGTAGTGTGGGCAATGGTGGATTCGACGGCATTCAACAGGGTGTTGAGTGCTTCGTCAACAACTTGCTGCTCGTCGTGCTGTCGCTCTGATGCTTCTTCGGTTGAGACTATTTCTGTTTCCGTTTGATTCTGCTGGTCGTGTTGGTCGGCCGATGATTCGTTGTGTATGGAAGTGGTTGTGTCGTGGAAGTTTTCTTCTTGTTCCTCGTTTTCTTTATCGGTGTCCTGATTCTTTCCGGTGGACCCTTGTGCTTCGCTTTCTGATGAGCTGATTCTGATTCTTTTGCGGCGAAATAACTAGTTTATTTCTTCGTCTTCTTCATCATCGTCTTCGAGTGGTTGTACTGATTCTTCATGCCTTAGAACCGGTCCTTGGGGTGGTGGTTGTGCGGCAAGGATGGCTAGGAAGAGGAATGATATGATATGGGGAAGGCGAGAGCGCGGGGTGGTTCCCTTTCTGACTTGCTTCACTATAGCTACACACTCTTTATGAATTCTATGAAAAAAGTACGAGGCGAAGTTCACGGGTTCTCGGGTAGCTAAATCTAAGGTGGAAAAGAAGGGGCGGGAGATACCGTAGGTTCGTTTCTGAAGGTTGAGGATGGCGACTAGAAATTGCAGAGCAGATCTTTCGGGTTCGGGGCGGCAGAGAATGGCGTATTCATTGGACGAAGATCGGGGGACAGTTCAGTCATGCGGGCGAGGGGGATACTAGGGCCATTTTCTCGGCCTTGCGGGGAGAGGCAGAAGGCTTCAGAGAATGCTTGGAAGGTGATGACGGTTCGCGAAGGTAGCGAGGGGAAGACCCATTGGCGTTCGGTGGCAGGGGACTGGGCAATGGCAGAGATGATTTGCGCGAAGAAGGGATGGGCTTCCATTGAGTGCCAGGGCAACTCAGCGAAGTTGGCCAACCCTCTGCAACACAGG
Organism: Ceratopteris richardii; assembly: GCA_020310875.1. Classification (NCBI taxonomy): domain Eukaryota; kingdom Viridiplantae; phylum Streptophyta; class Polypodiopsida; order Polypodiales; family Pteridaceae; genus Ceratopteris; species Ceratopteris richardii. The sequence goes on from CM035430.1 coordinate 29,788,712, forward strand.
TATTCACCTACCTCGGTAGGGATACCATCGCGGAAGGCAGCATAATTGGCTATCGCTTCCATGGCATTTGCTGATACAGACGATGAACACGAATACAGAACGCAAGAGGTCGCACAGAACACTAACACTCAACACAGTAGCAATTTTTGGCGTTGCCGAAAGGGTTAAGTAGGAACAACATGGTGGGGAGGGAAAGGGGGTGGGTATCATTGTGCAGTGCGGGAATGATACGGTTTGCATGCTGGCATGCGTGCTTGAGTGACTGGTAAGGGGGCGGCTGGTAACATAAAGATTTTACACAACACGACTATTTATAAAAAGGGAGAAAAAAGAAAAAAAGAAAAAGATTACACAAAATGCGGCCCACCGCCGAATAATTTAATGTGGACTAATAGTGTGATGATACGGCCGCAACTTCGACCCATTGATTACTTTTGGAAGTGGATTTCCGGTCAATGTAATCAACCAAAAAGTTGCCGGACCGATTTGTTCTGAGATCTTGAAAGGGCCGAACCATCGTAGTTTGAACTTTCTTGCTGCTCTATCCGACTTTGCGTTATAGAAGAGTACAAGCTGACCTACCGAAAAGATTGGAGTCTTCAAATATCGATCGTGTGTCTTGGCTTGCCTTAGTTGTACTTCGCGCATGGTTAAAAAGCTGAGCCATCGGTGCTCATCAAGTTCTCTGAGTGCGTCCATTCGTGCTGTCAGCGAATCTTCCGGTAGCATCTTCTGAGTGATTGCTACACGCAGACTTGGGATGACTACTTCCATGGGTGCTATTGCTTCTAAGCCATAAGCTAGTTTGAACGGTGTCAATCCTGTTGTTACCTTATAGGTAGTTCGGTACGCCCATAATACTGCAGGTAGTAGTTGATCCCATCTTTCCGGTGCTTCCATGATCAGTTTCCGGAGGATATTCAACAGAGATTTGTTTGTACTTTCGGCCAAACCATTGGCACGAGGATAATAAGGAGAACTAAATTTATGTGTGACCTGGAACGAATGTGTAAGTGCCTTCATTAAATTGTTTACAAAATGAGTGCCTTGATCTGAGACAATTTCCAGTGGTAAGCCAAAACGTGGAAAAACATCATTCAGCAGACATTGTGCTACTGCAACCGCTGTAGCAGACCGTAAAGACCAAGCTTCTACCCATCTCGTTGCGTAGTCTGTACAGGTTAGTATGTATCTGTTGTTACTGAAGACTGTTGGAGGTGTGATCGGATCGATAAAATCTAATCCCCATTTCTGAAATGGTTCTAATGGCATGACTGGCTGCAAGGGAAAGAAGTGTCGTTGCAGCGGTTGTCCAGACCTTTGACAGTTATCGCAATGTTTGACAAATTGGGCCACATCTCTGTATATCGTTGGCCACCAGAGACCTCCTTGCAGAATTTTCCGGTGAGTCAAATCTGTGGCAAAGTGACCACCAGTAGGGGTCGAGTGAGCCATCGTGATGACTGAGTTAATTTCATGCGGAGGGAAACAGCGAAGTAGGATTCCGGTGTGATCTACATAATATAGTTCTCCAGCAACTAACCGGAATCGGCGGCTAAAGACTGCAATTTTCCTTCGGATTGCCTTGGCTGTCTGGGATGGAAAGGATCCTTCGATGAGAAAAGTTAGAATCTGATCATAATATGTAGATGGTGCTTGTGATTCGGCAGTCTCATCGGGCAGTGGTTCAGAACTATAGATCGCTGGAGTCATGTCATCTATGCCTCTCGGAGCTTCAGTGGAATCTAGGCGAGATAAGAAATCTGCTAAGGCATGTGCATTTCCGGGTTGGTGGATGACTTCATAGTCGAATTCCTGCAAGAGTAGCACCCATCGTGCTAATCGTCCGCCTAAATGCTGTTGTCTTACTAGATAGACGAGGGCAGCATTATCCACATGGAAGGTGAATTTCCGGCCTAGTAGATAATATCTGAACTTTTTGATGGAGTAAATTAATCCTAGACATTCTCTTTCGGTGGTAGAATAGTTCTTCTCTGCAGGTGCAAGCCTTTTGCTGGCATAATAAATGGGGCGAAACCACTTATGTGTTTGCTGCATCAGAATACTGCCAATCGCAATATCTGAAGCGTCGACAAAAACATGGAACGGATTGTCCCAGTCCGGTGGTTGTAAGATTGGGGCCTGTGTCAATAAATACTTGAGTCGATCAAATGTAGTTTGGCATTCTTGAGTCCATTCGAACTGTCGGGGAGTTTTTGTGATTAGCCTGTTCAGTGGTACCGCCAGATGAGCAAGCCACCGTAAGTGTCTGCCGTGCCACCGTACTTGACCCATAAAACGCATTACTTCTTTTGGAGTGGCGGGTACCGAGGCTTCTAAAATTGCTGAAATCTTATCTGGATCTACTCGGATACCTTGTGCAGATACAATATGACCAAGTAGTTTGCCACACGAAACCGCAAACACAGATTTGTTTGGGTTAAGACAGAGTCTGTACTTTCGGCACTTTTGAAAATAGCATCGTAGATGAAGCAAATGTGCCATCATCTTACCAAAAATCGAGAAGTCATCGAGATATACTTGCATAAATGAAGTGAGATAAGGAGAGAAAATCTCCTGCATACATCGCTGAAATGTGCTTGGTGCATTTCTCAATCCGAACCACATTACGGTGCAAGCAAAGACACCCCAGTTGGTAATGAATGCAGTTTTTGGTATATCCTCTTCGGCCATTCTAACCTGATTGTAACCGCTATATCCGTCTAAGAATGAATACATTTCGTGACTTGCTACCCTATCAAGCATGGTATCCAAAAAGGGGATCGGGAAAGGATCCGGTACTGTTGCTGCGTTTAATTTCCGGTAGTCTACACAGATTCACAGTTGCTTATTTTTCTTTGGCACGATCACAATTGGTGAAATCCATTCAGCATGTTCTACTGGTACGATGAATCCGACTTTTAATAATCTATCAAGTTCGGCTTTTACCTGTGACGCATAATTGGGATTCATCCGGTAGTTGGGCTGTTTGTTCGGTTTGGCTTTAGGCTTCAACATGACTCTATGCTGATAGATGCGCGGATCTAATCCTTTCATATCTTTGTAATCCCATGCAAAGACGTCTGAGAATTCGCGAAGTAGTCGAATCAAATCAGCTTTAAATGTTTCCGGTAAGTTTTGCCTTATGTTTACAGGTCGCGGATGCTCTTCGTCTCCTAGATTGTACGTGGTCAACTGGTCTTCGAGGACATAAAACTGTTGAGGTTTCTCTGTATCGTCTGTTGACTTGAACAGTGGTTGTAATTCATCGTCATGTGTTGAGACAGTATCTTCCTGCTTAGCTTTTTCGGTGATAGGTACAATTGTACAAACTGAAGTGTTCCAGTTATCTATAACGGACTGTAGATCAACAGTCCCTAAGGACATTAAATCAGCGTTATTCTTCAGAAATTCCTCTTCTTCATCATCTGATAGTCCATCTAACATGTGGACTGGTTCAGCAAAATATGGTCTGGCGTGAAGTTCACAAGGTTGTATAGCATCTAATTTTACCACATATCTACGATTGGCATCTTTGAACGTAAGCTCTTGTGCAGACCAGTCATGTATTACCTTCGCATGCTTCAGCCAAGGTCGGCCGAAAAGAAGGTTGTAATCCAAAGTGGATTCCGGCAGATCTAGTATAACAAAGGTCATTTTGAAGGTCGTACCTTGTAAAGTAATGGGTACATTCCGCACAAGTCCTACGGGATGGACTCTAGATTGATCTGCCATTCTGACAAAAAATTGAACTGGTTCGATTTCGGTCCATCCTAACCTTTTGCATAATGCCGCGGTCGCAATGTTTACACCAGAGCCTCCATCAATTAATACCTGCGTAATCTTATGATTCTTATACCATACTGTAATCAAGGGAACTGAATGATCAACCATAGAATCAGGTTCCGATTGAACTGCTGATGTCGCCGGAAAACAAGAAGGCACCAGACTGAACTGTTGCTGGAACTGTTGTCGAATCCCAGGTACTAGCGCTAGAAGTTGGCCTAGAGGCAGGGTGATAGATGCCTTGGATAAAATTTCCTAGGCCTGTTGAGATTGGTTGTCCTGCTCCTTTGAACTTGAGGTCTCTGCCGATGCAGAAGTATCTGTTGGCATGTCTACTGCTGATGATGGCTCCGCTGCTGCTTCCTTTTGTTGTGTTCCTTCCTTTGTCGACGAATCCTGGGTCACCGGAATTGGTTCTGGGAACAGTGGTGGTTCTGTTGCGGTCCAGTGACTAGCCTTGTTATACATCCTATATTGTTCTCGTATCCCTGGTTCGAATATTTCTGCTGCCGACTGCAGTTGTTTACCGGATCGGGTCTGGACTGTAGCAGTCTGTGTTTCTACTGGTGTGATTTGTACCATGTTGGCCATTGGGTTTTGTCGTTCCTTCTTCCTTTGATCATACTCAGCTGCATCTTTGCAAAATCTTCTAATGTGTCCAAATTCACCACAAAAATGACAGCGTGGTGGTGGTAAATTGGGATTTTCTGGTGTCGGTCCGTTCTGCCAGCGGTTTGCATTATAATTGTTGTTCCTCTGACCTCGGTAGTTCCGATATCCTTGCGGTTGATTGTTTCTCAGTTATGGAGGTACATAGTGATTCGCTGGCTGTCCATGTTCTTGAATAACTGCATTGACCGTTATTGTTCCCTGTACTCTGGTGTTGTAGACACAGTTTCCGGTGGTGTGTCCGGTAGTGTTGCAGATAGCGCAAAACGTTTGATTTAGTGCACTTGGCACTAGTATGACCTGAATTTTTGCATGTGATGCAGTATACTTGTCTGGTTATATCTTCAGCCATATTTTTGTTTGTTTTTAACCACTCCAGGTCTTCTGTAAATCCACCGACTTTGGATTCCAGTTGCAGAGCCATTGCAATGACTGCATCCAGCGTCATCGCTCCGACACATCTTATGATCATGATCTGCTTCAGTTGTGGGGTTAAGCCATTGATGAACCACTGAGTGATGACATCATCAAGTAAGTTAGCGTGGGCCTGTGGTATCTGCCATAAGTGTGTTCTAAAAAGTGTAGCATACTCCTGGACAGTCCGATTTGCCTTCTGACGGTTGTTTTGTAAATAATCAAAGATTTCGGCGAGATTCTTCTTTAGCTTGAATCGTTGCAGAAAAGCATCTCGTACTGCGTCATAGGTACCGAAATGATTAATATCGTATTCCGTAAGCCATCTGGCTGCTTCATTGACCAGTGTAGATTGAAAAACAATGGCCTTATACTCCTGATCCAGTGGATGGTTAAGAACTGCATAACTTATCTCGAAAGTGCGTATGTGAGCATCCGGATCATCTCCTGGGAATCCATCGAATTTCGTGTATGTTACTCCTGTTGGAGGCGGCCTTGGTTGACATAACTGTTGTTGCTGTTGTTGTCCGTTCATTGTGAGTGTATTAGGCCTTCCTTCTCTATCTCGAGGTTGATCGGTTGAACTATCGGAACTTGTATCGCCGGATGGTGTGCCTTCCGGTGTGCTGTTTTTACTTAGGATGCTTCGGATCTCTGCTTCGAACAGCTTTCCTTCCTTTTGGATGTCCAATATCTGAAATCTTTCTTCCAAGCACGATGGTTGGGCTGAGGATTCCGCAAAAAATGCTAAGCCTTCGCCGGCAGTTGGTGATTCTATCACCGGAATATCACCGGAATAAACCGAAATTGTGCCAAAATGTAGTGTTTTCCGCTTTTACCGATTTCTTTTCCTAGCGTTTTTTTGATCGTAGATAACTCTGAATCTTTATCCAAGATTGTTAAACTGGTTTCCAACGGCGTCTTGGTAGATTCTGGAATTACTATATCTTTGATAGGCTGGGTAGACGTAGCACCAGAATGTACCAAAGGCGTTGATCGTTCCGTCGGAATATGACAAGAATTAATTCTAACGTCTTTAACTTGCTTGACCACTGGGTCAGACCGCGTTATACCTTCTTCTCCTAGGGTTGTCTTTAGCACTTTACGTGCTCCAGCCTTATGGTTCTTAGGATACGTTTCGCCAGACCGAGTAACTGGCATGTATCATTGCGCAGTAACACTATCTGAGCAGTTTGCAACAATCTGGTTCTGTTGCTACTGTCAGTCAATCGAACGATAAACGAGATGTTTGATTCTGAAAAATAGCTGGTACTTTAATGCCACCTTCCCACAAATAACTGGCAATCTGATGCCACTTTCCCACAGACGGCGCCAAATGTTAGTCGTTAAACTTCCGACTTCAGACTCAAAACACTTTCAAAAGTTGGACGTTCCCGAACCCTTCGATCTTTACTCTTCCATGTTCAGGTAAATCCATTGGTAATACCGAAATAATTAATACTAAGCTACCTCTTAGCCACGTGGGTTCTTGGGAGTGGTAGGGGTCTGTTAGACAGAGGCCCTGTACTATTTTCCCAACTTCTTACACAATCATAAATGCTCTATCGCGTCTTAGCTCAGTACTTGACTCTCAATACTGATAACTGTTCGGCGTACTGGGACTTAGAACTTCCGGACTGGACCTGCTATAGCAACAGAGCAGTAGTCCGGTTCTGACTTATAACTAATAGAATACTCAACTTCATTAACCGAATGCCACTCAATATGCACTTCTTCGTGATAGATAGGTATACCGAACAATAACACAACAGACAGCTATACTCGAAGGTATGCAAACTTACCGTATGCCAAACTCAAGCAACAAGTTCCTACCAACAGTCGACTCGTCACAAACTTATCATTGTTTCCATTTGCATACAGACCCTTACCGATACGAGTCCTTCTTGGGATCGGAATCCACAGTGAACGTAGACTATTGTATCGAACCTGGTCACTTAACAGAAAAATGCTAACACGCAAATAGTTCGCTTCAGCCTTACACAGTCCCTTGTTCAATAGAAGACTGATAAACAACACTTATTCCGTGATAAAATCCAGAACCGCATATAACTATCACCAAACAGATTCACAACACAAGACTACCGAATCGTAACTCTGCACTATAGGGAGAATAGTAGAATAGACAGATACAAACAGAACAGAACAGAGCTCAATCTTCTCATCGACACATCACACACAGATTCAAACAGTATGCTCACAATTCCCCAAAACGGGCTCTCGACCATTCTTTTCTCATTGCCTTATATAGAAGATTTGTTACAAGGGTGCGCGAATCTTTAGTTACACGCATATTTCCAAAAGGTTCTTTTACATTTAAGACGCCTGTCATGGTACATTTGTCCTTTTTCGGCGGCCGTCTAACAGAGCCAAAACCTTAGCACTGTTATCAAAGCCCACTGAGAAAAAGTGTTTAAAGTTATAAATCTGTGTGAGGTGTTGAACTTCCGATTTTGGAGTATATGCTTCTGAAATCAGCTCATATAAAATCGGAAGAGTAAAAGCATTGTTGCATGGCAAATTCTTAGAGAACGTAACATTTGATCAATGTGATCATGAGTGTGCCCAACCAAAAGGAAATTTACCTTAACCTTCTGAAATACCTGTTTATCAACAAGCATGCATAAATATCCAAAGATTGTAGAAATTTTATTCTCTCTTACAATATTATCAGGTTGCAAATACAGAGTTGGTGGCAAAAGACCCTTCCATGATTTCAAAACACGATGAATGACAGTAACTGTAAGGTTTGGATCATTATGCACATTCGGATATGTGAAGAAAATCTTGGACACTACAGTTCCATTGTATACCAAAGCACCAATCAAATGCATTTGCACAAGGACTTCATATCCAATGTCCTTAGGGACGCGAAATTTTGAAAGAAAAAAACAATTCCAGGGGTTGAAACCCAAACCTCCCATTTAGGAAACAATTCCCTCTAACCATTATTCTTTTGAGAATTCCCATGGCAATTGATGGATTTGGTTTTACATATAGCCTCATATAACCTGATCAATCATAATCATTCTCATCGAGAGGCATGCAAACCTTCTTAATATGGAAACAATTCTCAGCTCTCGGAGAATATCTTATAAACCCCTTGAAAAATTATCTTGATTACACATTAAGAAGGCCTTGGACGACTTCAACATAGGATTATACTTTAAACGAGTCAATATTTTTAACTTTTTCAGTTGGGGTGGTGAAAATGACCATGACATTGACGCTCCTCCAAACTTGGACATCCTTCAGATGGGCCAAAATACCTGCTCTCTGTTTCCAAAGAGAAAATCATTTTTCATTCAAAAGTTTCGAGTGCATGGTTCAACAAATAGCTATGTCTATGCAAGCAAGGTGAAGGTTTTCCTCTCTCAAAACACCATTTCTAACTTTTATTCATGTATATGTATATCTACAAACTTTGAATCGTGCAAAGAAGCGTGCTTCTTATAATAAAATAATGTGTAATACAAATGTATACATACTTTAAATCCAAGATACTTGATGGTGTAAAAAGATTGGGAATGATTTCTCGTGTTTTACTATTTAGAAAGGCTTTTCCTTCATGCTTGGATATACTTTATCTCCATCACCTTCCAGAAATCCCACTAAACTTACAAAATTCATGAGTACTATTATTATGAAAATTTCTATCAAAAGAAATGCGAAACAAATGTCAATCTTAAGCTATTGTGAAGTTTTCAATACTACCTCAATCCAAGATAAAACTTCACCAATGTCCATTTGTACATGGAACAAACATTATTGCTTTTCTAACAATCCACTTGAATGTCAAATCTTGGAATCTTCTTGGATTTGTATCTCAAAAATCAATAACATGTTCAGTAGAATTAATGCTATCATCAACACATATAAAGCTAAGACAAGACAATTGCAGATACATTTCAAAAGCATGATTTTTATGTCTTTGCAACAAAGGAGAATTAGTCACTACAAACAATCCACCATGATAAGAGAAAGAAATATATTTGTAGAGAGTCTCATAATCATCAACATAAATGTTCGTAACATCAAATCAAAGTGTCTGGCTGACGAATCTCTTGAGGAAGTTCACAATTCTCTTATTCAACAATCAAGAGATTGTCTTTAATTGGATATTGATCTTCATTGTAATCATCATCATTTTTCACACATGTAGTATGCAACACATCCATAGTTTGATTAGTATTTATGTTGAATGCGTCATTGTGGAAAGAAGAGTGAGTGTATTTTAATTCATTTGTTTCATAATTGTTTTCTTGGGAATATATTTCATTGTTCTCACCTTCCCCTTCCTCATATGTAGAAACAACATCAATATTGTCAATAGGAGAAGATTTTGTGACCAAGGAACTCTCATTGCCAATTGCATCATTCTTCAAATTTGGGTAATTTTTCAATGAACCATGCAACCATTGTTTCCTATCACCTTCTTCCTTATTACTCCTTTTTCTTTTTCTTTCATGTTATTTGAGATATTCTTTTCATTTTGTGTTTTGATGGTCAAATACCATAACATTTCTTTTTGTGATCACAGTCATTTCTAAGAGAAATTCTTTTGGCCTGTTTTCTCACAACACTCCACTCATTTCCATTAGCATCAGCTCTACATTTTGAAATGTTCACACATCCCCTTACTTATCGCAAATTTTGACCCCTTGCAACTTCTAATTCCTCATTTAAATATAGTGATTACAAAGTGGCATAAGAGTTTTAGATTTTCCTTACTCACTCCATGCACCAAAAACCTTAGTGCATGCATTTACTAGTTGTATCTACCCTTAATCCTTTAATGCATACCCTTTCTGAAGTGGATAGAACACAATTCATGAGCGATTAATGTTAATTACCTCTTTGAAAGAGCTTAACTCATTGCTACTTGGTCATTCCCTTTGTGCCTAGTGCTTCAACAACTTCCAAGGTCTCTTGTGGCTCTCCCAACAATATGCATATAGTCCATTTTCTTCCATGCTCACTTTGTAATGTAGACATGCAAGAAATCCTTCATCAACTATTTCATTTCTTGCTCCTACTTCTAAATGGTGTGCAAGTTCACTGAGACCGCTTTTAGCAAAGGCTCTTAAGCTCTCACACTACCCCTCTTGGTGCAATCCTCAAGTGGAAACAAAGATCTTTTGATATCTCTCCCACTCACAACAACACCACAACCTTGCCCAAGCTCTCTAATTAGTTTTTCTATCTTTCTTGCTCCAGAAGCTTGCACAAATGGAGCTCAATCATTTCATGCTACCCTTCTTTGTGCACAAACCAATCAATTGAATGATGTTCTCTCATATTATATGTGCATCTGCATGCTTATCTAGTACCCTCATACACTCAAATTGTCTAGCATGATAAACCTTTCTCACATGCAAAGTGCACGACTCCCATACTCGTTCCTTTGTTTGGATGTAACTTATTTCTTGAATTTAAGATGAAATTCTCCCTTTTTTTGGGTATTTATTGAAAAAAAATGTGCAAAGCTCAACAAATCCTCACTTTTTGCCCTTGCAATTCTTACATCTAGCAATATTACCGGTCTACCGATGAGTCCACAATCTAATATGCCATCTATTTCACTATTCTATTATCCATACAATCTACCAACATATTCATGCGGAAAAAAGAGTTTCATGAAGTATTTCCATGGCGATGCATGATGGTAGACTCTCCCTCTTGAGATCTCCCCAATGATACCCTTGCCATAGAAACCCAAACTTTGATGCCTCATAGTACTCTGCACAAGGGGTGCACAATACATAGAAAACACACAGTACACATACCTCGAAGGCATATTTTTTAGGTCGTACAAATGTGGTAAACTTAGAGTCTATGGTTGACCAGACCACTATATGTTCTATTAAAGAACATATACAAAAGTGTCCAGTATCCATTTGGCCTTTCATATGGACACTAATGGTAACAATCTCCAACTAAATGCCAATATGGCCGAAGTGAATATGGGAGAAAAAAAAATGATAAAGAATACCTGAGTTTAAGTATACAAACTATACCTCTCAGTTGATGGACATGTTAATTAGTATACAAGTAACTATGTAAGATCATGAATCAAGTAACCCCCATGAAGTGACAACAATGTCAAAAGCTATCATGTGGTAGCGCTTTAGTCAAAGCATTTGCAACATCATCTCGAGCATCAACCTTCTCAAGAATAATGTGCTCAGTGGCTAAGCAATTTCTTATGAAGTGATGCCGCACCTCAATGTCTTTGCATGATAGACTAGATTCTTAGCCAATGCAATGTCACTCTGACTATCACTAAGCAAACAAGGTACATGATGAGGTAAACCCATATCACAAGCAAGATGAGGAAAGCCACAATGCTTCCTTACATGCCTCAATTTCTACAACATATTCTCCTTTTGTGGTGGAAACAACTGTACATCCTTGAAGACAAGATCTCCAAGAGCTAACACCTCCAACAAAATGGAAAATATACCTTGATGTAGACTTATGATTTTCTATGCAACTAGCATAATTAGAATCTGTGTAACCAATAACGGATGCTTTCCCTCTACCTAAGCATAGACACTTGTCCTTATTGTCAGTCGGATAAATCATCTTGACTGCTTCCCAATGCTACTTGCCAGGATTAGACATATATCTACTCACAATTCCCACTACAAATGCAATGTCTAGTCACGTAGCTACCATAGCATACATGAGACTACCAACAATAGACTGATAAGGAATTTTGGTCATGAATTCTATATCCTCATTGACCACGAGAGAGAAGGTTTCCTCAAAATCATCTTAAAACCCTTTGCAACAAGTCGTGATTTATACTTTGGAGAAGCACAAACTGATGTGAATTTCAACTTATATACCCATTTACATGGTAAATCTTTCTTGCCCTTTGACAAAGGTACTAAATCCCAAGTACCATTCTTGCGAACAGAATCCAACTCACTCTTCATGGCATGCTCCCAGTTGACATGATCCTTTTTCTGTATGGCCTCTTTGTAGCAAGAAGGCTCACCAACGCCTGTTAGCATAACAAAATCCAAACCTAGAACATATCTATCAGGTGGATGTGAGACAGGTGCAAAGCATCTTGATGGTTGGTCAATAGGAACATTTGCAGATTGATCTGATCAGACATTCTCTTGAACATCCCTATGTGAAATATTTTTATGCATGCTAACTAGAGGAATGGTATCCTCAAACACCACTCTTCTCACTTCAATCTCCTTAATTGGTTGTTTATGCATATTAGACTCATTGAAAATGACATCACTACTTCTAATCAGTGACCATGTGTTAGGATCCCATAAGCGAATGTGCTTCTTGAACCTATCCAAGAAACATGCATTTCTTTGATTTATGCTCCAACTTTTATCTAAGATTCTTGGGTATATGAACATATGCTTCACACCCAAAAACTCGAAGATACTCATAATATGGTAGCTTCCTTGTCCATAACCCTCGTGACACTTTCACAACATTGGTAATAGTAGATGAAAGGTTAATCACGTGAATTGCAATCAAAACTGCTTCTGCCCAAAAGCCTTGTGGAAGATTTGCATGATGTAGCATAGAAACTACTCTATCATGAATAGTTCTATTCATCCTTTCAACGACGCCATTCAATAGTGGGGTATACGCAGTTGTAAACTCTCTATGAATTCCTCTAGAACTCTCTATGAATTCCTCTAGACTGGCAAAAAAAACTGAATTCATGTGAGGTATACTCACCCCTCTTCAAAAATAACTGAATAATTCCATGTCCATTCACACCCTCATGAGCCTTCACCTGCTAAGTCAAAACACAAATCACGTTAAAACCCCTCAAGACATTAATATCCATAAAACATTCCATTATTCCATAAAGTATAACATGCCTCCCAGTTGACAAGCAACTGACCTGAGTTGATATGAATAAAATAGACATGGATGGCCAATCACATGTCCCATGACTGAACAATCATAAGCATGTTCCATGTAAAAACACATGCGTGGAAATGGAAAATTGGAATTTTATGTGATTGTGAATGATATGCAAAAATCAAGTGATCATAATGTGGAATTAGTGATGTCTTATGAATCCATTGAGATTCTTCAACTGAGTGATTTTTATATTTAACTAAATATCTATGATATTGATTACCTGTGTGTGTAGTAGCAACATCATTATCAGACATTTTCTCTAGGATTAAAATTTCAGCATCCTCTTCTAGCAAAGGAGGATCATCTAAAGTAGGAGTGAGTGATAAAGTTCCTTTAAAGGATTTCAATAAACTAATATGAAAAAGTCCCAAGCCATTTGGTTGGGTGGTTGGGCCTTTCACCTCTTGAGGTGGGGGCGAGGGTTCAACCCCCACTGACAACATGTAAGGGACATGATATCTTGGAAACCTTGTAATGTGGCTGATGTGCCACCGTTTGCCCTGCTACGCGGTAGTTGTGACCGCAGTCTAACCCAGCTATGTAAACCCCTGTTCTTGTGGGATACGGGGGGTCCCATGGGTACTATGTCCTTCCTTGTACAGTTGCAATTTCAAAGTTAAAGCCTGGAGGAGTAGGCCTCGGCTGAACCTCCATTTTAAAATAAAAAAACTAATATGAAAAGAATTATGTACATTCCAATGAGAAGGTATTTCTAATCTAAAAGCATTCTCATTAATTTTTTGAATAATATGGAAAGGTATATTATGAAATATTCTTTCAAACTTCTTTTAATTATTTGTAACCATACCAAGTCATTTTCATTAAATTGGTTAGTTACTTATCATTACGCATGTAATGTTCTTGAATCTTCTTAATGTGCTCATGAACCTCATGAAGTGTAGAAATATGATCTTGTGCAAAAGAATCAACCATAGATATATCAGTTTGAGTGAGAGTCATGGGAGTGGGAAGATTTTTACCATAAACAATTTCAGATGGTGCATGTCCAGTAGTGGTATGTGTTGTCTTATTATATGCAAATTGTAGTAAAAGAAGTTTCTCATCCCAGTTACTTGGATTATCTAAAGAATAACAATGTAATAAATCTAAAATAGTATTTGTAGCTTCACTTTTCCCATTACTTTCAGGATGAAATGTAGAGCTAAAGTCTATTTTAGAACCTAAATTTTGAAATAATGCAACCCAAAAGTGATTACAAAAATGAACATCTCGATGTGAGAGAATAACTTTTGGAAAACCATGATGTGAAAAAATACATTTAATAAATAACTTAGAAGCTTTTTACAAGGAATGAAATACACTTGTTTACTAAACCTATCAACAATTGTCAAAATCATATCATTATGAGATGAAGTTGTAGGAAGATGAGTAATAAAATCCATAGAAATTTGTTCCTATGGTCCATTTGATATGGGAAGTGGCATTTATAATCCAAATGGTTTACCATGATGTCTTTTCACATGTTGACACACAATGCAATGGGAAACATGTTATGCAATATCCTTTTCCATATTTGACCAAAAGAAAAATTCTTTACACGTAGAAATAGTATTTTGTATGCCCCTATGACCCATATGTGGTGGTTCATGCATCTCTTTTATAACAAATTATTCAAAACCTTGTGTGATGCAAGACTTGTGTTGGAAATACAAGAATCCATTATGAAAAGTGTAGTGATCCTCATTAGATAGTGTAGAATTATTGAAAGTATTCCATGTTTGTGAAAAATACAAATTAGATGCATAAGTAGGAATCATGTCATGAAATGAATGAATATGAACAGCAGAAATACTATTGATTGAAACAATATTTATTTGTGGGGATGGGAAACGACTAAGGGATCAGCTACAACATTATCTTTGCCAAGTTGATATTGAATCATAGGCTGAAAATTTTGCATGAATGAAGCCCATTTAATGTGTCTGTCAGAAATCAATGGTTGATTTAATAAATGCTTAATAGTCTGTTGGTCTATTTTCATTATAACTTCAGAACCCATCAGGTGATGTTTCCAAATTTTTAAAGCATGCACAGCAGCTAAAAGTTTTTTATCATATGTACTGTAATTCTTTTTAGAGGGTTTAAGTTCCCTACTTTCAAATTTAATGGGATGATCATTTTGCATTAATATAGCACTTATACCTAAAGCACTAGTATCTGTAACTACATGGACAAGTTGTGCAAAATCTGTTAATTATAAAACAGGTGCATGAGAAAGTGCATGTTTGAGTTTTTGTGAGTGTAAATGATTGTTTTTGTGTTGATTCCCATGTAAATTTTAAGTTTTTCTTCAATAATAATGTGAGTGGAAATGTTAAATAAGAGAAACCTTTTACAAACTTTCTATAAAAAGTAGCTAACCCTAGAAAAGAGCATAAATCATTCACAGATTGAGGTACAGTCCATTCTTCAATTACTTTAATTTTCTTTGGATCTGCATGAACGCCTTGACTAGAAACAATATATCCCAGATACTCTAATTCTTTTTGGAAAAATAACTCTTTTCAAGATTGGCATAAAGTTTGTTATTGCATAACAAAGTAAAGATAGTGGCTAAATTATTTTCATGGTCATTGTCATTCTCACTATAGACAAGTATATCATCAAAGAAAACAAGAACAAAAGCTTATTAATCAAGAAAAATACTATTCATCATGCATGCAAATGTAGCATGTGAATTGGTGAGCCCAAAAGGCATTACCAAGAATTCAGAATGACCAATCATAGTTCAAAAGGCAGTCTTATAAATGTCATTTTGTGTCATTGTTATTTGATGATACCCAGATTTAAGATCAACTTTGCTAAAGACACATGCTCCATGAAGTTTATCTAGCAAATCATCTATCCTAGGAATAGGATATCTATTTTTAATTTTGATCTTATTGAGTGCTCTATACTCAATGTACATCCTATAAGTCTTTTTCTTCT
This sequence comes from Ceratopteris richardii, assembly GCA_020310875.1. Classification (NCBI taxonomy): domain Eukaryota; kingdom Viridiplantae; phylum Streptophyta; class Polypodiopsida; order Polypodiales; family Pteridaceae; genus Ceratopteris; species Ceratopteris richardii. Next base: position 29,804,459 of record CM035430.1, read on the forward strand.
TCTCCACTAAGAGAACAAGTGCTCCAAAGGGAGAAGAACTAGGTTTTGTAAGTCCTTTGTGTAGTGTATCCTTAACTTGGCTAGCTATTTCTTTTTTATGTAAAGTTCCATGCTTATAAGGTGCTTTATGGGGAGGAGAACTACCAGGAATTAAGTCTATAATATGATCAAGAGATCCCCTAGAAGGTGGTAGTGTAGAAAGAAAATTAGCCATAAACCAATCTTGATAAGAAGCCATGAATGATTTAAGTGCATTAGGAAGTGTATGTGTGTAATCAACTATGTTATTGACAAAAGAAATACATGAATTGTAGCCTTTCCTAAATGCATGTTTTACTTGATTATGAATAATTAATGGAAATGGTTGGAATTCATGCATTGCAGACAAAAAAATATCTTGATTGTTAAACTTAAAACTTATTGTGTTTGTATGATAATCAATGCATGGATTATAATGATGATGAAAATCCATGCCAATATAGCTTTTGTCGAGTCTTAATTTCCTCAAGTCATCCCCAAATTGGAGGTTCGACTAGGAGAAGCCAGATGATCATGACCATGGCCATATATTAAAGGTCTCTCTCTACCTCACAACCATGGCCATATGATCATGAAAATTTTCGTAAATGACATGAACGCATTTGTGCACAATAATTTGACTAGCATTGAGGCCTTTTGGGGTGCCTTGACACTTTCTGTGAGATGTCTAGTTCTAAAATCAACCACTCCAAAATCGCTTTCAATGCCATCATCGGACCACCAGCCCAACTTTTGGTTGACCATGGTTGCCGAATTATCCCCAGGGGTCAAGTTTTCCTCCTACTCGGTATTCCGATGGGCGCTGGGGTCTCGATGGAGCAACAATGGAATTGGGTCCTTTCCAAACTAGACAACAAGTTAGGATATTGGAAGGGCATGCAAATCAACCTCGTAGGTTGTGCCATGGTAATTAATACCTTCCTCAACTCCTCTACCATTTACTTTCTCTCTTGTTGGAGACCGAAAGATCAAGAGCTTAGCAAATTGGAAAGAATCTGCAGAAACTTCCTTTGGACGGGGGACCACAACAAAAGAGTGGTTCCCAAAATTAAATGGTCTATCTGCATCAACGAAAAAGATTGTGGGGGTTTGGGCATTATGGATATTGAAGGCATGGCTAACAAGTTGGCGGAAAAATGGATCATCAAGGCTTAGTGCAACTATGAGAGCTCTTAGGCCAAGCTCATTTTTAGGAACAACAACATGATTATGTCGATGGGCCTCCCTGGTTGGAAGGACTTGGACCTCCTTACCCTTTTATTCTCCCCAACTCCGGTTTCCTCGAAAGGCTCGAATCCTGTGTGCTCCTTGTGGAAGAGTTGGAACAAGTTCAAACAATTTGTCAGAGTTAGAGAAGATTGGAAATGGGAGGCTGGTATCAGACAAAATGACTCAATCTGGTTTTCGATCTCGAGCATTAGGAGTGTGGCTTCCTGGAACCCCAAAATGCTAAGAGGCTCTAGAACAAGGGGTTGAGACATTGGAAACATCTCTGGAAACAAGAAACTAGCCAATGGGTCATATTTGAGGACATAAGCCGTGAATGAAGAGTGAACTATGAAGAATGGACTCTGCTTTAGAGCAAATGCTTCGCTTGGGATCAAAGACTCGACTCCTCTTTGGGTGGGATCTGTCATGCCATGAGGGTCTTATGTGGCACAATCGCATGTCCAAAATTCCTAGAATCAAGGTGAACACGGACTATCATATCATTCTTAACAAGAAATGGTGCCTGACTTGGACAAGGCTGCATTGGGATGTGAAGTTCATCTCTATCTGGCATCCCCTCATCAAGATCAAAAAAATCAGTTCTCATGTGGCAAACTCTCCACCGTGGTACCTAGACCAACTTAAAGGCCAACAAAATTTGTGGAGCTCCATCATGGTGCACGTGATGCCACCGTAGCATCGAGGATCTGGGTCACATCTTCTTCGCTTGTCCCAAGTCTCTCCTGCTCCGATGGACCTTTGGGAATATTTTGAGACTACGGGCACAAATCACCTGGAAGCAAGCACCACTTGGTGAAGCAATCGGATTCACAGTAGCACTATGGAATGCTATAAGAGGGGAAATCTTGGAGAGAGTAGTGTGCTATCAATTTTGGACACCCTCCTAAAGAGTGATCAATGAAGAAGTCTCTATTCCTCCTTGGCAAAAGAATCTCCAACTATAAGAGGTCTCCACCTTTTAGTCATCATAAAGTGTTTCTCATCGAGAACAACAATCTTAAACCCAAGTGGGTCCAGCATGAGGGGCATAAGAGGTTTGTTAACCTCCTTTGTAACACTCTATAGATCTACAAGTTTTGCCCTTGCATTGTGGGATTTGGGTGGTCCCAAGGTCACTAGTCCCATTCTCTTGTAACTTGTTCTTTCTATAATTAAAGTCTGAGACAATAGGCCAAGGTTGAACTTCCTTTTTATTTTAAAAAAAAGGCATGCCAAGTATAACATCATAGGACTACAAAGGAGCAATTAAGAATGTGCATTTATCTACATATGAACCTATACAAATTAGAATGTTATGCACTTCACTTGTAACATTATATCTATTTCCTTGAAATGCAGCCTTAACTTTATACATAGAAGGAAGTGGGTGTAATTGAAGATCTTGCACTAGTGTATAAGAAATAAAATCATGCGAACTACCACCATCATGTAAACTATTAACAACTTTACCGTATATAGTACCTTGCATGCAAAGTAAAGAATGAATATAAATTTCATTACCCAAGGTACTTAGATCCTTTTCCAATGCTTCTTCGGTCCAATAAGGTTGAGTGTCTTCATGAACCACTTCCATGTTATTGCTAGTTTGCAACCTACATTTAGCTTTAGTATGAACAAACTTACCACAATGCCAACAAGTAATACGAGGTCATTTATGTTGAGATCCATCATTGTAATGTGAAGGATTGGAGGTTTTGTAGGTTATAAAGGGGTTTTCTTGGGTACTAGTGAGAAATTGGATTCAGGAGGGCATTGAAAAGCGACGGCATTGAAAAATAGTGAAAGGATGCTTGAAATAAAATTTTGGCTTGACTAGTTGTTGTCGTTAATGCATTTGTTGTAAGCGAATGGACTTGGTGATGGACTAAAACTCCTGCTCAGCATCGTGTGCAAAAGAAATAGCTTCATAGGGGGTTCTAGGATGTAGTGTATTGAGCTTGGCTTGGATTCCCACCTTCATACTTCCGTTGCAAGGTATCTTCAGGAATCGTTTCAAGCAAATGAATAAGTAGTAGTCATTGCCAAAAGCATTCAGTGTAGGTAGACATAGTATCTTCATCTTTCCATCCAGAAGTTGTCCATGATCAACAAGCATTTAAGTGGAATGAAGGAAAGACTCCTTGATCTTTTCTTGAAATGTGATCTATGTGGTGGGGTGGTCGGTGCTATGCCACAAAACATTCCACTATAACTAGGCCTTACCCACCAAATAATTAGTAACAAATTTCACTTTTTCAATTTCAGAATACAATTCATCAGAATAAAAGTCATCAAATTGGGATAGCCATGAAAGAATGAATTGGCCATCCTTTCGCCCATAGAATCGAGAAAATTGGAAGTTTTTGGCACCAATCTTGAAATGTGTGCCTTCTTCTTGAGTGGTGATATGGCCTTCACCACCCTAACTAGATTGTGGTCATTACTCTGCATTTGTTGGAGTGCAGCATTGCATTCTTTTATTTTGTTTTGAGCATGTTGGAGTTTGTGTCATAAAATCTCCAACTATTGCTCAATTGGTACGGGTAGGGGTGATGTACCAAAATCCTTGGTATTATGGGTAGGGTCCATGGCCTTATATAGAATCAAAACCTAGGACTAAACATCTAAAAAGAATTTTAACAATAGTATATATAATAAAAAAATATTAATAATAATACATAAATAAAATTTAAAAAATGAGAGTGTTTGATAAATATATAAACAAATAAAGGGATGAGAATGTTAAATAAATAAATCAATCAATCAATCAATAAATAAGATGAAGAGAGTGTTAAAAGTTATGTTGAATATCAATTAAAAGGAATGGGGGTATAAAAAAGTGAAAATAGGCTAGTGGATAAAGCATATCTCTTGTAAGTGTGAGGTTGTGGGTTCAAATCTTGTACATGCTAAATAAGGAACTAAATAACTAACTAGGGAAGTAAGTATCTAACTAGGCTGAACTCTAACAATGAACAGGGCACATGGAGCAAAGGGAGTACAGTGAGTACAGTGAGCACAGTGAGCACAGTGAGCATAGTGAGTACAGTGAGCACAGTGAGCATAGTGAGTATAGTGAGCATAGTGAGCATAGTGAGCACAATGTCATAGTGAGCACAATGCATAGTGTGAGAGGAGCACAGTGCACAATAATAAATTTGAAAAAATTCAAAAAAACACACCGGTGAACCAAAAACAAACGAACTTGATAAACAAAAACCTAGAGCAGATGATCAACACAGATTCCAAATGGCAAATGGATGCCGCGAATCACAATCAGATGCCAAGAAACCACCTCCATAGACGTGCCTTGGCTCTAATACCATTGTTGATCAGATCTTGCAGATGCATGTATGTAGAGAAAGTACAAAAAAAAAATCTCACAAAAGCATAAACAGAATAGAGAGAGACAAGAGACTAGACACCAAATTGGGTACAATCTCCCCCCACATACTCTGATGGACAAGTATATCAGAGTATGTGCATTTATAGGTATTTCTCATTACGTCCTGAATAGAAGATACATGAGGATGGCACTTCAAAAAGCATCCATTTACAAAAATTTGCTTTATTTATAAAATTATCGCCTTCTAAGCAGTCTATTTTTACAAAAACATCGCTTTCCAAAGCGATCTATTATTTTTACAAAAAATATCTAAAATACTATCTTTGAACTATCTTCAAAAATATCTGAATAAGTCCACGTGCATTCACACCCTCATAAGTCTTCGCCTACTAAATCAAAACACAAATCACATTAAAACCCTCAAGACATTAAAATCCATACAACATTCCATTATTCCAGCAAGTATAACATGATCTTCTTCATAAAAGCATGACTTTGACATCGACTTTATGCTGAAACTCAATGCCAGGCATTGACTCTATGTTGAAAGTCATTGGCAGGCATCAACTTCTTGTTAAAAAGCCCCTACAAATTCTTTATGGTTGATGAAGTATCTCTAGAAACTCATTATGTGTATGCATCTAGAGTTATTTATGCTTCTAAAGCAATACTTAAGTACATTGTGATCTTATGTCATGGTCCATTAGAATAGTGGAAAACGGATATTTGGATTTTCTTGTATTTGTTTTGTTCATATCTAAATAAATTAAATTGCCTTTATTGGTCATATATTCATCAAGCACCATGCAAACCCAAGAGATCTCTTCAGTTATGAAAGTTTCATTATTTGAAAATATGGGCTCTAATGGCAAAGCCCTCCTTTGCACATTTCACATTTTATGTAAGGCCTCAATGTGAGTCATCAAGTACAACTATTAAGAAATTGATGCAAGGATTTATTGCAATGATATATGAAGCATTGACTTGTCTTTTTAAAAGTAAAATCATATGCGTTTCAATAAGAATGGATGTTTTTTATGAGGATGAAGGGGATAAAATCTTAATAACGTGCCAATGTATCTAACTCTTATTCTTTTGTATTGTGTTCATCTTAAATGGAGGATTTTCATAAAAACATGATTTGCACTTCCACTTTAAGTTGAAGTTCGATGCTTGGCATCAATTTCCAACATAAATTCGATGCCAAGCATTGACTTCTTGTTAAAAAGCCCCTATTTTCAAGAAGAACTCGATGTCAAACAATGAGTGCAACAACTATTCTATAGCGATCATCAAGATTCATCTTCCTCAACTCTCCACTTTGATTCCCTCACTATCGCAGTGTGATTCCCTTAAGCATGCGCAGAGAGGCATGATCATCATGCCCATAATCAGAGCTTTGGCATAGAATCCCACACTGTGCAACAATGAAAAAGAACAAAAAAGCCTCATTTTTTCCCTCTTGCATCACTTCTTGTTGAAAGTTGAGTTTAGCGATAAGGAAGAGTAGACGTAAGATCAAAACTCCTCTTGAAAATATATATTTTCTCGGAATTTTTCAAAGGCCAAAGACTTAGGGCAAGGACAAAAGCAGTGCCTTATAGTATCTGATTAAAGCACCGTGGGTAAATCTTTATTAAAGTATTCAGCTTTAGATCATGTAAAAACTAATTGACATTATCTTAGATAGATGAAAAAGAGACTCAAAATTTATAATTTCAACCAATTCAATTCACACCAAACAAAATCAAATTCAATCTTCTAGTTACATAGCAAATGATCTCATACAAATACAAATAATTTTTATTCAGAGATACACATGACACAATCAATTGTTGTTCTTGAAATTGTCTAATGCTATCAAAGAAGTCGGATCATATTATAGTCTTTTCTTTCTCATTTCCTTTTTTATAATCCAAGTATAAATAAGTATTCTCATAAAATAATACATTTCTTGGGTCCATTTCATAATTCTCTCTTGAAAGTATCAGATAAGGTATTTCATAATTCTCTTTTAGTTTTTAAGAGCAAATCCATTACATTATGAAAGAGATCTATATCTTCCATTATATGGTGACCAGATTCTCATAGATAGATAGAGTGAATGATCTTTGACCAAATTCAATGAAGAGTGAAGACTTATCTTATGGAAATGAATAAAGTGCGTTAGAAAACAAAGAAGAGGCATTCACTACCTTGATCTTTCTTGCAACTTTGTTAAGCTTCTATCTAAAATGTTTTGAATTCCATTGGAAGGTTATGTAGTATCGAAGTGTTTCGCATATGGCATAGACACACAACATGTGGACCCCCAAACTTTATGACAATGACAAGCTCATTGCACATGTAAAAATGTTGCATCGAGGCTTCTTAATAGTTGTTTTTTCTTTATAGATCGTAAAGGAAATAATCATGCCCTTCCATGAACATTTGAAGACATTTATGCCATGCTTGCACTTCTATCATTAAGTTTGCATGAGCACCCAGGACCCTTTTGACATAAGAACTTGAGTCCATTTATCCCTCATGAAAGGGGATAGGAACGATGATAGAGAACACAAATGGTGTAGGTCTGCAAGGCCTGAGGAGGATGCCATGGAGCTTTCATATCATTGAGAAGTGATGTTTTGAGAATTAGAGGACATGCTCAAGGAGATAGGTGCACAAGGAGCAAGATGATGAAGAAACTTCAAAATTACCTACACGAGAGACCCAAAACACACCCCTTACAAGACACAACCCTTTCAAAAACACATCAAAAACTTCCCTTTCATCACACCTAAATCTCTTTGCCCTTGAAAAATGAAGAACGGAATAGGTGCTTTATAGAGTTTATATGAACAAAGCAGTGTTTTATTACAGTCTAGCACAATTCGAATTTACCTTTATGAGTGTTACAATGACTTCATCATGTTGAGGTGCATACAAGTAGGTTTGTTCATATATGATTTTGCAAATATTTAGATTTACTTCTTCCTTTATGTCATGCTTTAATTTAAAATTAAGGTTATGGTTAGGAGTATACTTTTGTTATGAGTATACTTTTATTTATATGATTCATTTCCTTAGCAAACCAAAGTGACTTTTATTCATGCTAATGCATGTGCTTGCATGCAAATATATGTTCTTGCATGTACCATGTAATTCAAGAATTGCTTTACTCTAAGCATGCTTAACATTCATGCACCTATTTTATGTACCAACATAGGCTAATTTTGTTTTCATTTTTATGTATCAACATGCTAGTGCACATAATTTAGTGCATGTAAAACTTCCAATAATGAAAAAGAAGTTTGTGATGTGCACAAAAGACATCTTTATACTTAAACTTGTGAAAAAAAACATTTTTTTGGAAAGAAAAATGCACATACATCCTTTCTTTTCCATGCATGAGTGGAACCAGTTGACGATGGATACATGTCAGTACTCGACATCCTTTCAATATAGTTATGGTCTCCTATTAACGTTTTAAAATTTCAAAAGTTTAATTCTTTGACTATGGTTCAATTATGAATCTATGCAACATAAATGAAGCTATGGCAAGCAGTAATTGAGATCAAAACATCGATTTAAAATATTTCATATGTAGGTCTTTGGCATAATCCTCTTGAAATTAGATCCTCTTTCAATTCCCTATGTTCTCCATCATGAAGTTTTAAACATGCATAGAAGAAATCTCTTCTTCCTCTCTCTCTCTCTCTCTCTCTCTCTCTCTCTCTCTCTCTCTCTCTCTCTCTCTCTCTCTCTCTCTCTCTCTCTCTCTCTCTCTCTCTCTCTCTCTCTCTCTCTCTTTGATGCCCAAAATTTTTTGACGCATATATGAGAGGAACTTGGAATTAAGAAGACATGAATAAGGATAATAAAAAAGGACACATTCTCTTTGTTCATCGATCAAGAGAAAATCATTTAGGCTCCTCTACTTTGTGGAAAATAACATGAGAAGGGTGTAGAGGTGTGTGCATGGTCTCATTCTTTATCCCACAAGTGGGGGTAGTGAGGAACACAAAGGCTATATATCATAGTTGCACATACATTCTATCACACAAGGGGGAAGAAAAATAAAAGAAGAGAAGAATCTCCTCCAAACCTTATTCCTCTACATAAAGATCTCTCCAAGGGTCTACCAACTCTAGAAGGTGAGTACTATCCATCCATCCATATAACTAGATCTGCTCCAATGTTAACTAGAGTTAGAAACTTCTAAAAGCTTGGGCTTGGGTTTGAGTAAAATATAATTAACTCTCCTTACTCTTTTTTGGACCTGAACCCAAGACCTCCCACTAGAGGCTCGAACACTATAACTACTAGGCCACTCTATTGGGTATGCGAGTGAGAAAGGAAGCATGAGTAGAAGTACAAATAAGAGCAAAGAAGGAGATTTAAGTACAGAGATATGAAACGGTTGGAAGATCTCTCTGTCACACTATTGGGTGTGCAACTGAGCAAGGAACCATGAATAGAAGTACACATAAGATCAAAGAAGGAGATCGAAGCACAGAGATGCAATGGTCGAGAGATCTCTCTGTCAATAGATGATCAATAATATGAGAATGAGTGAAGTGAGAACTATAAGTGAATCTCTAAGTACAAAGTACCACAACGTATGATTATATCATGTATATGTGTTTGCATGGGGAAAAAATATCTAGCCAACACTACAGTAAAAAGTTTCCATGTATAGGGAAACGATTCACATCAAAGCTACTCAAGGGACACATAAGTGTAACAAAGCCCCCTGTGTTGAATGATGTGAACACATATAGAGAGTGAAAAAATTGCCCCATAACATAATAAGCCTAAAACTTTATGAATTCACACTTTTCCCATGGAAGAGCTTTGGTGAATATGTCTTCCACATTATCTTATGTAGGAACATACACCAAATTAATATCTCCAGCAAGAAGGAGCTCTCTGACACAATGATAATGAACCTCAATGTGCTTTTGTGCATGTATGAAACTCTAGATTATTGGCAACTATCAATGCACTCTGACCATCAGTGAGAATATGGATAGGTGCATCAATCTCCCTACATAGATCCATCAATAGGCATCTCAGCCATATACACTCCACTGTAGTTGTGAATATCCTCTTGTACTTAGCTTTACAACTTGATGTGTCCATACTAGGATGCTTCTTACTCAACAAAGGTATGCATGATCCTCTAAGGAAAAAGAAATTACCACTAGTCAACACTTGCGTATCATAAAAACCAGCCCAATCAATATCTACAAAAGCATGCAAGCATGGTTGAGCATCTTTACCATAAAAGAGGCCCAAACTCAAAGAGCCTTTGAGATATCTAAACACATGTTTTATTTCTTGACAATGCTTAGCAAGAGGGCTATGCATAAATTGACTTAAATGGGAAACTGCATAATATATGGTTGGCCTTCTGTTAAATGCATATGTCAAACATCCACATTATGTTCATAAAGAGAAGTATCAAATGCATCACTTGCATCCTCAATTTAAATCATGTTTTCACTCATGTTAATATAGGCTTGCAATCATCAAAACCAAAACTCCAAAGTAGTTTCTCAATATACTTTGCTTGATGCACAACAATCAACACTTGATAGATACAAATTGGATGTCAAGCTATAACCTAACATGCCAATATATGTGACATCAAAAGTATGTTGCAAATCAATCATAAGCATGCCAATTTTCTCATCACATGAGCCAATCATGAGAATGTCCTCAACATAAAGAACAACCACTATAAGATCAGTCACATCTTTGCATACATAAAGTGTGCTTTCAATTAGACTACATGTAAAACAAAGAGCAACCATGTGCTTGTGTATCTTATCATACCATGCAAGTGGCACTTGTGTCCATACAAATCCTTATGTAAGCAGTAAACCATATGCTCTTGACCTTTGATGGAAAATCAAGGAGATTGCTTCACATAGACCTTGTCTTGTAAATTGCAATTCACAAAAGTTGTTTTTATATCCAATTGATGCACTTTCCAACCACGATCGGCATCCAATGGAATCACATAATGAATGGTAGTCATGCGAGAAGTAGTTGCAAAAGTCTCCTCATAATCAATCCCATATTTTTGTGCATAACCTTTTGCAACTAGTCTAGCTTTGCAGCAATCAATGTTACCATCTCACATTCTTTTTATTTTCTAAATCCACTTAGTGCCAATGGCATTCTTATCTTTTGTCAATTCACATAACTCCAAAGTATATTTTTTACAAATAGAATCCAATTTTAATTGCATTACGTGCATCCAATTTGAATCATCACATGCATTTTCAAAAGTGAGTGGCTCTCCATTACATGTAGTTGTAATAAGAGATACATCCACAAAGTCACTTGATGCATGCTAAGAGCTTGATATTGTTCTACCAAGTAAAGGAGCACTCAACTTCCTATCTTGCAAAGTTTTTATATTGTTCCTATATTGTTCTACCATGCTAAGAGCTTGATATTGTTCTGCAACCATTTTGGCATAGATTGTGGATCCTTGATAAGCATGCATTCCTCATGTAATACATCGTCAAAATGTACATCAGCCATGGGCTAAATATCATGTTGCCATGTGTGACTGCAAATTTTGCGAAGTTTGAGCCATGTTTGGATGGACATTTTCAGCCATCTTTAGCTAGAATTTATCAGCCATGTTTCTCTACAAATCCTGGGAATTTCGATATACATGTCCTCCCTTGGTGCATCTTTCAAAGATGCAAAAAAAAATTTGCATGAAGTGATATGTTTTGAAGCACCTATCAAAAAACCCATCCAAATCAGCCTCATTCACAATCATACATGTAGAATGTGATGATGAATCATAATGACATGTAACAACACATGCCCAAACATCTCAACAACATGAGGTTCATCATTCCTTGCATTAGATGTATTCTCAACAGTAGACATGTCGGATTCTTTCTTCTTTTCATTCCGCTTGGCAAGATTTCTACATTCATCAATGGTATGTCCAACCCTTTGACAATACTTGCATCTCTTCCTCTTTTGCATATAATTATCATGAGAGGTGTAACTGGAAGAGGACGAGTAAGGCTTTGGTATTGATGAACCTAAAGTTGAACCATACTTGCTTTTTTCCCTTTTGTGTATCCTCAAGAAAACCACTTCTATTCACTCTTTATTGATCTTCTTGCAAAAGAAGAAACACAACCTCCTCAAAAGTATACATATTTGGATTTCCTTTTGCAACCAAATGAAGTGTCCCAACAGGACTTTGAAAGGATTCAAGTAATCCTTTGAGTAGTGTAGAAATGATTGATGCATCCAGAATGATCTCATCAATGTTTGCTAATTGGTCTTTCAAATCCTTGATCTTTGTAACATATACATCCACTTGACTCATTTTTAGCCATACATATATCTTCAAGTTTCTTTTTCAAGTAACCAACACGTGCTTGTTTACACACGGCATACAAAGAAGCAAGTGTATCCCAAACTTGTCTTGAAGAAGTGCATGATCAGATGTATAGAATAATATGTGACTTAGAGAGGGAAATCAATGGATGAGCTTAAGCATCATTTCAATCCCATCTAAGTTTCTCTCGCATAGGAGGAGAAGGCATAGTCACTATACTTGAAGAAGATCTTGAATCTATGACAATAGGTTGTGTAGTAGAAGAAATCTCAAGTCGCTTGTCGACATCTTCCAATATGTTCCATAGTTGCTTTGCAACATGAACATGCTTCACCATGTAAGAACACATTGAATAGTTGGTCGCATCAAGCTTATCCTTATCTTAAAGCATGATAAACAAGTCATTCTTGCTTGCCATTCCACCAAAAAAGTAGCAAAATATGAACTTCAACAAAGCTTAAATGCAAGTTGAAACTCCAACTCTAATGGAAAATATGACTACATGAATGGCTTTAAAAGGGGGTCAAAACCCCCGCTACATCTCATGAAAATGACCAATGAGTGTGCATTGCGATGTTGTGAAAAAAAATAGCAGGTTGAGGAGGAGTTGAACTTGCTCTGATACCACTATTGGGTATCTGAGTGAGTGAGGAAGCACAAATAGTACACATAAGAGCAAAGAAGGACATGAAATCACATAGACATGGTCGAAAGACCTCTTTATCAATAGATGATAAGTAATATGTAGACATGCACTTCCTTCCTATCAACTTTTCCAAGATCTAACCATGCGCCAAAAAATTAAGGCATAACAATCCATCGTACTTACCTTCATTTTCCCGAGCATACCTTCTCACAATCTCTTAACCCCCAAATCCCAATATATGCATGCACACTTTTTCATGATACCACTTCTTGTGAATGATTAAGAATATGCCATCAATTTAATCCCCTTGATTAGTTTGGTACCACCAAAAAGCGCACACAAAAATGTACATAAAGCTTATAGCATTGTAAAGCTCTAACCACGATCCTTGTTTTTTGACACTTTCTCACCATCATACTTTATCTAGAACCTTGTATTCCTTTTTCTACGTTACTAACCTTGTGTGAACCCTCCTTTCTTCCTTCTCATTGTTATCTCAACCACGTTTCTTGTGCTTGATTTGATCATTGTTTAGATTCTCAAATTTCCTCCTTTTTCATACATTTCTTACCTTACAATCAAATTAATCTATTATCCCTATTTCTTAAGGTTATACTTATGTGCACTAATCTGATTATTTAATTGCTACTTATGTGCTTCGAGCCTGATTCCAAGGGTTGATCTAACCTCCATACACTTATGAACAACTTATGATCTATGTTTGGCTACCTATTCTCCAAGGTTCACCCAATATATTAATGTCTCAAACCAAGGCCTTTACCTATGTAACAATATGTGCAAGCTAAGCTCCCTGTAAATCATCACCGGCCCATTTACTTACCTATTTTTGAAGTTTGTCCAACTCGTCTATGACTTTGACCCCCTTCCAATCCTCGCTTGGATGATGCTTGGCTATTCTACATGTTCTTATGGTCTAATGATGATCCATGTCACTTGTCCTAGCTAGAAAATGCATTTAATCAAAGCTTTAATCAATAATGTATAGGATGAAGACCTTTTTGAGAGCTTCTTGGCTTGGTCCTACACTACAATTCCACAATGATCAGCATGAGAACTCTTTAAAACATCACTGGCTCATTTACTTACCCATTCTTGAAGCTCTTCCAACTCACCTATGACTTTGAACCACTTCCAATACTCGCTTGGATGACGCTTAGCTATTCTACATGTTCTTATGGTCTATGGATGATCCACGTCACTTGTTCTAACTAGAAAATGCATTTAATCAAAGCTTTAATCGATAATGTATGGCCTATGAAGACATTTTTGAGAGCTTCTTGGCTTCGTCCTACACTACAACTCCACAATGATCAGCATGAGAACTCTGTTTTTCAGCTAAACATCTTATCATTGTCTTTCAAGGTGAAAATGCCTTCTTCAACATGCAAAGCAACCAAAAAACACAAAAAAAAATGTGAAAAGAAAGGCAAGAAATATTGAAATTAAGACAATTAATGCAACAATCATAAATACATAAAGATAATTATGCGTCCTATACATCTACGGTCCTACACATCTATTACATTTGGACAAAGCTAAAAATGAGCATAGAACTTATGTTACAAGAGACTTACATGCTAAATTGTTCGCTATGCTTCATAACTTCCTCCAATGACTACTTTCCACCATACAAGTATTCAATGGGAACTCTCCTTGGCAATGGTGGCAAAAGCATTTTTTTCCCCATTGTAATATGTAGATTAACCAATCAATTTAATTGTCAATCCAAGAGAAGACCTTACATGGTGCAATCAACATATGCCAAATGTGATGAACTAAGACGTGAAGCCTCCACTTATCTCTTCCAATAATTATTAACAAGCACTTAACCAACTGGAGTGCAAAAAAAAATAAAAGCAAGCGCATGCATATGAGCAAGATTAGCCTGCGAAAACAATGATCATGCAAGAGGAAGAATAAGCAAAGCATAGTTTGTAGGCACAAGACTTAAAGTGTGTGTGGATGAGGACACAACAAAGAGGAACGTGTACCGGAGAAGAGCTCTATGTTATTCACTTGGAAAACTTACAAATGAATCAAAAAACCCCTTTAAAAGTGAGAAGGATGGGCTTTATACAATGGCCCCCTCTTAATGCCATTTTTACATTATTAGGAAAAGGAAAAATTAGAAGGAAATTGAAAGAGTTCTAGCTACTTTGGAAATCATCCTCCAATTTGAAAGGAAGAAGATTTTGTCCAACATCCACAAAACTTGTTGTATTGCAATCCACTAGAGCAACCATCCGTATGTGCCAAGGCTTGGCCAAGGAAATGAGTGAAAATTCAGCACTTGATAGAGATTATCTAGCATTTCTTATATACAATTCAAATTTCTAAAAATTGTTAAAGATGTATCCATGCACATTAGTTTAGTTCGTTCGGCCCTTCGCCTCTCAAGGCTAGGGGCAAAGGTTCAACACCTGTGAGCTACAAGTGGACACCCCTCACCACTTAGGTGGTGAGATGTTAAAATCAACCCCTTCGAGAGACCATGAGGTCTTCACGATACCCAATTGTTTGGCCTTAGGGTCATCCCTCCCCAATGTTTACCGTAACAAGCTTTTGAGCTTTGTATTCTAGTAGTTGCTAGACCCCAACCCCTACTTTGTGGGATTAAGGGGTCCCCATGGATACTATGCAGCCTTTCATTGTACTTTCAAATTAACTCAAGCTAATCTATTATAGAACCTCCTTTGAAAGAAAATGATAATTAAAGATGTGATATTGAGCAGTTATATAGGTAAATTTTCAAAATCCTTTTAGATTATAGAAAAAAATATAACCCACAAGATAGATAGTATGATGGTTACATCCAATGCACAAAAATGGATGCTATACCCCATGTTTTGCACATTGAGTTTTAAGTCATGTAGCCGTCTTTATTTTCATCAATTTTTTTTCTATAATGTAATAGAATCACATTGGCACACGAATAACTCGCAAATTTGGAGCATAACTTTAACTTTTTAGACAATTTATCCAACCACTATTTCTTATAGGTTTTCTTATTTTAATATAGCCTTTTTCTCATCCTTCTATTTCTGAAATAATAATAACTATAATAGTGTTATTCCTGATACTCTCTAATGATATATCCAATATTTTAGAAAACATCATTATTACTGTCCATAAAGGTCATAAATGGCGAAGCAAAATAGCTAAAAATTATCATTTCCTTCCACAATCTTGTTCAACAAAGGGTCATTCATATATAGGCATGGATAGAATTATAAATTAAATCTATAGTTGAGAACAAAATTCAGGAAAAAGACAGACATGCCAAAGCCCTTGTCCCTAATACATTAGTCCTTCCCTAGAGAAGCCTTACCTCAGTCAAAAGACTGGAATGTCACTGAAAGAACCAGCCAGGAGCTCATAAATGTTAATACATTTTACAACCTCTCAACTGGCTGAACATGGAAAAATAAACAAGTGAGATCATCAGAAACAGGACCGTATAAAAATGCAAATACACCCAAGAATACACTTCATCCTTCCCATGAAGGTCTACGTTAAGCCTAAAGCTCTCATGGAAGAAAATCTGAACAAACTTTTATTGCAGAGTTAAGGTATCTTCAATCTAATCAAAATCACATTATTTCATCATTCTAAAATCAGTAACAGTAATGATAATCAGTATTTATGAACCGGTACACAAGAAATGTCGGTACTCCCAATTCCCAGTAAATCTGAGATTATTGGATGATAAGTAGACAGCTCCAGCCAAAACTCAAGAACCAACCAAATTATTGGAACTAAGTGGCCCTAAATGGTAGAGAAATTCTGTATCCCCTTATTAAATGAAAATGAAGGGATCCATTAAATAAAGAAAAAAAATAAAGAGGGAGAAGAAAACTACACAAACAAAATTGTGGTCCTTTGACCATATTTGCAGGGTCACAAATTAATCAATTAGGCTGGAACTTCTTTAGTGAACAACTTTTTAACCTGCAACAAAAACCCACACCATATAAGATGAAAGAACTAGACACATTCTTATTTGCTCCCCTTCCAACAAGATGATCTACCTGCTCCAACGTCAAGAACATGATTACATTCCAAGAGCCAAGGCGCCCAAAATTTGGTACAAACCCTTTGTAGAAGGCAGCTGGTCCCTGTACATAATAGCAGATAAATACCAATTAAATTGTGTATTAACACTTGATAAAATATATTTGGTCAGTTAAAAACTCATTTGCGAGTATTTTCCACATAAAAGCATTTCAATATGCAAACAGGACATTACAAGGACCACAATATGCCAATTACCACATCCAAAATCAGCACAAGTGCAGACATTTAGTTGTGTTCCTTGAAGAAAAATAAAAAAAACTATCAGGCTTAAGCACTGCTGGCCCTTGCCCAAATAGTCTTCAGCTCCATTATGCATGGTACCGACTGTATAGTATAACCTCCCCCCACTACATCATGAATGCCCAATAATGTGTATTGAACTAAAAATGAATGAAGCTCACACACACCAAGCATGAACTCATAGGAATAATGCAATAGAATCAAGTTTTGCCTTAACTGAGATTGATAATATGCTTCAAGAAATTTTTTACTTTTAATATTTAAATTTGAGATGTGTTTATGCGTTAGTTGACACCTTGATAACATCCTTTAAGAGGACCCATAAACTTAGTAGAAGAATCTATGCCTTTGTCCAAAGCACAATAGACTTACATTATTCTCAACATGAAAAAAATAAGAAGCAAATTAAAGAACATCTAGTGATTTTCATCGATCAAGGTCCAAGTAACCACCAGTAAACCACACTGATTCTCTTAGTCCATAAGCAAGTTGAACTTATGAAAGTATATGCAGACTGTAAGACAAATGAAATTTTCGGAAGCCCAAAAGTTGACAATTTGTTCAATGAGCTTCAAGAATGCAAATACTTCAAACAACTTGATCTTTGATGATATCATAGTCAGGTTGGAAATAAAGATGAGGATGTACCTAAGAAATTTAGGATGAGGTACATTCTTCATCATGCCATTTGGACTCACATGTCACCAAGGCTACATGATTAAAATATCAATATTGAAAAGTTAGCTTTAGGTCTCTCAATAATATACCAATCTTCAATCCCATTGTAGAAAGACATCTTAAACAAAAAGAAAAATCTTCATGTTATGACCTCAAAAGCCAAAGGACATCTAGATGGGTGCTAATCAAATGTGTCCGACCAAGTGCAGAGTGTCTAACCAATGTGAATTGGGCCACCTCCTTAAATGAATTTATAAATAGTACCCTTGGGCCAACTTGTTAGGCATTCCTCATTTGAGGCACTTGGACTTTTGGACCTTAGTGGAGTCACATGTGCGCATGTGATCGCCGCTAGTGTAGTGTGCAAGCTTCCAAGCTCAAGGGTGGGTCATTGTGGGCCCTATAGTTGGGAGGTGAATTCGCAACATCTCTTTGCTCATGGACCAAGCAAAGCAATGCACACAAAATCATCAAAACTCATGGAGCCAAGATGATTTTACTTGACAAGTTCTCGGCCTCTTGTATAGGATGGTACAAGATGCTACTAGTTGGAGAGGAAAGTGAAGGGGACATGCAAGCCAATCACTGGAGACACATGTTATCCTCTTTCATGTGTCTTCTAACAAGAGGCTGATGGGCAGGTCTTCCACCATGACATTGAAGATTCTCGTGGAGCAATCTTCTTGCCCACCATGGGGTTAAGAAGGGGTGAGCATGGGGCAACCCACACATGATAATTGGAAGAAGGGTTCCAAGGTGTATACGGAGACTACCAAGGACCATAGGCATGCAAAGAAAGAATTTGCTTGGGAGTTGACTCTATGAATTTTTCGTTTTCTGCCATGCACCTCCATTTGGAGCTTGTTCATTGAGAACCTATGTGAGGGGTAAGCATGAAGGGAGAACCCTCATTGGTGGCATGGCAACATCCAAAGGGAAGTCGAAGACCACCTAAAGGCAACTAAAAAGGCTACCTTGTGACCCTCTAATGCAACCTCAAAGGCACTTGTTAGCCTTCCCTTAAAGGCAAGAAATAGACCTTCCAAGGGTGGCCTCATGGCCAATGCTACAAGTGGCCTGATGCAAAGCCGTAAGGATGGTTAATCATGCATGAATGGGAGCAATCCCTCAAGCCCATGTGGGTATGAAGGTTCCGACTAATCATGCCCCTAGAGGGCAATGTAGTAGCCTAAGAATGAGGACAGTAGGATAAAATAGGTGTCAACACATGAAGGGTTTCATGAATACTGTAGAATCCCAAATTCTATAGTGCCTTGTCTACCTTAAAGAAGGCACATAATTCCCAGAGGCGGTTCAACTTCCAACGTGCCTACATTATGAAAGAGAAATAGAATGGCCTATTCGGGTCTCACCTCCCAACCAATTTATCCTCTCGCTTCCAAAATAGATAGTCTCTAGAGTGTTCTAGCATAGATGTGTGGCCACCATGCACACCCACTCTACTACTTACCAAGGAAGATCATGATACCCCCATGAGCTAAGGACATTGGATAACTTGCCCTTCTCCCACATAAGCACATATCTTGCTTAAACTACAACACTTCTCCCCTGTCTAAAGATCATTGTCATCAATCATCAAGACAAGGGAAGTTAGAACAAAAAATTTTGAAGTTGAGCATATGATTATGAGACTCCTCATAAAGTGGACATGGTTTTCTGAATACCATTATGTAATATTTTGGAATAGAGTAGACGTGGACTATCTCTCTCCGCTATCTAGTATCACAAGCCAACCACCTTTAGTCCTTGTCTTGAGCATACTCTAAGAACTTATCTAAGACTCGTGAGCACTCGTGTGCGAATCATACATTCTAAATAAAGAGACCTTAGCAACTTGCCCTCGGCTCAATCATACTACATTTGATAGTTTGTCAATGCAGATTTTTGTTTGACCACGTATTAATAAAGAGTTTCTTACTTGACTTCGGTAAAAGCCAATTTGAAATTTGGCTCCACCAATCATCTTCAATTGAAACATGAATTTACAGAAGTTTCTTGTTGTATTTATCACTATTATCCAAAACAATGGATCCAGCTAAACCATGCAATATGAAGGCATGCTGAATAAACAAATCAACAACGCAGATTTTTGAAATTTGTCTCCACCCATCATCTTCGATTGAAACGTGAGTTTGTCAAAACAAATTTATAGAAGTTTCTTGTCGTTTTTTATCACTATTATCCAAAACGATGGATCCAACTAAATCATGCAATATGAAGGCGTGCTGGGAGAGGGATGATTGTGTACTTCTTTGAGGAAAGTGATCATGGATGGCATAGTCATTAGGATGCCAATACAGACACAACCAAGGTGGATTACAATTTTATTGAGAATTTTTCCCAGTGATGGTAGTTGTCTGGACAATTGGTATGTGGACAATGGACATGCCCGACATATACCTCCTATATACAATACATCCTCCCCTTGTGGTTTGCCAAGTGTGGCGTGTTTAATGAATATGACTAGGCCACCTCCTTAAATGAGTCAGTAAACAAGACCTTTTAGCTCATTTGTTAGCCATTCCTTTCTACGAGGCACAAGGATTCTTATTATTGAGGATCCTAGCATGGGGCTAACATTTTCCGAGTCCTTAAAGAAGATAAAATTTATAGCAAAGTGTGGAAGCATGAATTCTTTGTTTGCTAATTCAATTAATTACCTTGTCCATATCATTCCTCATAAAGGGAGTTATCTTGATTAAGTTACAACTTGCAAGCATAGCCCGCACCAAAGATCCTATTGACTATCTAGTAACAATCAAACCCTAGCAAGCATAGCCGCCACGAATGGTCTCCAATGTCAAAGTAACAACTTGAGCAATCTAACATGTGTCAAGTCACAATTAGTGGTTCCGCAAAGCATCCTCAAAAAGGATGCCGTCTATGGGAGTCCCACTCAACAAAGCATCGATAAGATCAAGTAAATAATTGGGGACCTTGTTCCATGCCCACAATTCTCAGATCTGTGTGAATATGCGTAAAGTTAACGCTTCTCGATCCCACACCTAAGAAGCCTCTTGTATGCCCAAGCCATATCATCTTGCAAAAAGTGGCCCCTAAAGAGCTCCTAAAACTCCTTCCTTGAGGCATAAGCCATCCCCCTGAACATGTACTACAAATGCCCAATCCTTTGAGCATTAGCAAACTTGTACATCTCGTAGGAGCCTTCCCACTACGCAAGCCAAGCATCGATTAGGTCCTCTCATCCTTCACATCATCCCTAGGGATTCTTGGAAAAAAGAGGTGGCAATGACCCCATGGCAACAGCAAGAGCCCTGCAAATAGGATGCATCTGTGCTTGCAGATGGGAAAAGTGTCCTCTCCAAATATGGCCCATGCATGTTAATATGAATCTAGCTAAAGGACTGGTCACTGAAATTGCAATTGGTACAATCTCACACGGCAAAATATTCATGGCTACCTATGGCTGAATATCGTCGATGTGTAAGTGGTAGAGGTTAGGAAATTATAGAGGTTTTTCCTCCATGTGCTATGTGAAGAAGGAAAAACCTTCCATGTGCAAAAAAATTAGGCATTCCCACCTCAAATGGCAATGATATCAATTGAAATAGAAATATCTCCTAAATTTCAAGAAACTCACCTTAATGTCAAGAGAAGCCCTAAATTCTAGGAACCTCAACTAAAATCCGAGAGCCCCTCTAAATTTCAAGAGTTAACCCTCAAATTAAGGAGTCTCCATCGAATTCCAGGGATTCCAACGTGCAATTTCCTCCTAAAGCAAAAGGTTGGAATTACCTTTGCCTCAAGAAGAGAGGTCCTTCTCGACTTGCATGCATGGTTGGCTGAAAGAGGAACATCCTTTTCTAAGCTTGAATCCCTAAAAAAATTATGACCCTCGGCTAGGGAAGAGTAAGAGATTAAATTCTATGAGCCTTGCTTGCAAGATATTAAGGTCCATTTATCATAAAGTAAAAGTGGTGTATCTTTGAAAGACTATGGCAATTTCATCTTGAAGTTCCATAAAAATTCTTAATTCATTAAGACAAGACCAACTCCAAAGTCATCACCTTGATATTAAGGTCCTTTCACGATACAATGTGAAAGTGAAATAGCTGACCAACTCAATAGACCACAACATAGTAGTATGCATTGTTTCTGCTATCAATTAAATGAAAACAAAACTCGTTGATGCCAAAAATATTGTCTCTCAAGGGATGATAGAATTTATCCCAATTGATTCAATTTCATAGGAACCACACTCGGAGAGAAAAACATGCAAGAGATCAGTTTATATAAAGGATGCTTGGTTGAGTGGAATGACTATGAAAAAGGTAAAAGAAACTTGGAAGAAGATTAGTCTTTTATAGAAATGGTTTCCATCTGAATTTTAGTGGGATCAGAGTCCTTGACTATAGACAAATGATGGTACAAGGTAATCCAAGAAGAGACAACCATGCCCTTTGAAAAAAGGTCATTTGATTCCAGGAAATCTCACATATATATGCATATCTCTCTAACCATTTTTAGGGATGAACATTGTCCTAAAAGAGGAAGTCTAAATATAAGGTAATCCTAGGAAGACTATTTCCTAAAGAGAACTTTGGGAGGGTCATGCGCTAACAAGTGAACTGCAAGGTTCTTTTTTTTAGGCTTTATGTTTGTATATGCCTCTCTAATGATTTATTCAATATCTTATAAAAGACCTAAATAAGGTCTACTAAACAATTAGAGATGGGTCGCATTATAATGTCAAGCGTGAAGCACCCATTCTACATATTTGAAGTAACTTACATAGAATGCTCTACACGAGCTCACTTTTTGCTGATAATCTAGTCTTGAGAAATAGTCTCTCTATAGATTTGGAAACTCTATCTGAATAAACAGGCATTCTTAGACAAAGTTTGGACCAAATGCTGTGTGTCCTTAACTAGCTCCTAAGCAAATCTCAAAAACAGTACCAAATTGAAGAACCGTACAAACAAACATGCAGACATACAAAGCAAAACAACAATACAAAATCGATTTCCATAAATGTTCATCGGTATGAAGAACAAGATGCAAAGATTAGCATGTTGAAGTATCAATACATGGGATTGGAATCTGAATCAAAAGAAACTGTGTCCAACCTTAAATGTATGAAGATTAGAAGATGAATAACCAAAAGCTATCCCACCAATGGAGAAAACAATATTAGATGGGGGGAAACCACAAATTTTAAAGGTTTTAAGGTTGTTATGACAGATGCACCATCATTGTCAATGGCAATAATAATCCCACGAATGGAATCATAACCAAATGTGAAGAAAAGCAAACACTAAAGAATAATAATTTTAAAATACAGAAAGAACTCACATCGTTTTTCAGTGTTTTCACAAAGCAATCAATGGTTCCTGTATAGGCTGATGAATTGCCCATCATTCTTGACTTGACCTAAAAATTGAAACTTGGCATTAACACTCAATAGCTTCAGCTTCTAATGAATCGACTTTATGTACTTGAACACTTACCACATCAACAGGAGAGCCCACACAGACTGCAATAAACCCAGCACCCAATCCAGAAAGCAAATGGGTTACAATATTATCAGAAAATCCAGGCAGCTTCAGTAAAGTCTGCAATCACTCAAATATACAGTGAAATGAAGCTACCATTAGAATGCATATAAGCTATTCTGAACAAAACATGAAATTTCAACTTTCTTTTGTAAAGACTTCAATATAATACATCAACTGGTTAATTATGTAGAGAGAAGCCCTAGAATGTTATTCTTTTCTTTTTTTTGGGGGGGGTGCTACATGAGGAATTTTTGTACTTTTTGAAACCATAATTTGTGCAAGCCTTTGTTGAAAAGTTCAACTAAATATGCACTTAACAGTTTTCCCATCCTCAATGTATGTATTGGAAGTTATTCCTTAATGCTGACCAATAGAGTAATGGCAAATAAAATCACATGCACTGTGAATATAAAACAGCTAGTTAAGTAAACCTGAATATGACCACTATTTGAGAAAATCCTTACTGAAAATGTTTCAATGAAAATAATTTTATGAGATGTCCAATGATTATGTTAAAAATATCTGAATAACGCCACTTCTTGAAGGCATGGAAAAGGTACACATAGACGTATCAACTTCACCTGCTTCACTTGATCATAACTTGCAAGCTCAGCGGCATTAATGATGGCATTGCGAGCAACATTGGGCCCCAAACCAGTCCAAAGTGCTTTAACTCCTTCCTGTCAGGAAAAAGAAGTTCAGCAAACAACTCACACTGGTGAAATGTACCTAATCTCATGCAAAAGATGCTCCACCTAACCCAGTTACAGGATAAGTATGTAGGTGCACAGTTCCTACTTAAACTCAGTAACATTGTTGTTCCATCTACAATTTCAATCACAGTTATGAATTTACAGCACTTTGCTAGTACAAGAGTAGAGCCTAATAACTGTCACGTAAATTTACTGATAAAAGTAACAAAAACCTGCTTGACTATTGTAGAGTATGCATTCAGTGCTCCAGTATATCTGCGGGGAACTCCAGGAGGCAGTTTACCCTCTGCTTGAAGCCTCACTTTAACAAGATCAGTAGGACTGGCAACAGTAATGCCAAGCGCACCTGTAAAGGGTATCCAGCATCCACATACAAATTGCATAAGAGAGTAGACTGTAGAGCATAAAAGCTTATAGCCACCTCCAACAGATGACGTCTATGTTGCCTTCTCAGAATCAAACAATGTTTAAGTTCCATTTACAACATTAAATCGAGAATTCTCAATCAGCTTGAGAGGTAAGAACTCAAAACATAAAACCATTACACATATTCAAATGAATAATGAACCCAACATTTGACACTAAGAAAAAAATATAATCATAACAAGGAACGAGATGCAAACAATAAGTCCATGATCATCACCCAGAAATGCACTCATGCAAAATTTCATTATGCTTTGATTTATAATTTAAGGAGCATCAAAAATCATATTGAACAAGGACAGGTGATAAAAAAGAGTTCTACCACCACTGGACATAGCTTGGCTCAAGTTGATTATTGGGTAGACCATAGGACGTCTTCAACTTCACTTATTTGTATCTGGATGGCTAGCCTAATAAGCTTGGACTCTAGAGGGGATGACATAATGACAGCTTTCTATATACACCACTCAGATTGACATATAAATCCAAATGGCCAAGAAATCCCTGAGTCTGGCAGCTACATTGTACAGGAGATGACAAGGCCTTTCTCGATGCTTTTGCAAAAGGATCTCAGAAGAGGCTCTCAGAACCTCAAGTGCCCTGAAGGGTAACACTTTTCATATAGCTTACTACCCATAGGAGTGATAGTGTGCATATGGTTTGTACTTATCAGTAATTGTAGGGATTGTTCAACTTTTAGACATCGAAGGGAGACTCAAAGACACTATCTGTAGGGGTGTTCCTCTGGCCTGCAGATTTCTAATATAAGTATGATACTTGAAAGCTTCAGATTCTGTTCTCAGAGCAAAGAAAACAATTGGTCTATATTTGCCAGGGGTGGCACCTACTCCCAAATTCCAATGGCCTAGATGGGAGAGGAGATTATCGGCAAAATTACTGCCTGGCAGATCTTGCAAATTTAATGCAGGTCAACCAGTGGGACCCCATGACCTTGCAGGAATCATACAAGGAAACCATGCAAGATGCTTAAAGCATGATCATTTCACAACTTACTCTATCGACAGAAAGCTTATTTGTATATACAGCAAAAGTAATATTCAGGATTCAACTAGAAACCGTTTGGTTTCATTGTGAAGGGTAGTCTTTGCCAGTGTTACTAACCTCCTGAATGTGCCTCTCTTCCCCTATGCACATCTCCTGGATATATCATAGCCTAGTGGATGTGGGTGTTGTGTTGTGCGTCATGCCCAATCCTATTCTTTGTTTCCTCTTGGGAGATGTCACCATCAGGCAGCTTGTATCTATAGCCTTCAGGAAACTTTAGAGCTAGTAGAAATCTATTTTTCGTGTATGCATAGAAATCCGAATGTGTATCTAAAAAGAAAGATGTACATACATTATGCAGATCCATAAAAGCATCTGTATAGCAAAGTATATTTGTAATCTCAAAAAGGGAAATGCATACAACATGAGATCTGAAATTGCCTTGCTTTAGATAGAAAAAAAAGTTAACATTTCTGTCTCCTACAAGATGAGATGCACACATGTATCCATATGTATATGAATGCATGTATGTAATAGAATCAAGAAATGACCACTTTGAGAATAGGACTTACCTGTTGTCAATGCTGCTGCAATTTTCTTATGCAAGGGTACATCTCCTTGAAAGTCTTTCCCAACATATAAGGATTTTACCTAAACTTGAGGTGCAACACCACAAGGAAGAGAAAAATATGGTTCAAATACAAAGCATTAATATCACTTGACTGCGATTTCCCAAATAAAAGACTATAATAAAAATCAAAAACCAGCAAAGCCCTTACTGGATCATAAAGGCCGATTCTCAAACCCCCAAAAAGGCACTGTCTGTGTAGGCCAGGAACTATACCATTCCAAAGTGCCCGTACACCTTCTTCACGTGCAATTGTTGACATTGTGCCAAACATCCCCCGGTACTTGAGAGGGGCTGATACATCACCTTGTACAGCTTTTCCTTGAAGCTGTAACCTTACTTTTGCTGTATCAATGGGAATCGTACATGTCTGCAGCAATTCAGTTTCGAGGGTTAAATACATCATGTGCTAAGTAGATCTGACCTTTACAAACTGACAAACATACCTCCCTCAAAAATCACCAATAGTGTCTCGTTTAAAAAATGCATTCATTGTAAGTGCAAAATGTCTAAATTTTTCAAAAAATAGATTTGCAAAAATACGTCGGTACGAAAAAAGAGCAGCATATCTTTGGCAAAAAATAAGTACACAATTACAAATATAGCGTTGAACATTCATATCATGTATTGAACATTTATTTATTGAAAAACCACTACTAGTTGATTTTTGCCCCTTTAAACTCATGGAAAGCACGTATTTCTTTGCAAAATGATAATTTGAAGCAACCGAAGCAATTGTTTACTCAAGAAGATGCATTTACTCTGAACACCAGATAATGAGCGAAGAGTTCATGAACGTAGCTGTAAAAAGATACAAGGGAAAAAAATCATTACTGTTCATGTAAATGATATGAAGGTATCACCAAAAATAAAGGTCAAGTTCCTAGTTTTGCTGATGTTTTGAGAACCAATGTTCTGCTCATTATAATTCTTAAGATTGTTAGAGTCAACTATATATAAGAAACTAAGACGGGAATAACGGTCAAAAGATACGTACAGAAATATGAATAGATTCCAACAAAGAAAATTAAGCGAAAACGTGAAACAAAGAAAGACTTTAAAATCTAAGTTCAATTAAAAGCTTCTATGAAGGACACGAAAATTAATATGTGCAACTTATATACAATTTATATACGGAATCAAGCAATAGAGAAGCTAAAAATCAACCGAATCCAACATTACTGCTTTGATTCGTAAGACAACCCACCAGCACATGGAAGTTATCAATCGAAACACCACAAGAATGTGAGCAAAGAGATGACAGGATAATTTAATGTTTGTTAGACTGCATGAGGATCCAGTCACATCCTTCGGCTCACAATGAAGCCATCTTACCATCTTCGATAGACTTACTTCACAACTTGGTTATACGCCGCAGCTATTTATGTCGAGAAAGCACGACATATTCCTACAGAATGTGAAAAACATACAACGGAAAAGGCAAGGAAAAAAAGAGGGCAGGCCCTAGACAGCTGGATCGCTGTGATCAAGAGGCTTACCTCAGCCCAACATGCTGCGAAAGCGCTGCTAGCAAAAGTCCCAGCAACAGAAATATGTTTGCGAGTGGGAGGAGGTGCAGGAGGAGCGTCAGCCGTAGCCATGAAGCGCGAGCGCCGCGAGCTGGACGTGGAGCTGAAGCTGGCGTCGAGGCCGGGGATTCGGTCTATGGCATCAGAGCCTTTTTAATCGAACTCAGAGCGTGGGCCATAAATTCCACGTAGTTTTCGCAGACTCACGCTTTACCAACTCGTTTTCTGCTTTATAGTGAAAGCATAGATGCCACCGATCTCATTAGTAGGTGGCTCTCGAAGAGTCCAAAGGTTAGATTCATCTCTGAATGGGTAATATAAGTTCTCAAGTTGTAAGGTTAATTTCACCAAAGGATATTATTATTGGATAGGTAGAACAAGTTCTCTCTTCATCCACGTTGATATGTTGAGATAATCACAAGTAATTTAAAGATAATAGGCACATTCGAGAATACAAATTCCTTGGGATAATCACAAGCTATCTAAACATCATAGGCACATTTAAAAATGCATGTTCTCTCATTGCAAGAGTTCTTCTATAAATTTTTCTTCAATTACAAACCCTCTTTCAATCTCTTCTATCTGATCATTTGGAGGGTACTCAAAACATTTGCATCTGTAATAAACATGGGTAGAGAAAACATGAACAAAGAAATTGTCCAAGTTTGCTTAACCTGATGGCCAACACTTTGAATTTGTGGGAGGAAGTTTCGAGTTCAAATCGTGGTTGGACATATCCATGGATTCCTCAATTGTACCTTACGAGATCAGGTGTCGTCTTTCCAATTCATTGTACTCTTTTAAAAAAATAAATAAACAAACAAACAAAAGGTCCTACTCTATTTCACTTCCATTCATCTAAAAACCAAAATTGCTTAATAAATATCCTTGAAAAATGTTCAGCATGACATGGTGAATGGGAATACAAAAGCATGTTTATAATTAATTTGTAGATTATGGTATGTCCCTACATGCAAAGCTTAACCACACGGTTCAAAGTGTTTTTACTAGGGCTTCCCTAATACGAAAAAAACAAAAAAAAAAATTGTAAATCCAATAAACATTTAGAAGGAAAATCTAAAATGAACAAAGTTGTGATAGTGCCACGTGGGAGAAAAGTGCACGTGCAATACAAAAAGAAGGCACGTTGTGGACCTTTCTTCCTTATTAACTCCTTCCTCGTTTTCTCTAAAGCAAAAAAAGCACATGGGATGGACCCAAGAGGTGTACATCTTATCACACACAATCTAAAGCCATGAAAAGAGAGAGGGCATTCACAAACATGTGAAACTTTTCAAGCATTTCATTTATCATACTTATCCATAGCTTCTTTTCCCCAACCATTTACTGAAAGAGATAGGGCTTATACAAAAATGTGGAACTTTATTCGTGCATGTTAGGCTATCTGGTTCGGCCTTTTGCCTCTTGAGGAGGAAGTGAGGGCTCAACCCATTCCTATGGCAAGATAGTTGTGGGCTTTAGGCCAACGTATTGCTTTGGAGCAAATTTAGACTAGTTTCCTTCATGCAATCCTTTTCAAGTGTCGCCTTCGAGCAGTTTAACCTTTGCTTTGTGAGATATGAGAGTCCCATGGGTACTATGCGCCTTCACCTATAAAGTTGTTCTTTCAATCAAATTCAAGCTATAAGAGAGATTGAGCTTCGACCAAACTTCTTCTTTAAAAAAAATGTGGAATTTTTTCAAGCATGTCATTCATCAATACCTATGCATAGCTTCTTTTCGCCGACCACTAAACCTTGTTGAAGCACATGTATGTTATACTACTTTTGATGCATTATGACATATTTTTATAGGTTTTTACCTTTTATTTTTTCATGATCATTGCTTGTTTGGTTTTATTGTTTTTTTTTATAACAATGTTGGTTGATTCATTGTGATGGGAAAATAGAGAAATGAAGTGTACCTAGATAGGGAGCTTCACTTTCTCATCCATCATCATCATCATCATTTGAAATCAAGATGGGGAGAGATACACCCATTTTTCATTCACTTTGTTTCACATTATGTCTCTTACATCCACAAGCCACATGTGAGGATCTTTTTGTGGTTACATCCACAAACCTGTGTGAGGACTTTTCTTGTCCATTTTTAACTTGCACTAGTGTCCTCTCATGAAATCCCACAGCAAAACACATCTTATCCATTGATTTTGAGCATGTGAAGCATGGAATGCCCCACACTCAATGTCCAATCTTCCAATCAAGATCTCTCTTGCACTTGCCCAAGTACACCACTGATGAAGTACAAATACATGGGAGTGCAAAGGACATGAAGGTGTCTAGAGGATTTGGACATCCAATACCCAAATTAAAACACAACCTCGTACTCATTATGTTGCAACCTTGATCATTTTGATTGTGTTTATTGAACAGTGTAACAAGAAGTTACTTAGAAAAATAATGTCAACGACAAAAGGGACAACCCTTTCTATTTTAGTCATCTTTGCTTGTCAATTTGTTTTCCAACTCTATTATTGAAGAAGAAGTAGTGATATTGTATTCGGAAGATGTACGTGACTTTCAATAATAGGGCCTTTTAATATTGATGTGTTTCACAAAAGCACGCCTTATGTGCATTTTCATGCGTGAGGCTACATGGTTGCCACATGATAGACATGGGTGGATCCACGTGTGAGAAAAATGAGAGAGAATGGAAGAAGAGTCAAAGTTGGAAGACATGCGTGTATCCATGTCTGAGAAAGATAAGAGAGAATGAATGTGTGAGAAAAATGAGAGACAATGGAAGAAAGTTCAAAGTAGGTAGACATGGGTGTATCTATGTGTGATAAAGATGAGAGAGAGAGAGAGTGGAAGAAGAGTCAAAGTAGTGTGCCTAGATGGTTACACAAAAGAAAGCCCATATATGTGATGATCTCGGAAGTCTTCTTCATCTTCATATTGGGTAAGATTGGTTCTAGAGTAGACATGCAACCTAGCCATACATAATGGACGAAGGTTTCATTGAACCATTTATTATTAGTAGATGGATTATGTATACTTGGTTCACTGTCAAGTGAGATATTGGTTGAAATGGTATGTAACACAAGTTAAAGCTTAAGGTGTTTTAACTTGCAAGCCTCATTTGGAGGCTCAGAGGATTCTAGATAGGGCTGATTACATATGATTAATGCACTAGTTGAGACATTAAATTGATTCAACATACCTCTTTTTTGTAGTCTCCCATCTCCACTCATCTAGATTACCATTTAAGCTCTACCTCAGAACATACAAGTGGACAATGCCATCATTGTTGTATTTATTTTTTGTAAATAAAATTCAAATTCTATTGTAGTCTTTCTCTTCTCTTCTACTACATTCATCTCTCTTGCATAATATAGATAATGTCCCATGTAGAATTAAAATAGCTACTTTCAAGTGAGCCGATGGGGCTAAATTTTCATGCCTTGTCATGTACTCTCTTCAAGCCATGAATCATACATGTCTCGTAGACTTGGCAGGATAAAGATTGTGCCTTATACAACAAAATCAAGCAAATCGTTATTTATGACAAGGATTGAGAAGAGATCTATAAAAAAAGTGCTTGAATTTTTGGAAGCAAAATTTACATTCTCACCTTCTTCTTCACGATTAGCTCTATTCTCTAGCTCTTCAATCATTTCCTCCATGCCTTTGTGGGACTTACAAGACTATAACTCCTCATCTGATATTGAATCTTGTTGAAATAAGGCTTAAATTCAAGTAATTGAGAATATCTACAAGTTTTGTAGTGGCATGTGGTAAAATCTAATATTCTTAAGGCTAATTATGTATATAGGAAGTCAAATTCAAAGTCTAATTCGACTTATTTCACTTTATAGAGCAAAGATTCTAGTCTCCTTCACTCCCCCATTCCCTATTTAGAAGAATTGTGTTGCAGGATCTTGCACTCATGCATACACAAAGACAATACAAAATGCAAAGTAGACAAAACAGTACATAGCATGAGTAGAATCTCCCCCCACACACTCTGTCGAATGAGTCTCTAGAGTGCACGTATTCATAGATTTTGATTACATCCAGAGATAGAAGTTATAATGAAGGCAGCACACTTCTAAAAGCAATTGTATGAGTAAAAAGTTGCTCACTTTCATGGTGAGCCTTAGATTTTATTTACAAGAGTCACATTCTATATTTGATCCTTATCTTCAATCACTATTTTAATAACTTTCTAGAATCAACCCTCTACGTGGTCTTTTATTTACAAAATATATGGAAAATATAATTTTCCATATAATTCTATGTTTATGTCCAAATGCATCCGAATAAGTCCATGCCCATCTATGTCCTTACGAACCTTCATTTGTTAAAACAAAACACAAATCACAATAAAACCCGATAAAATAAAATCCAAGAATTCAACATTCCATAAGTGATAACATGCCTCCCAATTGACAAAGAAATCAATCTCAATTGATAAGCTAAGAAATATACATGGATGGCTTGTCACATGTCCCATCACCAAATAATAATAAGCATGTTACATGTAAAAACACATGCATGGAAATGTATGATTAGAGAGTAATCTCATTTCATGCGATGACAAATGATAGGCATAAATTAAGTGACATAATGAGGAGTCAATGAGGTCTTATGGATCCACTGAGATTCTTCAAGAGAATGATTTTTATATTTTACTAAATATCAATGATATTAAGTACCAATGCATGTGATGCTTACATCATGATCAATTATTTTCTCACGAATTGTATTTTTAGATTCTTCTTCAAGCAAAGGAGGATCATTAAGAATAGGAATGAGTGGGAGAGTGACTTTAAATGGTTTCAATAAACTAATATGAAAAGAGTTATGTGTTCCACATACTATGTAAAATAATTATCTTTGATATTTTGGATAATGTGAAATGTTCCATAATAGGGTGGTGCAAGTTTAACTTTAGGATGTTGTAGAATGTTTTTCGAATGTCATTTAAATGATCCATAAAAAAAAAGGTTTCATCAAAGGCAAGTCAATTTTGGAAGCCATAATTGATATTTGGGAAGGTCTCAACTTCACAGATGAGTTAAGACAAGATGTGGTTGTCTTCAAGATCGACTTTGACAAAGCTTACAACAGGCTGGAATGGGACTATATTTTGCAATCTCTTCAAGATATAGGCAACAACCAGAAATTCACCAAGATGATCTCGACCCTTTTGGGAAACGCGTAGACTCAAATTAATGTTAACGGCCATCTTTTGAAGATGATCAAATTAGAAAGATTGATTAGACAAGGGTGCCCCTTAGCTGCCCTTCTCTTTGTAATCACCACAGAAGGGCTTAGCGGGCTGGTGGATCAACAGGTGGAAGTTGGCAATATCAAAGGCCTCTTGTTGCCCCATAACCAAGGTTGGATCATCATGAGACTTTTTGTCGATGATATGAACGTGTTTGTCCACAACGACAATACCAACCTAGAGATGCTTTGGAGGTGCTTGGATACTTTTTGTGAATACTTTGGCTCCAAAATCAACCACTCAAAGACCATGTTCAAAGCTATTGTCGGGATCCAACCCGACCTTCTCTTTAAACATGGCCGTCAAAACATTCCTCCAGGCCAAATTTTTTGGCTTCTTGGGATTCCCTTGGGCTTTGGTATCTCTTTGGAGCAGCGGTGGAACTAGTTGCTGGCCAGACTCATTGACCATTTACTTCCTCTCTTGTTGGATACCTAAAGAGCAAGAGCTATCCAAAGTGGAAAGAATTTGTAGAAATTTCCTTTGGATGAGAGACCACAACAGGAGGGGGGTGCCCAAAATCAAATGGTCCATTTGCACTTGCCAAAGGGACAGTGGGGGCCTTGGCATTCTGGACATTGGTTGGCGAACAAAATTGTGATTAAGGCATGGTCCATTTGCACTTGCCAAAGGGACAATGGGGGCCTTGTCATTCTGGACATTGGTTGGCTAAATGGTTGATTCAGGCATGGTGCAACAGGGAGACTTCGTGGGCCAAGTTGATCTTCAAAAGCAAAAACATGTTGACTTTTGTGGGACTCTTGAATTGGAAGAATCTTGGCATTCTGAACCTTTTGTTTTCCCTGATCCTAGTTTTCTCGAAAGGATTGAATCTGGTGTGCTCCCTTTTTGTCACCAGGAAGGAGATAAGGAAGAGAGCTCACACACACACTCTCATAATCAAAGAGAAGCGCATACTCAGATTGAGGCAAGGAAGAATGATCTTCTTCTTCTTCATCTATTACATAAAAAGGAATGGAAAAGAATGACCTAAAACAAGAATACAAGTGCAATATATAAAGACCAGTACATAAGGAAAAAACTAATGTCTACGAGTGAGTGAGCTGGCAAGAAACAAATGTGCAATCACTCTCGGTAGATAAATCTAATAAAGCTCAATGAAGTATCCCTGACATATATTAGCGTGACCACTATACATGTCAGAGAAAGTAAAAAACACTCCCCCTCAAGCTCAACATCATATCTTGTAATCCAAGCATTTCCCGAAACTTCTTCAACTTCTTAGCTCCAAGTGCTTTGGTCAAAATATCAACAACTTGCTCATCTGTTCTCACATAAACAAGATCAATATCACCTGCTAATAGCTTTTCTCCGATGAAGTGATAATGTACCTCGATATGCTTTGTTTTGGCATGAAAAATAGGATTCCGTGCTAACTGTATGCTGCTAAGATTATCACAATAGATAGTGATATGCTTTTGCACTTCCACACCTAAATCTGCAAGTATCATCTCCAACCATGATGTCTCACATACTGCCATTGCAGCACCTCTGTACTCAGCCTCTGTACTCGACAAAGCAACAGTGGTTTGCTTCTTGCTGTTCCATGCAATAGTTGCACCTCCAAGTGAGAATAGAAAGCCACTAGTAGATCTTCTATCTGGAGTACTACTAGTGCATCGGTCTATCCATGAACCTGCAAATCTACACCAGCTTCATAAAACAATGCATAATCCAAAGTAGCACTCACATAACATAGAGTGTGCCTCATAGCATCCAAATGTGGCTTCCTAGGAACCTTCATAAATTGACTTTCAAGCCCAACAGTATAGCTTAGATCAGGCCTTGTAATTGTGAGATATATAAGACTCCCCACAATTTTCCTGTACATAGTAGCATTTTCCAATGCTTCACCTGATGTAGCATCCAACTTCAAATTCTCATCTAATCACATAGAAATTGGATTACATTCAGCCATACCATACTTTTGCAGCATGTTCAAGGCATATTGCCTTTGTGACATCCATATACCTATTTCTGTATGTATAAACTCAATGCCCAAGAAATAGCACAACACACCAAGATCTTTCATGTCAAATTCCTGCATAAGAAGTTGTTTTACCTCTTTAATGATTTCTTCATTATCACCACCTACAATCAAGTCATCAACATAAATAGCAACAATTGTGATGCCATCATCACCCTTCCTTGCATATAGTGAATGATCTGCATCACACATAGAAAACCCAATGGTGGTTAAGTAATCAACAATCCTTGCATGCCATGCACGAGGAGCTTGCTTCAGCCCATACAAAGCCTTTTGCAACCTGCAAACATATTCTGGATGCTTTGAATCTTCATATTCTTATGGTTGGTCCATGTATACGTCTTCCTGTAACTCACCATGTAAGAAAGCATTCTTCACATCCATCTAATGCAAAGTCCATCCTTTTGATGTAGCTAATGCAACAAGTGTTGTGACAATAGACATTTTAGCTACTAGGCCAAATGTTTCCTCATAGTCAATACCATATGTTTGTGCATATCCTTTTGCTACCAATCGTGCTTTGTACATGCTCATGCTACCATCAGCATTGTGCTTTACCTTGTAAACCCACTTGCAGCCTATGGGTTTCTTTCCTTGTGGCAATGGAACCAGCTTCCATGTATCATTTCCATAAAGTGCAGCCATCTCCTCATCCATAGCTTCTTCCCAATCTACATTACCAATTGCATCTTCAGAAGAAGAAGGTTCAACATCTTGTATTACCTTTTTCATGTAGGCACAATGGCGAGCCATGTAACTATCATATGTCAATAGTTGCACTGAATTACGCATCCTCCTAGATCTTCTTGGTCTTGGGTCACTTCTCCTTGTATCATCTGCATGTGCCTTTCATACTCTTGGAGTCTTCACAGAGGGCAATCCAAGTTCCTCATCAAGACTGTTTTCTGAACTGTTTGAATCTCCATCAACATCTTCAAAACCTGCACATGTTTTATGACTATCAGAAAGATTTTCTTTACCTTTCTTGGATGTATTTGATGAATTTGTTGGATTGAAATTTCCATGCAATCTTTCACTCCATGGATTTGAGTTGGAACTATTTCTTGGTGATGCATTCAATCCACTCAAAACTTGAGATTCTATACCTGATTTTTTAGCATTTTCTTAGTCATTTGGTTCACGATTCAGTCCTTCTTTGACATGTGCATAAAAGCTTGACATTTCATCAAATACCACATCTCTGCTCACCTTTGCCTGTCGTGCGAGTGGGTTATAACATTTATATCCCTTTAGCTCAAGGGAGTATCCAATGAAGACACACTTTTGTGCTTTTGGATTAAGCTTCATCCTCAATTCATCTGGAACATGTACATATGCAATACAACAAAAAACTTTCAAATGTGATAAGTTTGGCTTTTTACTTGTAAACTTCTCTTCACGTGTAACGATGTACAACAACAGTCGGAGTTCTGTTCATGATGTATACAAAAGTATGCACAGCTTCTGCCCAATAACAATGAGGCATATTCTTCTTAGCCATCAAGGCTCTTGCTATTTCTGCAATATGTCTATTTTTGCGTTCAGCAATGCCATTCTCTTGTGGTGTGTACCTACATGAAAATTGACATCGAATTCCATGATTTTTTAGAAAAATGTTGAACTCATTTGACATGTATTCACCTCCTCCATCAGGTCTTAATGTTTGAATGTACGTACCTATCTTCTTTTCCACCATAGCTTTAAAATTTTGGAAGTGAGTGAACACCTCACTCTTCTCTTTCATCAAATATACCCATACTTTGCATGTATGGTCATCAATGAAAGTAACATAAAACTTGCAACCGCCCATAGATGTGGTCTTTGCTAGACCCCAAACATCTGTATGTACTATTTTTAGTACATTCTCACTAACATGCTTGTGATGTGGAAATGATGCTCTTGATTGTTTACCAAATTTCCATGCTGCACATACCTTTTGCATTTCTGCAATTTTGAGATTTGGTAGTCCATGGACAATCTCCTTTGACTACATCAATTTCACCCTTTGTAAGTTTGCATGTTCAATCCGTTTGTGCCACATCTCTATATCTGCAATAACTCCTACACCTTTTGCAAACATGGCTTCATTCATTTCAGGAATCTTCACATTTAAGGTGAACATCCTATTCACTTTGTTTCCTTTGGCAACCAATCATCCATCCTGCTTGTACTCTTCTACATATAATCCATCAACATTGAACCTGGCTTGTAATCCCTAGTCAACCGTTTGTCCAATAGAAACTAGATTCTTTGTTATATTTGGAATGTTCAGCACATCAATAAGATGCTTTACCTTTTTATCCTCCATAGATAGTGCTATGTTTATGTATGCTCAATAGGATGTGATGTGTCATCACTTGTTTCAACATATCTAGGAACTGGCAATTTCTACAAAGTACTAAACCATTCCGCATGATCGGTCATGTCATTTGAAGCACCTGAATCAACATACCAGACATTATCATTCAATTTTGAAACACAGGCAGACACCGTATTCATCATGTGATGTTGAACCATGAACACCTTCTCAGAATCATCTGCACTTGTGGATGCATAGTTGTTTTGCTGCCTTCTGTTATTTTGATTCTTCAACCTACAATCACGTTCAAAGTGTCCAGGTTTACCATAATTCCAACATCCTTTACTATCATTACTTGAATCATTCCTTTGGAAATTTTTGCGACCTCTTTGGCTCCCCGTGCCTCGAAACTATCCTCTTCCTCCTGCATGATTTTGTTGTTGACCTTGGTCTTGGTTACTGTTTCCTCTTCCACTTCCGAAACCTCTACCTCTGCCTATTCCTCTGCCAGAGTAGAATACATGCTCAGAACTGGGCTTTTTGTTTGAATCCTCACCAAGATTCTTTTCTTCAATAATCAGCATGGATACCAAATCAGCAAAATTCAAAATATTTTCCCTGGTCTGTATAGAAGTTTTGAACTGCTTATATGAATCTCTTAAACCACGAAGGCACACTTCCACCTTATCATCATTATCTACATTTACACAAATAGATGCAAGTGACTCACATATGCTTTTGATTTTCAAAGTGTAGTCACTTACCGATATGCCCTTCTTCTCCAATGTATGCAACTTGTTCTTGAGTTGCAATTTCCATGCCTTTGTATTGGTCTCATACAATGTGACCAAACTGTTCCAAGCCTCTTTCGGAGTCTTGGCATCCTATATGTGCCCAATCATCCTATCCTATATGCTAACAGATAACCAGTACATTACCTTTCATGCTCCTTGATTCCATTCCTCATATGCTCTTAACTGGTCTGCAGTCTGATTCCTCTTTGGCAATTATGGAGCATTTTCCTTCTCTCCTTCGATGTATTTCCAGTAGCCTTTTCCCATCAAGAAATTCGTCATTCTAAATCTCCATGCATGGAATTTGTTCTTGTCTAGCTTATCGATCATAAGCTGACTCATTCCATCTACGTTTGCCATTTTTGTAGCAATTCACAACACTGCAAAACTCTCCACTCATTTTTGATGAGGAAATGCTTTTAAGGGGAGGGGAATACTAGAGATATATAGGCTCGATATGGAGCACATAGTTAAAAAAATGAAAAGGCAAGATCTTCTATTCCACCCTTGTCATTATTCCCATGCATTACACTTGATTTAGTCTTCATGTGCAAAACTAGATGAGGATTTTAATGATTTGGGCAAGGATCAAACCACACATGAATTCCCCTCTTTTCAAATGTAGCCAAGATAGGATCCCCTTTTGAATAAAGATGTGAATTAGATAGATGAAGACCATGATCGACAAGACTAATCATGGGACATGGGGGAATACCCCAAGGTAAATATCTCCACTCATTTTCAATGATGGAAATGCTTTTAAAGGAAGGGGAAAGTTTTATAATTAGATGGATCTAAGGGGTAGAGCCTTTGAGTATCTAAGTGTGAAACCCTATAGGTTTACTAATTAATTACCCTATTCAAAGATCCTTGAGCCTTAGGTAATTTCTCTAAGGTTAAGTATCTTAGCTTGATTGGGAGCTTCCCCTAGCCCCCTAACTTGTACGTGAGAACTTGGAGGGCTTTTAAAAGACATGTGATTTCCTAAGCCTAGACACCATGTGATCACCTTCGACACCCATGTGATGTCCCCTTGTAGTTTAGTTACCCCCTTGGCCTTGAAGCTATATATTGGAGGGGTTGGTTGGGTGGATACATGCATATCTCTCCCAAGTGTGTCCTTTCTAGTTCATTACTTAGTTGATTTATTGTGGAGGAATACTCCTTCGATAACAAATAGGCTTTCACACATATTCCATATTATTTTTGTACCATGGACGCATAAATATCTCTACTTTGAAATTCATATAGTATAGGACCCAAAAAAAAAGGTAATCCTTGTTCTCATTTTTAGATTATTTGAAGCATCATTTCCTACTATATATGCAAGAGGAAAGAGCAAGGAGAGAGAGAGAGAGAGAGAGAGAGAGGAGGTATGTGTGAATTTCAAGGATAGAGTACAAGATTTCATATAAGTTTTTGAAGTTAAAGAATGATGTGAAAGGATCCAAAGTTTCCGATTGCATTGTACATATTAGTTTACTCATTTGGATCAGCGTGCCCCAAAAGTATAACATATGATTAAA
Source organism: Ceratopteris richardii (assembly GCA_020310875.1). Taxonomy (NCBI): domain Eukaryota; kingdom Viridiplantae; phylum Streptophyta; class Polypodiopsida; order Polypodiales; family Pteridaceae; genus Ceratopteris; species Ceratopteris richardii. The sequence goes on from CM035430.1 coordinate 29,843,790, forward strand.
TGCTTATATGTAGGCCAACTTATCACACAAAAAAGGGTATTAAAAAAATATGTTTGGTATGGTCTTGAAGAGAGATCAAAACTAAAAGGTTATGTCCAAATTTAGTGTACACTCCTTTTACACCCCCAATAGAAAGGTAATCACCTTATCTTCTATAGAGTGCTAGAACACTAGAGGGCAACGATTCAAGGATGCAATAAATGCTTTTAAATGCTTATGGACAAGAGTAAATGAGTGAAAGAAAATATCACATGAAAAATAAAAATGTAAGGCCAAAATTATTGTCACGGCTCCACCTAAGAATAGGGAAATTCTGAAGGATTATCAAGCGTGATGAAGAACCATTGAACACAACTTAGTGTTTAAACCGAATAAAAATTATATGGTCATAAGGGAAGAGCTTAGGGATCTATCTACAACCAAAACCATTCTAGAGACCACAAAGAACTATTGCAAAGGACATGCCACAAGCTCGACTACCCACAAAACAAGCATGCTAGGGAGTTTTTGAATGGTAAATCATATATTTGAACCAATAAAGAAGCTAAAGGTTTGTAAAACCTAACTTAGTGAGATCTCCAAAAAATCCATAAAATCACTTTTCAAAATGAATTCAAGGACTTGTTGCATAGATGATGAAAAACTAGCTTGATATAAGGCATCAAACTTGGTTGAGGAAAAAACACCACAAACGAGTGGATTTGAGATGGTAGCTATGAAGTAATGTGCATCCTCACTATGACAAGTAGTATTTTTTTTTTAATGGAGGTTCGGTCGAGGCCTACTCCTCCAAGCTTTAACTTTGAAATTGCAATTGTACAAGGAAGGGCATAGTACCCATGGGACCCCCCTTATCCCACAAGAAGAGGGGTTAACATAGCTGGGTTAGACAACGGTCACAACTACCACAGGTAGGACAAATGGTGGCACATCAATCACAAGATACAACTTTTCATGATAAACATGTCCCTTACATGTTGTCGGTGAGGGTTGAACCCTCGCCCCCACCTCAAGAGGCGAGAGGCCCAACCACCTGGATAAGCGGCCTGGGACACAATATAATCATTACTTTAAAATCAAATGTTTGCCACACTCGAAGTAAGAACCTAATTGCATAAACCAACTTGTTTCATTGCCCACTTTCTCAAAGCTTGAACACATTGAGATATTTGGTATGCATACCAATACTTGATTCTAAGTTATTAATGACAATACTTGATTCTAAGTTATTAATGACAAGATCAAGGAAAAAGCTTCTTTTAAATCTACATATGATTGGAGGGAAATAATTTTTGTGGCTTCAATTTTGATAATTTTTGTTGCACTAGTACCTTGAAAGGTTGATTGGGTCAAAGTTCAAGCTTATTGACTCATGTATGCTAAATTATGGGTTTGTTGACCTTAGTTTCCACTACAAACGTTTGACTTACAAGGTGATGTCTTTTTTCTTATATAATATTATAGCTTAGAATTGCACTTTCCAAATTTGCATGCTTCCCCATCAACACTGCTATTATGTAATTGGTTTTTGGATACCTTGTATGTAATTTATCAAAGGATCCCATAGATTGAAACAAAAGAACGGTAAAGGGAGTATGCAAATTTTGAAGTTTGCATTCTACTCAAATGAGAAGTTTTGAGAAGGTCCCAAAAGGAAAAAAACACCTAAAGATTTGATTTCAAAACTATCGGAAATATATAAACTTTGCTTGTACAAACAACTTACGTGTCCTAATTCACAAGTTCCATTTCAATCCCAAAGCCCCTACATCACGAATCTGGCCCTTGGAAATCTCTATGACCACATGAACAACTAATAAATATCTAACTCGTTGATCCCCCATCAAAGAGTCAGAATGCTATATTGCTTGTTAGTAAAATTGTAGGTGATTTCTCCAAAGGCTTGCATATAGTAAAGCAAAAAAGAAGCAAAGGGAGCAAATTAGTCTACAAGTTCACATTCTATCCAAATCACAAGTTTTAAGAATGATCCATAGGTAGCACACATTCAAGGATTCACACACACACACACACACACAACTTAAACATCTAGTATTGTAATTTCCATTTCAATCTCAAATCCTCTACCTTGGAAGCTTGAGCTTGGAAATTTTGTGCCAATGTGAATTGGTAGCTTTATAACTCTTCTAGCAAATTCCATGGCTCCAATGCTTCACTCTATGGTTTGCAAGTTCGTCCGAGTTTTTTCTGACCCACAAGTTAAACAAGAGTCATCCAAATTGGCTTATAACCACCCATGGACCAAAGCAAGAGAGAAATAAGTCTAAATAGGACCAAAGAAAAAATAAAGATAAAAACATCTACACATTGAAGAGCTAAAGATGATTAACATGGAAGATATTCTTTTTCCTTAAAAAAACACACCACTCAACTGAATTGTAATCATATCAAACATTCAAACACTTTGGTTGTGTTTTTGCTTTGTGAAACATTTGTAATCATTATGTATATGCAAAGAATTGTCTATTTGTTTGAATCTCTTCATCACTTTGATTAAGTTCTTACTCAATCATTGATTGCAAAGATTCGAGATGGATCTAAGGTGACCCACATCCCAACACACTATTCCACCTTGGCTTGCATGTTACATTCAAGTCTCATTCTCAACATTTACAATCAAAGAAGAGACCTAATATGAAGTATGCATCTAGGAATATAGTGCACTCAAACAATCTAGCCCTCAGAGTGCATCCATTACCTATTGGCATTTTGTCTCATGATTGTTGTGTGCCTAATGTAGGCTACTACCTAGACTCCCAATCCCAAAATAGTCGTAATTTGCTCAATGTGCACCTCTACTTGAGCAAGCTTCTTGATAAGACAACTAATCATCATCTAATTGCACATGTATGATGCTCATGTACCACATTTTTATTCCCCCACTTTTGGTTTGATATATACCTTATATGGACCTTGACCTAAACACTATTTGTCAACTTGTTGAGAGTACAAAACATGCAATCAACTTAAAACCTTGTTCATCTTCTCAAGCTTCCCATATAATTGAGTTGAGGTGCACATTGATGCACCTCTACTCGAGCAAGCTTCTTGATAAGACACCTAAGCATCATCTAATTGCTCATGCATGATGCTCATGTAGCACATTTTTATTCCACCACTTTTGGTTTGATATATACCTTATATGGACCTTATGTAAGGTACATTGTTAGGGATCTCATATGGATTACTTATGATTTCATGCAACCTTGACCTAAACACTATTTGTCAACTTGTTGAGCGTACAAGACACCAGCCATCAATTTAAAACCTTAGTCATCTTCTCAAGCTTCCCATGTAATTGAGAGAAAGAGAGAGAGAGAGAGAGAGACATGCCCAAGTTTTCTACGATAGATAGTTAAAAAATGTTGCTCTTCGTAGTTGATGCAAAGCTACAATGTATACCAAAATACAATGCGGTCATAGACCCCCCCAATATCCCATCCACTTTCAAGAAAATACTAGTTCAACTTCATACAAATAGTGCATGTGATACATGTCATCACAGGACAAGGATCTTGAAAATTTTGTGTAATAATAATTTACTTTACCCCTTTATTGACATTCTCTTTTTCATTTTACATGACACAAGTAATGAATTGATATTTGAGAAAGCCTAATGGAAACTATTTACCAAGAACGTTACCATCTCATGATGGATAACATATTAACCCATGCAACTAAAACTTGGTAAAACTTGACCAAACCTCAGTGTATGTTCTCCATGACCTTCCTGACAATGTGAAGATAACCAATAAATGCAATAAAGTAAAGAGATTGAATAGAGAGCCATACATGCTTTGAACATGGACATGCTTCAGAAAGATACTTTGAGATGTCTTTTGCCTCTCTGTCAGAGGTCAAGGCTGTATGGCATAAAAACCAAAATGAGCATAGAGAAAAGGCACATTGTTTCTTTCTCATAAGGAGTAATACCATATGATCATAGCCAAACCACCATAGTTTGCAAGTTTGTGGAATAAAGATTTCATAAAATTGAGCTCTTGCAAGTAGGCAATAAGGAATCTATTCTCCTCATTGCATCCAAAAAACAGAAGAGGGACATTAAGGATGTGAAATTACAATCAAATAGAAGGTAACTCACTATATCATTGTAGAGGAATACTCCTTCAACAATAGATAGGCTTTCACACATGCATTCTGTATTATCTTTGTACCATGGACGCATAAATATCTCTACTTTGAACTTCATGTAGTATAGGACCAAAAAAAAAAAGGGTAAATCCTTGTTCTCATGTGTAGATTATTTGAGGCGTCATTTCCTACTATATATGGAAGAGGAAAGATCAAGGGGGGAGAGAGAGAGAGAGAGAGAGAGAGAGAGAGAGAGAGAGAGAGAGAGAGAGAGAGAGAGAGAGAGAGAGAGAGGAGAGGTATGTGTCAATTTCAAGGATAGAGTACAAGATTCCACATACGTTTTTGAAGTCCAAGATTTCACATACGTTTTAGGGAGATCTCCATAAAATCTATAAAATCAATTTTGAAAATGAATTCAAGGACTTGTTGCGATCACCAGCTAGCTTGATATAAGACATGAATCTTGATTGATAGAAAGACACCTCAAAAGAGTGGAATTGAGGTGGTAACTAGGTTTGAATTTCATTTATTATCTATGAGGTAATATGCATCCTCATTATGACAAGCAATAGGTGCAAGATTGTGTAAGGTGCTGAAATATCAAGGGTGTAATTTTTTATCAGAATATAATTAAACACCTCTTCTAGGCTCACCATGTCATCACAAACAAATTTCAGTGCATGGGGCACTATATAATAATTACTTCAAAATCAAAGATTTGCCTTACTCAAAGTAAGAACCTGATTTTGCATAAACCAACTTGTTTCATTACCCACTTTCTCAAAGCTTGAACACATTGAGATATTTGTCCTGCATACCAGTACTTGATTCTAAGTGATCAATGACAAGATCAAGGAAAAAGCTTCTTTTAATATACATATGATTGGAGGGAAATAATTGTTGTGGCACTTGGACAATTATGCTCCGATTTTTATAATTGTTGTTGCACTAGTACCTTGAAAGCTTGATTGGGTCAAAGTTCAAGCTTATTGACTCATGTATGCTAAATTATGGGTTCGTTGACCTTAGTTTCCACTACAAACGTTTGACTTACAAGGTGATGTCTTTTTTCTCATATACCTTATATGGATCTTATGTAAGGCACATTTTTAGGGATCTCATATGGATTACTTATGATTTCATGCAACCTTGACCCAAACACTATTTGTCATTTTGTTGAGCGTACAAGACACTAGCCATCAATTTAAGACATTAGTCATCTTCTCAAGCTTCCCATTATAATTGAGAGAGAGAGAGAGAGAGAGCACATGTGGTTATTGTCCAAGTGTTTGGAAGCTGTCAAGCACATTTTACTTCAATGTTATTAGCTCCTTTTAAGAGTGATAGTGAGAGTGAGAGAAGAGGAATGTGTCCATAGTTGTTAAGATGTTTAGTGTGTAACTTTTAAAATGATTTTGAAATATTTAGTTAAGGGATTAAGTGCAACGTATTCTATGATATGTGCTTTATATGCATAAAGATAATACGTCTTTACATGCCTTTGTATGACTTCTATATGCCCGAGTTGCCTACGATTGATAGTCAAAAAGTGTTGCTCTTCGTAGGTGATGCAAAGCTACAATGTATACCAAAATACAATGCGAGCATAGACCCCCAATATCCCATCCATTTTTAAGAAAATACTACTTTAACTTCATGCAAATAGTGCATGTGATACATGTCATGATCATAGGACAAGAATCTTGAAAATTTTCTGTAATAATAATTTACTTTACCCCTTTGTTCACATTCTCTTTTTCATTTTAGATGACAGAAGTAATGAATTCATATTACAGAAAGCATAATGGCAACTATATGCTCTACTATTTACCAAGAACGTTACCATCTCATGATGGATAACATATATAACGCTGCTACTAAAACTTGGTAGAGTTTTCAATGTGCTACACAAATGAACATACATAGCTCAATATTTTATGTCTCAAGTGAATAGAATCACCATCAATTCATATATCAATGTATCTATCATGTTCCTCTCCTCTCACTTCACGATGGAAAGAATAAACGCATTCATGTGTACGATTTCTCACCTCAATAAGACTGGTCAAAACACCTTTTTCAGAATGGATAAGCTCATATGTATTTAGGAGAACTTAACATGTTTGTTGATATATTTAGATAGTGATGTCTGTGAACACACTTGGACCATTGGGGCACTTTTTTCCCTCTTTAGGAGGTTTTCTTCCACCGACTTGTATGTATACCTATTGCCCTAATGGGTCACTTGTCTTTGTACATTCTAGTGGTAATGCATTCAATATTCTATGTTGTGCTCCAAGCTTCTTCATCTTCCTTGTGTTGTTTGCGTGCTTCTACACACCTCAAAGTCCAACAATTGGTCCCAGAGCAAATCGTCACACTTCATCTGAGGTGTCAAGTGAGGTGTATGGTCAAGAGTCAGGCTTCACCACATAGTTTCTAGCTTGAAGTTGTTATGTGTGCAATATATGAACTTAACAGGCGTCCCACTAAAGCTTTCCAATCTATCACTCCATATGAAGCTTGGCATGGTCCTAAGCCATCTGTTACTCACCTGTGTATTTTTAGTTGTCTAGCATATGCATTAGTGCTTGAACAACAACATAAGAAATTGGATGATAAAGTAGTGAAATGTATTTTTGTTGGGTACACTTCTAAAAGCAAAGGCTATCATCTATATCATCTATAGACTAATCACATTCTGGTTAGCCATGACGTTGTTTTTTTGAAAGATGCTATTCAGCCGTTACTTTCATGTTCTAAGGAGACATCAGTTAGCTCCAAAGACATGTATGACACTTTGCGGCCTCTTTTTACAGGTGGACAATTTAGTGCTAGTCCTAATGAGGCAACTTCTCAACCTTTACAGGTTTCGTGTGATGATGCAGATCATTCCATTTCTGATGCAGATTTACATGATGCACTTGTTGATGAGAGAGTTGATATTAAGGAGTGAAAATCTATGCCAAAATGCCTAGTGCAAACTTTGTGTGATAGTCAATTAGATGCACCTCTATCATATCGTACTCGTTCTGGCTCTCATCGTCCTTCTTTTACATCAGATTGCTATGCAATGGCTGCCTTTAGTCTCTATGATGAGAATAAGCCTATTTCATTTGATGAAGCATAAAATTAAGAATATTGGATGGCTGCTATGTAATCAAAATATGATGCTATCATGAAAAATGGTACTTAGTCTTTATGTGACTTCCCTACTAGCAAGAAGGCCATTGGCACTCAGTGGGTATACAAGCTGAAGTGTACGCTTGATGGAACAGTTGACAAGTATAAGGCTATGCTTGTTGCAAAGGATTATTCTAAGGAAAGAGGCATTGATTTTGATGAGACCTTTGCTCCTACTTGCCGAATGACTACTATTCGTAGCATATGTGCACTTGCAGCTCATCATGGTTGGAATGTACATCAATTCTCAACATTTATAATCAAGCAAGAGACCTAGTATGAAGTATCCATCTAGGAGTATAGTGCACTCAAACAATCCAACCCTCACAATGCATCAATTACCTATTGGACATTTTGTCTCATGATTGTTGTGTGCCTAATGTAGGCTAGTACCTAGGCTCCTGATCCCAAAATAGTCATAATTTGCTCATCATGCACCTCTACTCGAGCAAGCTTCTTGATAAGACACCGAAGCACCATCTAATTGCTCATGCATCATGCACATGTACCACATTTTTATTCCCCAACTTTTGGTTTGATATAAACCTTATATGAAACTTATGTAAGGTACATTGTTAGGGATATCATATGGATTACTTATGATTTCATGCAACCTTGATTTTAAAAATATGTAGTGAAGGGGTTAAATGTCACGTATGTCTATGATATGTGCTTTATATGTGTAAAGATAATACGTCTTTACATACCTTTGTATGACTTCTATATGCCCAGGTTGTCTACGATTGGTAGTTAAAAAGTGTTGCTCTTTGTACGTGATGCAAACGAAAATACAATGTATACCAAAATACAATGCGATCATAGACCCCCAATATCCCATCCACTTTTAAGAAAATACAAATAGTTTAACTTCATACAAATAGTGCATGTGATACATGTCATCATCATAGGACAAGAATCTTGAAAATTTTTCTGTAATAATAATTTACTTTTCCCCTTTATTGGCATTCTCTTTTTCATTTTACATGACAGAAGTAATGAATTCATATTAGAGAAAGCATAATGGCAACTATATGCTCTACTATTTACCAAGAACGTTACCATCTCGTGATGGATAACACATGTACCCATGCAACTAAAACTTGATAGAGTTTTCAATGTGCTTCACAAATGATCATATACATAGCTCAATATTTAATGTCAATGTCACGAGTGAAAAGAATCACCATCAATTCATATTTCAATGTATCTATCCCGTTCCTCTCCTCTCACTTCACGATGGAAAGAAGAAACGCATTCAGAGGTGTACGATTTCTCACCTCAATAAGACTGGTCAAAAAAACCACCTTTTTCAGAATGGATAAGCGCACATGTATTCAGGAGAACTTAACATGTTTAAGGTGATTCGTTTCACAATCTCACTTTTTTGCTTTGTCAAGGGTGTGATTGATTTGCTTAGGCTCCCAAATAGGCCACAGTCATCTCTAAGCTCTTATCTAAGTGTTGATCAGCCTTTTTTTCGGTTACACTTTGAAAGATAAAAAAGGCGCTTGTTTATATCTATTTCCTGATTTAAAATAAATACGTAATTTTCCATTTTAAGTACGTAATTTCCCAAGAACGCATTCCAATTTACATTCAAATTATGACTAAGATGTATTGCTTGAAGATTTAAACACATAGATACTCTATGAGCACTTATTTCCTGATTTTGACAATTCTCCTTTGACCAAACCTCAGTGTATGTTCTCCATGACCATCCTGACAATATGAAGACAACCAATAAATGCAATAATTTGGAAATTACACAGCGAAGATACATCTAGTTAAACGGATCCGTTAAATACTTTCAAGCATTGTTTTCAAGAACCAAACATCATCAGTTTGAACATGATTTTGATCAGAGAATAGAAACCCTCTGGATAAATTCAGCTGCATCACGGCACTGGTTACTTCCAGTGTAATCACACATCCTTTCGGCAGCAAGTTTGCACACTACAGCTCACATCTTACATACTCTGTTGAGGAAGAAATCATGCAAAAATGGCTGATTTTACACATGTCATATAGCCTGAGTTTTAAATTCTATTGGTTCAAGTGAATGGAATCACCATCAATTCATATTTCAATGTATCTATCCCGTTCCTCTCCTATCACTTCACGATGGAAAGAAGAAACACATTCAGGTGTACGATTTCTCACCTCAATAAGACTGGTAAAAAAACCACCTTTTTCAGAATCGATAAGCTCATATGTATTCAGGAGAACTTAACATGTTGTTTAAGGTGATTCGTTTCACAATCTCACTTTTTGCTTTGTAAGGGGTATGCTTAATTTGCTTAGGGTTCCGAACAGGCCACATAGTCATCTAAACTCTTATCTAAGTGTTGATGAGCCTTCTTTTCGGTTACACTTTGAAAGATAAAAAAGGCACTTGTTTATATCTATTTCCTGATCTAAAATAAATACATAATTTTCCATTTTAAATACGTAATTTCCCAAGTACTCATTCCAATTTACATTCAAATTATGACTAAGATGTATTGCTTGAAGATTTAAACACATAGATACTCTATGACCACTTATTTCCTGATTTTGACAAGTATGATTATTGATTTCTCTTTTGACCAAACCTCAGTTTATGTTCTCCATGACCTTCCTGAGAATATCAAGATAACCAATAAATGCAATAATTTGGAAATTACACAGCGAAGAAACATCTAGTTAAACGAATCCGTTGAATACTTTCAAGCATTGTTTTCAAAAACCAAACGTCATCAGTTTGAACATAATTTTAATCAGAGAATACAAACCCTCTGGATGAATTCAGCTGCATCACAGCACTGGTTACTTCCAGTATAATCAAAGGCCCTTTCGGCATCAAGTTTGCACACTAAAGCTCACATTTTACATACTCTATTGAGGAAGAAATCATGCAAAAATGGCTGGTTTTACACGTCATATAGCCTGACTTGTAAATTCTATTGATTCAATAACCCACTTTGCATTTGCATCTTTTTTGGACTCGAAGGTATTTTCAATGCATTCTTCTTCATCTTCAGAAAACCAATACAACATGTGTAAGAATCAAACTGTAACACAAAAAAGTAAAGAGATTGAATAAAGAGCCATACATGCTTTGAACATGGACATGCTTCAGAAAGGTACTTTGAGATGTCTTTTGCCTCTCTGTCAGAGATCAAACCTGTATGGCATAAAGACCAAAATGAGCATAGAGAAAAAGCACATTGTTTCTCATAAGAAAAATACCATATGAACATAGCCGAACCACCATAATTTGCGAGTTTGTGAAATATAGCTTTGATAAAATTGAGCTCTTGCAAGTAGGCAATAAGGAATCTATTCTGTTCATTGCATCCAGAAAACAGACATCAGAAGAAGATTGCACATGACATTCAGGATGTGATCATTCGTAAATCACAATCAAACAAAGGTAACTCACTATATCATTCCGAGCACTTTTGACTAGTCCATCTAGGATATGCCCATACCTCATCAAAACTGGACTAATGTATGACAAAAGCAAACGCCGTGAACCCTGATATATAAGTACACTGATCAATGCATTATCAAGAGATCATTTCCCTGTGCTAAAGCATCATATAGTATCCTGTGTGCTAAAAACTTAGACACTATCTTTTAAAAGTGCTTGGAGGATAGACTTAGTAACAGCTAACAACAGACACCCCTCCTATGATTGGCAAACATGACCATCTTGGCAACATAAAGTTCTTCTTGAATTCTCATGTAGAGCCCAAGATTTAAATATCAATGCAAAGATATTATCCAGAATCAGTAGGGACGATTGACGACAGTAAATGCATTCTCAGTTATGTCCCTAATTCAAAAGCCTTACCTTCCAGTGTCATATGCAGCAGTCCATGGATCTTACTTTGCAATAGCTTCAATTAGAATGAAGGGGCATCTATGCAGACGTGGATTAGTATGCTCAAAACTTGAACTTCTGATTTTCAGTGTACTAACAGTGATTTCAGGGCTTTGTATAGATATACATGATATTGAAAAGGAATTAAATTTCAGATATTCATTCAATTAGGGTGACACAGATTTTATTATGAAAACATGTGTGATCAAGAACAAGAAATCAGGTGCATGACATAACACTGATCAGCATTGATAGAATAAATAGGGTTCTCTCTATAAATATATGATCATACAGTTTAGTAGACTGGAACACAGATCATAACTTTTGCAGTACTTTACTGAAGAGTTGAATAATTTTGAAAAAGCTGGGTGATACATCCTCGAACCCAAGGGACTCTTGACTGCAGGCTCCCAGGCTACAAGCTGGGTTGCTGTGAACCCTACGGCTGATAGGTGACTCTGATGTCTGCCCTTTCTATGTTTGTGGATATGGCTTGAATTTTGTCCTGGTTGGAGGGAGGATTGTAGGATAGTGCAGTGAGGTGCTAACACTGGGGGCCTTTGAAGGGTACCATGTTTTCACACACACACACACACACACACACCCCTACTTCTTTCTTTCAACAAACAAAAGACAAAACTCAATTATTTCAGATATTCCAGAAATGCAGTGACAGACCACAGCAGAACCACAGCAACAGACCATCGTTGAACAAAGTAACTACTCACTTCATGATGCACCAGATGGAAAAGAACAACACACAGGCAAAATCAATGCGGACCTGTAGAAGTGATCCACTCTCTAATCACTTCTCATGTGCAACACAAAACAGATACGTAAAAGGCCAAGTTGCATGTCAGCTCATCACTCCTCACTGCAGTGAATTGCAGCCAATGTTTCTGGCATTCTGCTAGAAGTAAACAAGAGCTGGGTGCCACAATCTTTAGCTAGACCTGCAATCCTCCCATCATTAACATAGAGAAAGACTGTTGAACACCCCATTGATGCAATTGCAGGCATCCACCTTATCAGCTGGATAATTCTTAGTCTGCATGCCAGATTTTCCACATCCTTGCAGCAATGCTCCAAAGAAGCAGCCCCTTGAAGATAGCCCCTGCATCTTGCTGGCTTGGAGTGAACTGCGAAGCAATTAGTTGTACCCAAAAATTCAAGCATCAGAGCACAAGCACAAAATGCAGTATACTCCTGGGAAGCACATCTACAAATTTTGCCTAAGAACTCCAAAGCCTTCACTTTGCTAGCTGATAGCTAATCTCAACTCACATAAATACATACATACATACATACATACGAATACATACATACATACATACATACGAATACATACATACATACATGCATGCATGCATACATACATTCACTGTTGTTGCCTGACACATCAGCAACCTTTTTACTTTTAACGTCCTTTCCTGACTTGTTTCTGATGTGGCTAATGCGGGAAATTGCTCAGATAGGCTTAAAGTTTCATTTTCAGGTTCTACCATGCAGAGTGCTCTTGAACATTGAACTCCTTGGCAATTGTGTACTCATTCTGTGCAGTGTGCACAATGCACCTCTGACCTCGGGCCCTCGAGAGTTCTGCCTGAAGTTCAAAGTTTGAATAGTTTGAAAGGTGATCTGTACATGTTGACAGGCAAAACTTGACATACATGAAAGAATGAGATGAATCATACAGGTGATGGCGACTCCGGATAATCTTTTTTTTATTATCTGACCGCTTCTAAGAATGAGTGATTGTATGCCACGTTGGCATGATAAGATTATGGTTCATCATGGTATAGTGTTGCATGATTTCGACATCGAGTTTAAGCTCTCGAGTCAGCATCACTTTTTGTTGATGCACCCGAACAAAAATCTTATTCACTCCGTTGCGCACAAGTACCCTTCTCCTCCTCCCCCTTTTGTCTACTTTGAAGGATATGCAATGAGACCTCATCCATCATGCCTCATCGACAGAGTAGGTAAATTTGACTACATTAAAGAATTCTACAGGTGATCAAATACAGGTGATCAAGGGGAGAGAAGCATTAATGGAGACAAAGAGAGTAGGGGCAGAGGTTGAAAAATATTCTTACATAATTGACCGTGATAGAAAAACATGTAAGAGCTATATAATGTTTTTCAATTTGTTGGAAATGCATAAACACGAGAGAGAGAGAGAGAGAGAGAGAGAGAGTTTCGATTTGTTAGAAATTTGTTAGCAAGCTTACTTGTATGCATGAACACGAGAGAGAGAGAGAGAGAGAGAGAGAGAGAGAGAGAGAAAGAAACTTTTTAACGTCTATTAGAGGCCAAAATCGGCCTATGAGACAAAACATATACATCAGCATGATCCAATCCACTGTGATCCAAAAAAGGAAAATAAAGTGTGAGTACAAAAAACGGCTATAAAAGGAGTGGATAATAACTGGCATCAAGGGTGTGGGGTGCTATGGGTATGCACTCTATATGCTCAATGGGTGAGATACAAATATGATATGCATAGGGAAGGGAGGCTCGATGGTATCACAACCCTCTAGATGCCTGGAGTGGGTGTAGGATATAATGCATCGGTGGGTAAGGCATCATGGCGATCCTCAAAATGCTCCGAACATCCAAATCGACATGGGTGCGTTGCTGAGGTCTCCGTATCTCCATGTCATGGCGTGCTTGAATCGCGTGAATCTCTCTCTGGTGTGGACGGGCTCTCCGGAGTGGGGGTCTCGGTAGTCGATGCTGTCGTCTAAGCTCCTCTGCTCTGTGTAATGTGACACCCCGCATCGAGCTGGGTCCTCGAGTGGCTGTGGGTCTGAAAAAATCTGTAATATAAGTCTGAGAAGGGGGGGGGGGGGGGGGGGGCAGGTGTATCTCCATCTGCTGCTGGAGAAGTGATGCACGGCGGTGCTGGAGCTCTACTAGGAAACGACCTAGAGGGCGCTGGTCCTCTGTCCCCAATAAAGCCCTGATCTCTCTGGGCCCCCTGAAGAGCTGTGGGTAGCGATCTCTGATGTCCTCATATGCCTGGCATCTACATGTGTAGTGCTCCTCGTCCTCCACCTCCCCTCGGCATATCCTCTATAATCTCTTGTCCCTCGGGGTATGTATCGCTCGCCTGACCTCAATCTCGAGCTGGTGTGATGATACTTTGAGCTGCCCAATGGCCACTCTCTGAGCTGGTGCCATGTATGTATCCATGTATCGTGGTCTCTGAATGAAACCATCCGCTGTCACAGTCAGGAAGTGCTCTCTGTAGTGTTGCCTCTTCGTGGGAAGAGGCTCCCGTGGTGCTATCCATGTCTCCCTGACGTGTATCTGTAGTAGGTCCTGACGGATGATCCTATTCCTCTCCGAACGAGAGAGGGTAATGTGGGGGGAAGAGAGGTCATACTGAAAAGGGGGAAGATCGGTAATGCTCATGCCATGGTCTGCTAACAATCGGTGGGTCTGTGCATACCATACTCTCTCATGCCCTGTCTCTGCCAAATGTCTAGAGCTCTCAAATGCAAGCTTGGTGAGTCGGCTGGTGGGGAGCTCTCTGACTCTCAAAATAAACGTCACCAACTGGAAGAGGGCCTCTACTAGCATCGGTGGTGTGCCAAGCTCAGCTCGTATAATGTCATGTGGAACGGAGGGCTTGCTGCGCAGCAAGCGTGAGATCATGGTGGACCTGGGGCCTCTCAATCCGCGTCCACATCGCCTCTCTGATCCCTGGTGCCCATACTCGTGCTGCATACATCAATGCGGGTGTCACTAGAGTGTCAAAGAGCCACCCCTTAGTCCGGGGCTCCTGAAAATGTGTCCGAAAGCAGCATCTCTCCAATCCTGCAAGTGCTGCATAGCCTCACGTCAATCTATCTCTTGCTGCCTGTGCCATGGAGAATACCCCTGTGCTGCTCGAGAAGGTGACACCTAGATAGACGTAGGAGTCCACTACCTCTATATGTCCTCCCGTTGTTGTGAAAGAGGCACGATGGCGTACTGTCCTAGAGGTATGGAAGATCATGACCTTGGTCTTGCCAAGGTTCACTGTGAGTCCTCTCTCCATGCAGAAGGTATCGAGTGCCTGTAAATGTGACTGCAACCCCTCTTGTGACTCTGAAAGCAAGACAATGTCATCAGCATATAATAGGATGTGTACTGGCGTACCTCCTAGGTCTCCTCCTAGCCCTCCTGCTCGTTGTATATACTCTGTGATCTCGTCGATGTAGAGACCGAAGAGAGTGGGTGAGAGAGGGCAAACTTGTTTCAAACCAATGGTGCTAACAAGGCTGTCTGATAGGCAGCCAGGGCAGCGTACCCTGCCTGTGACTCGTGCATACAAAGCATGGATGGCACATAGCATGTCTGATGGTAGCTGTAACTCCTGGAGCCTCCGTAGTAGTCTCTCGCGAGGGACCATGTCGAAGGCTTTGCGAAAATCCACAAAGCAACAGTATAGTCTCTGCTTCCTCGCCTTCACGCTCTCAATCAAGCAACGAAGCACGAAGATGTGGTCGATGGTGGAGAAAGTGCGGCGGAAGCATGCCTGGCCGGGTGCTCTGATCCGGCTGCCTCAGCGTGTGTACTGAGCTCTGCCTCTAGTACTACCCCATAGATCTTGGCAAGGATATGGCCTATCATAATAGTCCTGTAGTTCCCTGGGTCCATCATATCGCCGGACTTATGGATAGGCGTAATGGTATGCATAGTCAACGAGTTAGGTAATCCCTCAACCAGAGCACGGTTGAAGAGATGGGCGATCAGGTGAGAGAGAGAGAGAGAGAGAGAGAGAGAGAGAGAGAGAGAGAGAGAGAGAGAGAGAGAGAGAGAGAGAATGAATCTTTGTGCTTTAAAAGGGGATGTGACAACATTCACTTCAATGGATCATAAACTTCTCACTTGAAACACATAAGTCAGTAGATTAATGTTGGAGCACAAATATTATGAAGGTCTCAGTTATCTTTTTAAAAGCGGTAATGCAGTGGACTCATTCAAGGCATTTCCTCTCACTTTTTAAAACACGGGCCTGGGTTCCATACATCGATAGTCACATGGTAAATGTAGTTTTTATTTCGGAATCTATCGGTAGTGTTTCGAAACTCCACGATGTCCTAGGATTGCTATCTACATTGTTATATCGCGTTTTAAAACCCATCTTTCCTTGAATTCAATCAGTAGAAATATAATGCAGACTTTCATTGGCAAAGAGATCAGAAGCTTATTATTTGTTTGTCTTTCAGAACTTGAAGCAAAGCATTTCATTCAAGAAATCTATCAAGATAATGAAAGCAGAGTGCAAATGGGAAGAATCATAACGAAGCCCCACG
Organism: Ceratopteris richardii; assembly: GCA_020310875.1. NCBI lineage: Eukaryota > Viridiplantae > Streptophyta > Polypodiopsida > Polypodiales > Pteridaceae > Ceratopteris > Ceratopteris richardii. Next base: position 29,860,260 of record CM035430.1, read on the forward strand.
GATTTGCTCTTTTCATTCAATATCAAATCTATCTATCTATTTATCTGTTTGTCTATCTATCTATCTATCGAATAACGAAGCCCCACACATTTGCTCTTTTCATTAAATATCAAATCTATCTATCTATTTATCTGTTTGTCTATCTGTCTATCTATCTATCTATCTATTTATCTATCTATCTATCTATCTATCTATCTATCTATCTACGTGGCTATTGAGATTTTCTTCTGGCACTGGAACAACTTAAGCAGGTCTCTTGTGGCATTGGAACAGCTTAAGCAAGAAGAGAGGATGCCAAACAAAATATAAGCTCTCAGATCAAGGAGGAAGCTCTCTCAACATCTTAAAGAAGACAAAGAAGGAGGTGGGTCTCTATAATGCTTGAATAAGACAAGGAGGAGGCTCTTCAAACAGGAGGATCTATATCCTATTTAATGCATAGCATCGTATAGTTGTCTCTATCCTTCCAAGTAGTACTTGGTTGAGAAGAGTGGGAATCATGATCAATGAAAAAGCCACGCAAAACTAATAACTACAACAAACAACAACTATACCCACCTAGCATATTCCCCTAGTGTCATGTTAGGAGAGGATTGGTAAAAAAATATGTCAAATAGGGAAACCCTACACTAGGGACCCTCTCTACAGGTTTAAAAGATGTATAAACTTGAATCTTAGAAATAGTAAAAAATGGTCCAATTTCTAAGAAATGAAAATTCAAAAGATAAAAGAAAAAAATATTATATTTTTAGTGTGAAAAGCAATTTTTAAATGAAAAGAAGTTTTTTTCTTTATTAGTGAAAAGAAACGTTTTCTTTATTAGTGAAAAGCAACTTCTGCTTTATTTTTACCTTACGGGTGACCATCGCCTTTTGCTAGGGCAACCACCCTTTTTGTTAGACTAGATCATGGGTGATGTAGCTTCCCTCACTAAGCGGCTACTTTAGGGACGGGCTCTCCTTAGAGAAGTATACTTTGTAACACATTCTATGGAGGGAACACTAAATAGACAATGACTTGGAAGTACAACACATAAGAAAAAAAGTATAGCTTTCAATGATCCACACAAGTTTCAAAAGAAATAATACAGCCACAAAGACCTTATAGCAAAAATACATCAACAAAAAAAACTCACCTAGGTTCCATATGCTAACCCAAAATAATTCCAAATAGGTGCAAGCTCATGCCACTATATGCTTTGAATGGGTGCACACCAAGACAAGAACTTGTGAAAACTAGCCTAAGACCAACCTACAGCAGCTCCACTTGCCCCTTAAACAAAGGTTACCTAATCAACCACCTTTCCTACCAGGGCTACACCTCCTTCCACAAAAGCACATGTATCATGCTTCCGACTTGCATGACACTTAAGCAACCACTTATACAAAAATGACTACTACCAGATAGTAGACATGAACATCCAAACATGCAACAAAGCACACTAAGGGAAGGCAACTCCTTGGGGTCTTTCCGCATTCAATATGACACCTCCCCACTTGGTCGATTGCCCAAATCTGGTCCTTGATCAACTATGGACCTTGGTCGACCTTGGACTTCCTTGGTCTAGTCCTTGGTCAACCTTGGACTCGTAGTCCTTGGTTGACCTTCGTCAACCTTGATCTAGTAGTCCTTGGTTGACCTTGGTCCAATCATTGGTCGACCTTGGACTAGTAGTCTTTGGTTGACTTTGGAATAGTAGTACTCGGTTGACTTTTTTGCCACCCCTTTCAAACTTGGTCGACTTGAAGTTGTCTTCCAGGTCGACTTATTTGAGTTATAAAAATCGATCACATAGAGTCTCCTCCCCTTTCCATATATTTGGATTACATTTGTTGGCACCCCCTTTTTGGCGCATCATCCATGCCAGTCAAGCTTTTCGGGGGACTTCCTATGTTGTTGCACCACCCAAGGACGACCACACTTGGATTTGCCTCCTCATCATGTTGTCTTAGACTAGTGTGCACTGGTACATGCGACCACCTTCTTGTTGGAATAATCAAGAGTGACCACCTTCTTGTTGGACTCCTTAGTCATGACTTGGGCGACCACCTTCTCACTGCACTTACTGCCTCTTTTACTACTAAGGGCATCCAACTTCTTCCATCGAGGGCGACGACTTGCTTCCATCAAGAGTGACCACCTTCTCACTCAAGTGCGACCACCTTGTCACTCAAGTGCGACCACCTTGTCACTGCACTTATCAACTCTTTTGCTACTCTGGGCAACCAAAATTCTTATTTAGGCAACCAACTTCTTCCATCAAGGGTGATGGCTTGCTTCCATCAAGGGCGACCACCAATAGCTACTAATGGCAGATTTGGGCGACCTCCATCTTTTGCTACACCAACCTGGACAACCACCATCTTTTCCTACATAAACTTGGGGACCTCCATCTTCTAATACATCAACTTGGGTGACCACTCCCCAATGTTCTTGAATACTACTATAACATGGGCGACCTCTTTCTATAACTTGGGCAACCTCTCTCTCCTTTTCACAACCTGGCTGACCATCCACTCATGATCATGCACACAACCATCTCATGTCAGATTTGGGTGACCAACTTCTTCCCCTATGCTCCACGTGCATGCCACCTACATGGTGTTAACACCATTTATCTCGATGAGGAATTCTTTCATATGGAAGGAATCAACTTTGCATGAACATGGACAATGGTCATGCAAAAGAGGAAAAATGATGAAGTGGGTGTCCTCGACCTCATCCTTCATATGCATGCAAGAAGATGCACCTTCATTCAAAAATTAAGGGAAAAATCAATGCCATGGATAAACATCCTCCACTCTATTCTAGATGATAATATTACAGGGTTTAATTATTTTAAATAATGTCCGATATTCACACACTAAGCCTATCATATGTATTCTTTTAACAGTTATCTTCATCATCCATACACTAAAACTATAACATGGGTCACAGACCCTCCAATTCATGATTCGAAACAGCTATCTCTGGTGTTCATATCCTACAATTATCACATCACTTCTGTGCAATGTGTAGTACAATAAGAAATGAAACTATACAGAAAAGATTGACAACTCATTTGTGAAGGAAAGTAACTGAATGAAATCATCAGAATTAAAAATCCCTAATCCATCATCAATTAAGTTATTGTAATAAGCATTGACAGGAAAACCAAACTTACATTGCGCACAGGAAGTTGGAGCCACATGAGAAAAGCTAGTTTTGCATGATAATAACCTGGTAACCTGAAATATTCCAAATCAACAATCACAGGTCTTATCAGATTCGATAAGCAATAAGAATGATAAATTTCATAATTACACACTGTACAATGCTGAATCACTCAAAAGCCAAACTGCAAACATCATTAGAATTGACAAACATTCAGGGTTAAATTTCAATTATTCTTCCAATTTAATTTGATCGTTTAAGAAAAACATTTAGCTAACAGAGTGCATGTGCCCTGAAATGCTCGGAATAAACAGCAGCAATCAAACATCTAGGCTCTTAATTATGATCTGAAGGTTGTAAAATTTACTAAAATTATATAATGTCTAAGGAAGCATGCATTTCCTATTTGTGGCAATGAGACGGACCAGCCTTCCCCTTCTGAACTGTTATTAGATTATTCCTTTCCAAAAGAATCAACCAGAAAAAATAATCCCAATGAGGCCTCTCCTTTCTAAAAATATTGCATGCAGGTCTACATGGAGAATGTGTTGCATTATGAATTAACAGGAGACACGAGTTTACAAAAAATTGATCATTAATTTGAGCATGAGAGTCAACAAAAAAAAATCTTATGACGAAAAAAATATGAAGATGAACTCCAAAGGCTGAAAAAGTTGAGGGGGGTTGATCTCATTGCTTGAGTTAATCGTAAAGAAAAAGCCATTTCTCTGATCCAAATGGGAGAAAAAGTTGTTGATGATGTCCACACATAATTGATTTTAGCTCCACAGATATCTCTTCATTGACTCATAAGATTCCATTCATTAGCATCTTCGTACGACGAGTCATCTCTTTTGACTCTTCTTGTAGCACCATCTTATAATCCCTCAGAGTATTTTTTTTATCACATGGTGTTAACTGAACTAGCTTTCAACTTATTGAAGAAATGAAACAAATGGGCTTTTAAAAAGTTGAGAATGGCTTTTGTAATTTGCTACCAAGATATTCAAACAAGTCACCCCCTATATTCAGATGATTGTCAATGATGAAATACTTGTGAGTTTGGAAGATGCTAATATTGCTCATGAGGCACGGAGGAAATTATGTTCTATATATGAAATTGTAACCCTCATGAATTTTGTGCATCCTTTGACAAAATTGATGGATATGAAACTTGAGGATGCTAAATATGCAAGGGATCATATTTCTTCCTTCACCAATGTGCTGAATTAATTGAACGATTCCCACACTCAACCTTCTTATGATAGGCAAACAAGAATCTTTTTAAGTATGATGCTAACTCATGCCTAGGAATCCCTTAATGTATCTTTGTCTAATAACTCCAACCTTACCTTTGATAGTGTGAAGGGGTCAATATTGAACCAAAAGATAAGACAGTAATCCAATGGTGAGGCCAACTCTTCAAATGTTGCACAAGGAAACACCGACAAAAAAGGAAATGCAAGCAACAAGACTAGGAGCAAAAGGGAAAGTAGCATTACATGTTACCATTGTGGTAGAAAAGGCCACATGAAACCATATCGCAAGTACTTCAAAAAAGAAATTAAAAGAAAGAAAAATGTTCCAAAAGCAAGAAGGACAGAAAAGAGGCAACGCATGACGATAAGAATGATGAGAACACCAATATCAAGATAAGCATAATGATAAATGAACTTTTAGATGTGGAGAAAACTTTAAACATTACGTATCTCACATAGATTGTTGATATACCCTTCACTCCAAATAATGCACTTTCTCTAACTTGGATAGTGGATTAAGGTGCCTTCTTCCATTTGATTCATGTCAAAAGAGTGTTTTTTTTCCTTTCCTTGCAAAGAATTTCAATGAAGTTTATCCACACAATAATCAGCCCTCCAACATTGGGGTTGGCACAATGCATTTAGCTTTGAGTTTAGCTTTGAGTGATGGCCAAGATTTTGTACTTGAGAATGTGAAATATGTACCTGACATCAAAAGAATTCTTTTACCTATTAATTAGTCAGATGAACATGATTATATGACCACATTTGCTAATGGTTCGTGAAAGTTAACCAAAGGACCAAGGCTAGTTGTCAAAGGTGTAAAGACAACAACCCTATATTGTTTGGATGAAAAGACCTTGCCTAGCAAGTTATTTGTTGTAATCTTGGCTAGTGTTGACACTCATAATAGATTCTTCTTCATCCTTAGCACATATAAAGCATCTAATTATGTGAATGCATTGCCATTAGCAACAATAAGAAATTCTTTTCCAACTCCCATGATAGGATAAGAGGCATTGTTGGCACATGCGACAATATCTCCATTAGGGGCAAGCTAAAGTAAGTTGAAGAAACTTTGCTAAGATAATATGTTTGGTTGCACAATTGTCAAAGTACCAAACATTTCAGTGCACAAGAAACATATAATGATGAGATGATAGACCATTCAGATTGTGTAGTAAATCCCCATTCATAATTCTCTGCCAAGTTAGCCAAGTCGGTTTTACAAGCAAAAGTGCTTGCAATAATGATAGCTACTTTTTTCTTTTGTCTCCTTTGCAGCAAGTTTAAGACAATTCTTTACAATATGATCATTGGTCTTACAATACATTAAAAAAATATTTTTGGTTATATGCTTTCTTCTCATCTTCGTCTTCCTTCTTTGATTGTGCAATATTTATAAATTCCTACTTACCAAAGGAAAGGCCACCATTACCCTTGCCCTTCTAACTAACAACAAAAGCTTGATATGCAACATGCATAATGGATCTATTTTGCCTAGATTGATCCTCGTGCAGCAAACAAAAACTAACTCTTCAAATTGAAGAGTAGAAGCAAAACTCTAATAAGAATCATGTAGCCCATTGAGAATAGTATGATCAATTAAACACTTGGCACATTTCATTTATTGGACTCCATTGCTCCTTCAAATCTTTGATCTTTGTTAAAAAAAATATTAAATAGAATCACCTTCATTAATGTGTTTGGTCTCCAACTACTTTCAAGGTGAAAAGAGACTCATTTCTTATCTGATATGATGTGACAAGAGAATCAAATGCATCCTGAGTTGTTTTTCAAGAATGAATATAATCGTTTTGCATGAATGATAGGAGGGATAGTGGCACTCTTGATAAACAAACCAATCAAGGCATCTGCATGTGCATCTCAACCATCCTATCGAAGTTACTCTCCAACGATTGGAGCTACAACTGGTGTACCGAACATAGTCCAAATAGAAGTTGCAAGAGGACTAGAAATAAAAAGTACATCAAAACTAGAACTACCTGCAACATGCTCAACACCACATGCACCAACTACATTTTGATCATTTATGTTCTAGAAGGACCTATTTGCACACCTTGCGCAATATTCCACAATCCTTTGCAACCAAGACATAGCACATCATGTATGCTCATAATGGGTCGTTAGAACGGAATAACTCGTTGCTCCCAACCATGATCAATGGTTATACCTTGGTTCACAAAAATGACTTTATCTTGAAACTTTGAACAGAAGTATACTATGGAGCTTTGCTATACTTATATCAAATTTCAAGACACCCAAAAAAAAAAAAAAAAAAAAAAAAAAAAAAAAAATTGGCACAAAGGGATGAAATTTCCTATGAAAGAGCATCAATAATGTGTTTGGAGGCCAAAATGATCTCAAATCAATTTTTTTCTTGGATCTTCTCTTCAAACTCATTTACAATATATATATCACATTGATAATGCTCACGAAAATTTGTATCAATCAAAGAAAGTGAGATGGGACGTGCTAACAATGCACCTCAAGAAGGAATGACCTCCTTTAATACCAATTGTTGGAGTTCAAGGAGCAAAAATGCACACAAATTGCTCGAGGAAGAAAAAGACACTTGAAAGCACAACAAACAATGCATTATAAGATATAGAATATACAAAGGTATGTAGCCCATTAGGCTATGGGCATATACACAAGACGAAAAACCTCCTAAAGAGGGGGGAAAAAGCTCCCCGATGTCCTAAGTGTGCTCACAGATCACTCCAAAATATATTAACAGTATTGATGATTCATGCTCTATTGAGAGCATCACTACCATAATGCCAGCTTACATCCATCTTAAATATAGCAGCCATGGATAGTTTTCCCAACACCCAGCATTCACATATCCCTTGCAATGGGACTCGCCTCAAAAATCTATATAAAGCGCTCAAATCCCGAAGATTAGTTGGCTCTCGTGCCTTCACTAGCATTATTGGGATGACACAAGGATGCAGCAACTCACCAACACTCTTTGGTGTATATCTATATGAGATTAAGAGCTTCATCTGAGATACGGTGCAAACGATAGCATCATCTCTAATACTCAAGTATACTTTAAGCTATATGTTGATGATATTGTCTTATCATTCAAGACAACGACATGCCTATAGGCTACAATCGCATTTGTATGCTCTGGATGAGTTTTCTTAATATTATGGATTCATGGTGAACTTTGATAAAACTAAGGTTCTTATCTTTCACACTTCAGCATGTTAGGAGCATACAAAGACTTATGCTCACTCAGTCTAGAGGACAAGTTGAGTTGGTTAACTCATTTGGGCACTTAAGGGTTACCCTTAGTGGAGTGTTACATCGCGACGCATTCCCAACACAATGTCCCAATGTTTCTACATTCTCAACGTGTTGCAAAAAATTGAAAAATTTTTTCTTCAAAAGCGAAACAGCCTCATTGAGACCTTTCAAACAAAAAAGCTGAGAGTTGTTCCAACCTTATGCAACTGTGTGCAAGGAGGAGAAGGTAAAAGTATCCACATGGCTCGTATCATCCCCATATTCAAGATGCCAAACTTACGAGCCCATACACATTGACATAGAGCATGAGCCACCAAGATAAAGTGCAAGAGTAGAGCATGATTATCAAGAGCATCCACATGGCTCTCTTGGAACTCCTTCCATACGTGCTACCTTGCAAAGACAACGTAAACAAGAAGCCACACAAATCATTAATGATCATGAAAGCTTTTATTTAATATGGGTTGTCTTTCAATGTTGCACAGAAATCGGCATGGAGAAATGCCATTGAGAAAGTATCTTTGTTAGGATACTAGTGGCAAGGGCCTACCAATGAGGAATTGAGGACAACAAAACTCAAAACAATAAAGGAAGCATTAGAGAGAGAGCGAGCTTGAGCCTATGAAGGAGACATGGGCAAAGTGCGGATGCACAATCATGTGTGATGGATGGACAAACATGAGTAAGAGGAATGTATAAGATATTTTGGTGCATTGTTACAAAGGCACCATGTTCCTTAGAGCCATAGATGCATCACTTGTCGGTATTACAATCACAAGTAAGTTTACACTTTAATCTTTATTCTAGTTTCTCGAATTTCAATTTATCATTGATTGAAGATTCATTGATTCATTTCTCATTGCAAATTGCAATGTGCATCCAACATCCATATATCTAAATGCATTATGCACAATGCATTATGTAAGATTCCAAAAGTGTTAATGCATTATGGCATTAAGCACAAATTACAATGCATTGTGTAATATGCGCATTGCACATGTCACATATGACATTGCAATGTGCATTATCATTTATGTAATATGTTGCACACTATGTGTGTTTATCATTGTGTTACAACTTACATCCACTATGTGATATGCATTATGTAGTATCACATAGTACATGTAAATAGTAACATAACCGGACACACACACACAATGTGTAGCATATTACATAAATGAGAATGCACATTGCAATGTCATACGTGACATGTGCCATGTGCATATTACACCATGCATTGTAATTTATGCATAATGTATTAACACTTATGGATGCAATGATAAATCATTAATCGTCGATTCATCAATGATAAATTATCAAGCGAAAATTGATCCATTTTATTGTGTTGTAAACACGTTGATTCATTTATGACCATATCTGCCAAGCTATCGTAGAAAACATAGTCAAAGTGATCATAGATAATGGAAGTAATTGTCAAGGGAACACTAGATTATGCTCTCTGACTTCACTAGACAAGATTTCGGGAATACACTTATGATTACAAGAACACCCACGTAGGGAAAATAATACAAGAAGATGGTAATTGTGCGGACCTCGTGTGCTTCCCCTTACATTAACTCGTCGATAGAGGATGTGGGGAAGATACAATGGATTTATACAATTTTTACCACTTGCTTGAAGTGGTCTCTTTATTCATAAAAAGACCAAAGTTGCTTGCTATTAGTGATATTGACTTTTAGTGATATTGACTTGTTGAAACCCAGGAAGACGAGATTTACATACATATGCATAGTCATGGAGAGATTGGCAAGAGTAAGGCAAGCATTGATGTAGAGAGTTGTACCATCAAATTGGACAGCTTTTGGGACAGACATACTAGTCCAAGGGCATAGGCTATAGCTTGTACGAAAGACATGTTTGGATGATAGTTTTTAAAGGAATGTAGAGGGATTGGTGCAAGCTTTACAGCCCTTATATTCACTCATAGGCATAGCAGATAGAGTGGGTTGCACGCTTGGATTAGTATATGAGTTCATGGACCGTGAGAGTTCACTCTCCCCACTTCCATTGTATACTCTCATTTGAGTTCACCTAGTACGCAGCGGCTTGAATAAAGGCAGAAAGATTACCATCACAATCTTAGTTGACACCGTTCAATAGCCTTTATTGGACCTCAAGGTTGTAGTAAAGTAAATCGACTCAAGTTCAAGCATTCTTAAATCATAGTCGACTTAATGTGAGAATTCAAGTAGTCACCATCCAAATCGACTTTATTTTCTCCAAGCAAATCGACTTGTATTAGTCGACTTTATTCTCTCCAAGCAAATCGACTTCATAATATAAGTCGACTTTTTTATGAAAGTCGACTTTTTTATTAAAGTCGACTTCCTGATAACTTCCTTGTATTAGTCGACTTTATTCTCTCCAAGCAAATCGACTTCATAAATAAGTCGACTTTTTGATAAAAGCCGACTTCCTAACAACTTCTTGATAACATTGGCCTTTTAGAAAACTTTAAAGTCGATTTGGGCACATCAATCTAGTCGACTCTGAAGGAAGTTACAACCACGCAAAGACAATGGCCAGACAATCGTCGCAAGTATTACGAGAGAGTGGACCAAGGATAGCGATTCTAGCTGGACTACTTTATCTGACGGGTTTGGACGACTCCTGACAACTGTCAGACTACTTTATCTGACAACCAGAAAAGTTCCGGCATATGCAGGACCACAAACTTTTCGAGCCTTTTCTTCCACTCCCTCACTGACATATGCAGAACCACAAGAAGGAATCGAGGGTCTTGAGAGAATCTATCCACTCTTATATGTAAAGAGGACAAAGGACCCAAGGGAGACAAGAGGTGAAGCTGAGAGGTATAGTCAATGTGCTGCTTGTCGTTCCAAAGGTGAAACTTGTTCTCAGGCGGAAAGTCCTGTTGCTGGCCTGTGTGAAGGCAGCAGAGGAAGGTCAATTTTGCTCCTAGTCAAGCATGCATTTTGTTCTCTCTAGCCCCGGGGGGGGGGGGGGGGGGGGGGGGGGGGTTCTCTGTTAGACTACCTTGCTGGACTTACGTTCTGAACTTCTCTGCTGGACGGGAAGAAGAGCTGAACTTCTCTGCTTGACTAGAAGATTGGGCTGAACGAGAAGTGGGTGCTGGACTCCTGCTGATCTTTTCTGCTGGACTAGAAGATCGGGCTAAACTTCCTTGCAGGCCAACGTGCTGGATCTGGACATTTCTTTGGGGAAGTAGACCATGGAATCTCGGCCTAAGCTGAGGATTTATGCGATTTTTGCTACTAAATTGATGGTTGCATAGATACTGGTTTATCACTGATACCTTGTGCAAACAAGCTATTGATCAGGCATCTTCTCGGTATATAGTTCCTTCCGACTAGTCCAAGAATTGTAATTGCTTATACTTTCTTGTAGCATTCCTCTGCCCATTTGTGAACTGGCATACAGCAGCACTATGCTGCACCATGTTCATGTTGGCTACAGCCTACCGCATAGGGATTTGCCATTAATTTCTATTTGTATGACTACTTGCTGCTGCTCTGTATATGTCCTTGCATCAGATCACGCAATTTGGGGCTGAGAAACATCAGATTCTAACTTGTCTCTCCCGTGTAATTTTGATGTAATTATTTATCTTAACTTTTGTTTGTATACTAATTAATTGATTAAGGCGTCAGAAAGAACACCCCAACCTCGCTCATTCCCCATTTTTGCCACGTGTGAATACAACATCCCAAGGCCAGAACCCACTACTGTGGCTGCCCGGGGTGTCCAGCTACAGTTTCTGGAAAGGAGGGTACTCAAAGGTGATGCAGGAGAAACTCAAAGAGATAGGTTAGGTCAGTGCAATTGAAATCTCTTAACATAGACTCATATGCATCATATTTACTCTCTTTCTTACATGCCAAAACAGTACAAATTCGTTCTTCATAAGTAATAGAGTTCCTACTCTTATTTGAGGCACGGAGAAAGCCACTCGTCACTGATTCGAAGTATGCTTCTATAAGACATCTTTTATTATAATATTAGTATAAAGAAACTATTTACAAACTTAAGTGAATAATCACTAAATTTATTTCAGATACGACTTGCTCAGACTCCGAATGACATAAAGAATTGCGCATGAGAGGAAACAAAATACGAAATACAGTGAAAAAGACAAAGCAAAATCTGTTACTTCATTCGATCAGAACAAAAATCTTCACGCGATATATATGTATTCATTTAACTGCATTCGCTTTCTTAAGGGAAACGTTTTACATAAAAAGAACATATTTGCATAAACCATATATAACCTAGCGAAATCATAGTTGGAGGTTGGAAAAGCGTTCTGTTAGAGAATCCTTGTCCGCATCAGAGACACATAATATTCATTAAAATTAGGAATAAAAATTCTTATGTTCGATTCTTGTTGTCAGATAACCGATTCGTCAAAACGAAAGTATGAAAATTCAATTGATCAAACAACTATCGGATAAGGTTCAGCGCACTTCTAGAGAACAAATATCTATTGATTACTCAGATGATCACTTCGCATCAGAATAGATAACAGTGATGAGTGCACAACAGTAGAGTACAGTTGGGAAATAAATGACAGAGTTACCAGAACTATTAACAGAGCGGTCCGATAGTCAAAGAGATAATCCAGCATTAGCACTGTTGTCCGAGTACTATTGTGAGCGTCCTCCTTAAGCTCTGTGTCACTTGCTAGCCATAAATAACATGAAATTTCGCCTCCAATTTCTCGGACCAAAGTTGAAAAGTATATTACAGAGCATAACAGTCCTTGACTTGATGACGAATTAATTCAAACAGGGGCTAGAAGGCTAGCTTCTGATCACGTTCCTCATTCCATTATGGTTTATGAACATTGTAAAAAGTCCACACTTTAAACTTCACGGCATATAAATTGCCCCATCAAGACTTCAAGTTTCAACTCTGCCTATTCAGATTTTCGTAGATCTCTGAAGTTCTTCAGATTATGTGCCCATAAGTCCACCCTCAAGTGCCTCAGCTTCAGTAGACATAAGCAGGTTCACACCATGTTCTGTGTTGGGTTCCACGCAAGAAGGCATCTTCATCCCATCAAATCTTGCGCATCAAGTGCATAAAATAATCTCCATATAACACTTTTTCACCAGCGGTTATCTAGCTTCAGTTGAAGCCCTTGTATCATCATGGCCTCTAGAATACAACGTTTTCCTCCCCTGAAAGGAAGGATCGATGGCGAAGAGATCCCAAAAAATCTGTGAGATAATCAACAAATGCTGAATAGAAGAATTACAACCCCCCTTTCACATGCATACAGGGCAGCGTTTTTCCTTTTTCACCTTTCCTTCTGCGCATAGCTTCCTGTTTCTCTCCTTATCTTTCTTCTGTAATCGATATACTCCTCAATCGATATACTCCTCTTGACTGCCCTCGCTTTTGAAGAAGCTTTGGGCTTTTATTTCAGCATCAAAAACTTGGGAGGACCGCATACGAACTCAGCATATTTCCCCCTTATGCTCAGCGCTTCCTGCTTTTTCTCCTCTATGCGACCTCGAAATCATAAACAAAACAGAGAGAGCGCCCCCCCCCCAAACCACCAAACGTGGCTATCTCCGTAGTGCCAGCGCAATACCTTTCCTCTTACAGCTGTCAAAAACTCAAATCGTCGTTCTTCACACCTCCATTTTTAGCAGTGCTCTGTCCTCCCTCCATGTGGCGCTCATGCCCATTTCTTACATGCCCCAACGATAAGCCTCGAGTGTCCCAATAATAAACCTCAAAAAGAGCTTATGCCAAAAGCAATGGCCTAAACACAAACAACACATCATAAAACATATAATGACTTTAGTTCGATGTGAGTTGAATGTCATTTCCATTTGGTGTGTCATGCTTGATTATTAAGCTTGGCTTCAAATAGCGACGACATCCACCCCCTCTGAACCTGTGCATCCTCCGGATGCGCCACACGAATCTTCTTTTCTACAAGAATTTATGAATTCCAAAACAATTCAAGTGCATGGGTTATCAAACACACGTGCCTATGCACGGCCATGTAGTGGGCCCTATTCATGCATACTTGGAATGCATCAAAAACACAATGGTGCAGTAAAAGAGGTAATTAGCATTCGATGACGAGGCTTCTCACTCATTCTAAAACTCAAATTTTCTTGATGTATTTACAACTTTTTAGCGTGCAATTGAAAGTGCACCTATCAATTTGAAAGCACATGTGCACTTATATTTTCAAACATGAGTACTCTAGGTGCAATCATTGTCAATGATAATACAAATGAGGAAGTAATTTTTAAGATTTCTACTAAAAGAGGCTCTCCACTCATAACTTCACTCTCAAATACAATCACTCTTGTCCTCACTCATCTCCTCTCACTTTCACTCAAGGTTCAATATGCTTTCATTTATAATATTTACAAATATCTCTCATGTGCAAATGAACGTGCACATACGGGAATTAAAAACATGTGCTCTTTTCAACTTAAAATATGCACACTTTATTATGCAATGCAGCTAGAAGATGATGCAAAAAAGATCATGGTTAAAGGAAGAAAGCTATTGAAAAAGGCTCTTCACAACTTTGTTCTTTGTTCTTCATCTCCATTGTCTTTGTTTGATCGTTTCCTGCACTCATTAAAACTAAACAAAAGATAAGAAACATTAGATCAAAATAACATTATATACATGTGCAATCCATGAAAGGACTTCACGAAAATCCATCTTCAATAGAACATGAATTAGCAACTCGAAAGTTATTGCCTTTCGTATGATCCACTCAAACTCAAAATCTTCAACCGGCTCTAAATCAACACCTGTACAGAGAAACTCATAAAAGATATCACGACTATCATAATCAACAACATTATTTGAAAATTTTTCATTCATTTGTACACTAGGTGCATCTATTTGAATTGGATTAAATTCAAACTTTTCATTCAACATGCATTCACTTAATGAAGATGATTCATTCAATTTATCTAACTCTTCACACTCAAAATCATGCAAACCCAAACTGGCATACATCAAATCAGCAAAATCATCTTGAGTTATAAGATTTTCATGCATTCCCATTGAAAATAGCTCTCCACAATTAATCAAACTCAAGCATTCATCATACTCTTCATCACTACACACTTGTTCACATACATTCAACTCTTCATCATGCAAAAGATTATGCTTGGGAGAAAATTTATCATGACTTTCATTCTTCGCTAAATCAACCTCATCTCTCTCACCCCCTCCTACTTCTTGAGGAGTACTACTGAGAATATCCTCAACTCGTGAAGAGTTAGTGACCAATGCCCAATCTTCCTCATTACGGGAAGCCTTGACACATGCTTCACTAACTACTTCAGAACTCCATTCACTCAAGTGTTTAATATCACTTATGATTGAATCATATGACTCACTTGAATCTTCTACCCAAACATCCTCTTGCTCTTCAATCAACTCAACATCTTGCACTTTTTCATCATCTCTATCAATTTGATGCATGCACACCAAAACCACATCATCAAACTCGCTTTCTAATTTTTCATCGTCTTCACTAGTCTCACCTTCACTTATCTCTTCATCTTTAGAAATGGAAATGATTTCTTCACACAACTTCTCACTCAACTCCTCTCTGGCCTTCTCATCCTCAACTCTTGTATATTCTGGATCCTCTTTAAATTTATTTGTTTGATTTAAAGATATAAGATTAACTCCATGTTCATTTTTGCACTTCACAATCTCATTCATATAAACTAGAGGTCTTGGAGTAGGAATTGGTAAAGTATCAGTATCCTCAATTCTATCTTGCACTACATGTAACCTCCATCTCCTACGTCTCAAAAGCATCGATACGGCCCTTTGCACTCTACTCCATTCTCTAGTCAATCCAAATAGCTCGGTCAAGTCTTCCAACATGTCACTTAGCTCTAAGGCCAAATCAAGGTCTACACTTTTAATAAAGAGCTCTACTTTCTCATGTTCCAAAGCATCTAGATCATTATGACTCAATTGGTCAAATCGCTCTTCAAATTCTCGAAGTAGCTCGGTCACCTCAAGGCCTTTATTTGGAGTGGCCATCCACTCTCTAAATTCATGTCGTGTGGGCATGACTAAGTCCTCTAAATAATACTCTTCTTTTAGCAGATTCTTAAATTCACTCCATGTATGGGATCGCTCTTGAAGAGCATAAATGCTAGGTTTGACACTAGGCATTACAATCCTTGCAAACTCACTAAGCTTCACAGAAGCACTCACACCATAGAAGTCCATCTTAGTTTAATAAACTTGCAAAGCATCTGGATCATTATGACTCAATTGGTCAAATCGCTCTTCAAATTCTCGAAGTAGCTCGGTCACCTCAAGGCCTTTATTTGGAGTGGCCATCCACTCTCTAAATTCATGTCGTGTGGGTATGACTAAGTCCTCTAAATAATACTCTTCTTTTAGCAGATTCTTAAATTCACTCCATGTATGGGATCGCTCTTGAAGAGCATAAATGCTAGGTTTGACACTAGGCATTACAATCCTTGTAAACTCACTAAGCTTCACAGAAGCACTCACACCATAGAAGTCCATCTTAGTTTAATAAACTTGCAAGAATTTAGTTACATCTCGGCCATTAAAGAATCCATACTCTTTTGAAAGCATCTCTAGTTCTCGCATCACTCTAGAGCGATCCTATACATGAAATGAATTTAAGAATCTGCTTAGAGAAGAGTATTATCTAGAGGACTTAGCCATGCCCACACAACATGAATTTAGAGAGTGGGTAGCTACTCCAAATAAAGGCCTTGAAGTGACTGAGCTACTTCGACAATTTGAAGAGCGATTTGACCAATTGAGTCATAATGATCAAGATGCTTTGGAATATGAGAAAGTAGAGCTTTTTATTAAGAGTGTAGACCCTGATTTGAGCTTAGAGCTGGGTGACATGTTGGAAGACTTGAGTGAACCTTTAGGATTGATCAGAGAATGGAGTGGAGTGCATAAGGTCATACCGATGCTCTTGAGACGTAAGAGACGGAGATCATATGTAGTACAAGATAGAGCTGAGGATACCCAATGCCTACTACAAGACCTTTAGTTTATATGAATGAGATTGTGAAGGGCGAAAATGAACATGGAATCAACCTTATGTCCCTTAACAAATCTCATCAATCTAGAGTGGATTTAGAGTATACAAGAGTTAAGGATAAGAAGGAAAGAGAGTAGTTGAGTGAGGAGTTGTGTGAAGAAACCATTTCAATTTTTAGAGACGAAGAGATATATCAAGATGAGACTACTGAAGATGATGAGAAATTAGAAAGCGTGTTTGATGATGTAGTTTTGGTATGCATGCATCAAATTAATAGAGATTATGAAAAAGAGCAATAGGTTGAGTTGATTGAAGAGCAAAAGGATGTCTGGGAAGAAAATTCAAGTGAGTCATATGATGAGTCAAACTTGAGTGATGTTGAGAGTCTTAGTGACTTTTGTTTTGAAGTAGTTGGTGAAGAAGGTGTCAAGGCTTCCCGCGATGAGGAAGATCGGGCATTGGTCACTAACTCTTCACGAGTTGAGGATATTCTCACTAGAACTCCTCAAGAAGTAGGAGGTGGTGAGAGAGATAAGGTTGATCTAGAGGAGAATAAAAATCTTGATGAGTTTTCTCCCAAGCATAATCTTTTGCACGATGAAGAGTTGAATATATATGAACAAGTGTATAATGATGATGAGTGTGATGAATGTTTGAGTTTGATTAATTGTGGAGAGTTGTTTTCAATGGGTATGCATGAAAATCTATTAGCTGAAGATGAATTTATTGATCTCATGTATACTAATTTAGATTTGCATGATTTTGAGTCTGAAAATTTAGATGAATTGAATAAATCATCTTCACAAAGTGAATGTATGTTGGATGAAAACTTTGAATTTAATAAAATTCAAATAGATGCATCTAGTGTTCGAATAAATGAATTTTTTTCAAATAATTTTATTGAATATGATGTTCTTGATATCTTTTATGAGTTTATGAGTATAGGTGCTGATCTAGAGCTGATTGAAGATCTTGAGTTTAATAGGATCGTACGAAAAGGCAACAACTTTCGAGTTGCTGATTCATGTTCTACTCCAGATGGATTTTCGTGAAATCTTTTCATGGATTGTGTGTATATATGGTTATTTGGATTTAATGTTTTTTATCATGTGTTTAGTTTTAATGAGTGGAGGAAATAATCACGCGAAGATAATGGAGATGACAAACGAAACATGGAGTTCAAGAACTTTTCTTCAATAGCTTTCCTTCTTTAAACCTGATCTTTTTTACACCATTTTTTAGATGCATTGCATATAAAGTGTGCATATTGTAAGTTGAGAAGGGCACATGTTTTAATTCTCGTAGGTGCACAATCATTTGCACATAAGAGATATGTGTAAATATTATAAATGAAAGCATGTTGAACCTTGAGTGAAAATGAGAGGAGTGGAGTGAGGACAAGAGTGATTGCATTTGAGAGTGAAGTTATGTGTGGAGAGCCTCTTTTAGTAGAAATCCTAAAAATTGCTTCTTCATTTGCACCATCATTGAAAATGATTGCACCTAGAGTATGCATGTTTGAAAATGTAAATGCACATCTGCTTTCAAATTGATAGGTGCACGTCCAATTGCACGCTAAAAAAGTTATAAATACATCAAGAAAATTTGAGCTTTAGAATGAGTGAGAAGCCTCATCATTGAACGCTAATTACCTCTCTTATTGCACCATTATGTTTTTGATGCACTTAGAGTATGCATGTATAGGGCCCACTACATGGTCGTGCATAGACACAATAATTTTGTATACCCATGCACTTGATTTTTGTCATCCTACTTGACTTGTAGATGCAGATACGGAGCTTGATGGTGATGTGTTTAGAGGCCACACAGGTTTGGAGGGGGTGGATATCATGGAGATTCTTCACGATTGCATTGAGATGACTGACCATTTTCTTTCATATGGAAAAAAAGGGACATGTTTGAAAGATGGCCACGAAAAAAGAAAGGGCTTTATTTTTCTCCTCTATTTTTGCTCTTGACTCGACAAGTAGAGAGGGGCAGTTTTTAGCATTTTTGGAGGGAAGAAGGACACGCATTCAAGGCGGTAGAAGTGGTCTGGAGTACAGATTAATGAAAAAGAAAGGTAGTTTTTTTTTTTGCTCTCTCTCGCGGAGGTCTGAGGTAGGAAAGATCTATTTTGGGAAGAACGGTTCGAGGCGGACTGAGGTAGGGGGTTCTCTCTCACAGAGGACTGAAGAATGGCTGAAGAGAGGGTTACAGAGGGAGGATGTTGAAGACATACGACTGAGGAGAGGAAAGTACCAAAAACGAGAAGAGTGAAAGGAGGTCAAGCGATGATTGATCTGACATGGAAGACAAATTCGAACATAGAGGTGACTTCAAAGCTCTGTGTTTAACGTCGAAGACAAAAGTATTCCGATGCTTCTGCTCTTCTACGATGGCTAATTGTCGAAATCGAAGGGGAAAGGAAGAATTACGATGAATTCTTGTTTATTTCTGTTCCTTTTTTCAAAAAAAGTACATTTTCTACGCTTGTTTTGTACGTTTATGGAGGAGCATCCTCATTAGCTAATAGCAATCAAAGGTTCTCTCATATTTTCTGATGTGCGCGATTACGGCGGAGATGTTTTCATCTTTTCATGTGAGTCACAAGTTGTCGGAATGAACTGCTTTGTACAGGCATGTTCTACTTGACCTAGAGCCAATCAGTGAAGAGAGAGCACAAGATTCCCCCTCGGCTGCTAAAGTGATTTGACGCATGCAGATAGATAGCCAGGAAGATGGCATGCACGCTGTGTGCACTGCAGATTGATTGCTGCATATGTTTATGATATAGAATGAAAATTAATCTTACAATATGTTCTTATCACAGCGATGAGATTGGACCGAGAAAGCAAAATTTGCTATGCATCTAAAGTCTTCATCGTTTTTGTCATATTATATTTTGATTCACGTTCTATGTTTTGGATTCACTGTTGTATTTGCGCTAAGAATCTGGTTCTCTGTTTGTTTGTGAGTTGATACATGTTGTTGAGAAGATCCATTCCCATGATAGTCCCTTCCAATTCAATGGTTTCTCTGAAGTTTATACAGGCGCGCGCTTAATGTGGTTGTTCCAATTTATACTCGTATATAAGTAATGAGCTGCTGTGTATATTTGTAGTCTCATATGCATCGGATTGTGAAAAGATAAGTTAGATATAAGGATTGACATGCGCTTCCTCAAATTGCGCATAAAGTATAAGGAAATTTCCTCTGAAGCAATAGTGACATTTTTCCGTTTAGAGAACCCGAAAAAGAAAATTACATATGCATACATTGTTTTGCGCTTATTCCACATTACATATGCGTGCATTGTTCTACGTTCATTTCACATTACATATGAAAGTTGTTATGGACTTCAAAGCCATGATATAAGTGTAAAAGGCATTAAAATCCATGTTCATGTTGGCTACAGCCTACCGCATAGGGATTTGCCATTAATTTCTATTTGTATGACTACTTGCTGCTGCTCTGTATATGTCCTTGCATCAGATCACGCAATTTGGGGCTGAGAAACATCAGATTCTGAACTTGTCTCTCCCATGTAATTTTGGTGTAATTATTTATCTTAACTTTTGTTTGTATACTAATTAATTGATTAAGGCGTCAGAAAGAACACCCCAACCTTGCTCATTCCCCATTTTTGCCACGTGTGGATAACAACATCCCAATGCAAGAACCGACTACTGTGGCTGCCCGGGGTGTCCAGCTACAGTTTGGCATGCCCTGGTGGAACCCTCTTTTCCTAGTGGGGCTATGGGCATCCTATGACCCGATCGCATTCTCAAAAGGAGGCATTGAGCCCTATTCGCACACCGATAAAAACTTTTCAATGAAGGAGAAGAACAAGTCAAGGGCCCAAACCGAAGTATTTAGAGTTCATAGAGCCGTCTTCAAGCTCCGAAGGAGATGTGCCACAAACAGAGAACATGGCTGAGGCGCTTACCGCACTGCTGTCCCGCATCAACATTCGATTCCCTGTTTATCAAGGACGAGCTCAGATCATGTCCATAAGTTTTTATCTATTTGCAAAAGTAGATGGCTTCAAAATCGTGAGGATGCTTTTCTCCTTCTCTTTCCTTACACAATTGAAGGCTTGGCTGATAATTGGTTCAGCCAATATAATGATGGGCATTTCGCCACATGGTAAAATCTAAAGACTACTTTTATCGAGGCATTCAAGTCGGATAAATCTAATGAACGTATTTTGTATGAATTTGAAAGATTAAAGTTACATGTTGGGTGAAAGTTTCCAGGAACTAATGACACGAGCTCAAGCATTAGTAGCTAAATTACCTAACAACCTAGGGAACTTTCTTATTAAGAAATGGATTGAGAAAGCACTACCGATTCCAACACAACAAAAGCTAAGAGAACTACTAAGATCGGATGCAAACCTAAGAGAGTTTGAAGCTGCAGCCATGCGAATTGAAGAAGAAAGGATTAGGTTCGGAGAGCCTACCTCAACATCTCAAGAAGATAGATCCTCTCATGCAACTACGGAAGGACTTGGAGGCATTAAAGCTTCAAAATCGACTGATGGAAGACAAAACCTCATTTGAGGAGTTGAGGCCAAGAAGCTCTCCCGATTAAGGCAAGAGCTTGAGGAACTGAAGACTATCAAGGAGGTAAAATCTTCACTTTGGTGTGCTACTTGCCATCATTTTGGGCATCTACCTCAGAAATGCCCAAGTCGAATATCGTGTCAATTTTGTATCAAAGGAGGGCACGAAGCTAAGGACTGCCATTATGTGAAGGGATTGCAGGAAAAGGAGTCTTTCTATGCTTGAGCATCCTCACAAGGTGGAGAAGGTGTGCAAAGAGTACAAAGCCAAGGTTTACTTGTCCACTCATGTGCTACCGGTGTGGTGAGTATGGGCGTGTGCAAAGCCAATGCAACTTACATGAGGGAGCTCCATCATGCCAACACTGCATTGAGGCAAGGGATCATTACACACATGACTATCCAAAACAAAAGGGAACAACCATTCATATGATTGAGCATTGAGGTAAAGCCAAAGGAAGGTAATAATCCCGAACTTGTGACTCTATCATCTAATCGAACCGACCCTATTATAACAAGGTCCAAGGGCAAACAGCTGCAAGAAACTAACAAAGTGGAGGCAAGCAAGGCAAACGAAGAAAAGAATGCAAGTATGGAGCTCATAGATGACATCAAAGATGCTTACAACTCACTAGCTGCTGATCTCCACAAAGAAGCAGCCGATTGTTCACCCACAACCTCCACCAAGGTCAGGGAGTTTTTAAAATATAGTTATCAGAGTATAAGTTGGCTCAAGCTAATTCAAATAGATCCAAGGGTAAGAGGTGATCTTTTGAAAATCATTCACACATCAATGAATCCACCGCTGTGCACAGAAGGTTTTTTGATCGACTTTCCTCCATTGGAAGTAGCTGATTATAAAAGCTCTAAATTAAGTGTGGAAATTAAAGACAACTTGATCACAGGAGTCATCATTGATGGCAGTTCTAGTATCAATTTAATGCCACAGTTTACCATGAAGATGTTGGGCCTCTCTATCACCAAAAGTGTGCCATTTACAATCACCTTACCAACGCAAGGTCAAGCCTCTTGTAGTGGTGGAAAAGGTAACCATGTCTATACAAGGCTGTTCATTTGAGTTGGCATTTGTAGTCATTTCATTACCACGAGAGAGTTCCTTTCCGCTCTTGCTAGAAAGGCCATGGCTATGACAAGCCCAAGCACTCCAAGATCGGGGTAAAAATCTTCTTTGGGTAACAACCTCAAGAGACAACCACATCCAATTGCATATGGATCCAGTCAAGGACAATCTTATAGATATAATGCAAATTTATTCTTCCCAAGATGATGAAGCTTTGCTTTCTTGCCTAATGGGTAACCTGGATTGCTGCCAAGTCGAAATTGAGGAGTTGGACAATCATTCTGAGTTCGTGCAAATGTCAAAGGAGTCACCTGAAAAAGGATATGATAAGGCATTCTGTGAATCTTTGCATGCTGAAACTTGTACAGGAAATAGGACCTTGGACCAAAAGGAGGAGCTGAATCAAAGACCTCCCTCTCGAGGAGAAACAGGCAGCGGCATAGATTCTACTGTTAAAGAAGACCATAGCCGGCTGGACAACACTAGACCTGTGGATTATGAGAAGCATATCAGTCCGCTGAATCATTAGCAGCAGATGGATCAGCTAGTGGAAAATCAAGCAATAGACAATGGCCTTATGCTGGACCTTGATCCTGTACACCATCATGGTCCAATTTTAAAACATGAACCACCATCAGATAGAGCAAGTCTTAGTCTACAATTGGCTGAGATAAAAGCTCAGGAACATACAAAGACGTCAACCACTAGCAAAATATCTAATGTAATTCGGGTTTCTCATGATGTTAATAAGCATTTTAGGCATACTAGTAGTCTCAACAATAGCTGTAGGAAAGGTCCAGCAGTCAATCCTTGTAATAATGATCTAATAAATAGTTCAAATAACCAGTCAAGAGGGGGTTGGGCCAAAATTGTATCATTTTTTAAAGGCAGTACTGAAGATAATTGTCAAGCTGTGCACCAGGTTGTGAGCAGGGAAGGTGATGAGCAAAGCACGCATTCGAGGCCAGATCAACATCCACAGTGTACAGATGATGAGGCAGACAAAGGAACAAAAAGAAAGACAACAGACCAGCAGATGGAGTTATCCTTGCAAGAAATTCCTTCTACATGGATGGAGGAGAAGCTTTCAAGATTTTGAATTGAATCTACGCCTGCATACTCTTTGAAGGCATTCAAAGAAAAATATGGGGAAGACTCTTTAATTGAAGAAGTCAATCTGGGCTCAGAAGACGAGCCACAAATGGTTTGGATAGTTAAGTGGTTAGGAAATTTTCCTTCTTTCAAACATGAAATTATATCAATGTTGCAATACTACAAAAATGTATTTGCATGGTCATATAAGGACCTAACAAGAATTCTTTAAGAAATGGGGCTTCATCCAATTCCCCTCATTGAAGGTGAGGTCCCAATTCGAAGCAGCAAAGTATATAGACTTAACCCCAAATATGCAGAATCAGTACATATGGAGCTAGCAAAACTAGAAGGAGCTAGGATCATCCATCCTATAGAGCACTCAAGATGGCTATCATCAATGGTAATAGTGCCCAAAAAGGATAGTGGTAAGATCCGAGTTTGTGTTGACTTTAGAGCATTGAACAAAGCAACCATACAGGATGGATTTCCTCAACCCTTCAACCAACAAGTATTAGGAGAAGTCGCCGGTCACACCTTGTATAGCTTTATAGATGGATTCAATGGGTATAATCAACTAGCTATTCATCCCGATGGTAAAGAGAAGACAGCATTTGTCACTTCGTGGGGCACATATGTCTACTCGATAATGGCTTTTGGATTGCAAAATGCTCCTCCTACCTTCACTCGTGCTATGTACTTGATTCTGGGTAAATGTCTTACCACGTTCTTAAGAAGCTTTATTGATGATTTCTCCAGCTTTTCAGGTCAAGGGGAAAGATACGTGTCTCAAGATATTCTTCAACACCAAAAACATCTAAATGAGGTATCTGAAAGATGCAAGGAGATAGGATTAAAGCTAAATCTAGGAAAGTGTCACTTCTTGGTAACCAAAGGTAATTTATTGGGTCATATAGTGTCGGTTGAGGGTCTCACAATAGATCCAGCCAAAGTCTAAGCAATTCTTTCAATGCCAATCCCCAAAAACCCCAAAGAAGTGCAAAGTTTTCTAAGACACACTAGATATCATAGACGCTTCATACGCATGTACTCTGAAATAGCAAGACCACTATCACAACTCAATCGGTCACAACGCACCATTTACATGGAGCACAAAAGATGATAAGGCATTTCGAGAATTGAAACTCAAATTATGTATGGCACCTCTTCTAGTTAGGCCAAATTGGTCTCTATAAAGTTGTGTACACATCGATGCTAGACTCCATGTAGTAGGGGCTGTCTTGGCATAACCATCGGTGGATGATATGATGGACCGGCCAATCTACTATGCTAGTAGAGTATTGACTAAAGTTGAGCAAAATTATAGCACAACTGAAAGGGAAGGATTGGCAATAGTCTTTGCCTTACAAAAGTTTCACCACTATTTATTAGGAGTAGATTTCATAATGATCTCATATCAACCTCTAAAATACTTAGTCAAGAAACCTTGATGTTGAGATATCAAGCTCAACATGTGATGATCCAGGATGACACGTATCAGTTTTCGTTTCTCTCACATGTATATTATTAGATTTATCTACCGAGAGTGATGGCACATTTGTTTCTTGCCAGCTCACTCATTCGCAAACATTAGGTTTTTCCTTATCTACGGGTCTTTATATATTGCAGTAGTTGTATTCTTGTTTTAGGTCATTCTTGTACATTCCTTTTTATGTAATAGAAGAAGAAGAAGAAGATCATTCTTCCTTGCCTCAATCTGTGTGTGCGCTTCTCCTTGAGAGTGAGAGTGTGTATGTGAGCTCTCTTTCTTATCCCCTTCCTCGTGACATGGTATCAGAGCCAACGTGACTGTAGAGAGCTCATGGAGAAGGTGACGGTGAAGAGTACGCAGCAAGGCGTGGAGAAAATGCGATTCATAAACGACCTCTGTTTGCTACGAAAATCGGCGTGAAGGTAGAAGACCTCAAAATATTTTCAAGAGTTATCCCTTTAGGCTCATTCCTTTTTGTCAGATCGAAGTTTCGGAGCCATCTCTACCTCCTTTTCGAGCCCGCAAGGTGGGGGCCACAAAAAATCTAGGTTAGTTTCAAAAACTGTAACTTGCGTTGTGTTCGGCAATACTCATATATTCTAGATCCAGAATTTCAAGCGATTCCGTGTACTGCTGATACACGAAACTGTGTTTTTTTGAGATCGATAAGTCACGTAATAGTGCGACAGTGTTCAAGCAAAAGTGTTGCTTGTAGTGTTTTGCAGTGTTCTGAATTGCTTCAGAAATGGCAAACGTAGATGGAATGAATCAACTTATGAGTGATAAGTTGGACAAAAACAACTTCCATGCTTGGAAATTCAGAATGACGAATTTCCTGATGGGAAAGGGCTACTGAAAGTACATCGAAGGAGAGAACGAAAATGCTTCGCAATTACCAGAAAGGAATTGGATTGCAGTGCAATTAAGAGCATATGAGGAATGGAATCAAGGAGCACGAAAGGTAATGTATTTGCTATCTGTTAGCATACAGGATAGCATGATTGGACACATGCAAGATGCCAAGACTCCGAAAGAGGCTTGGACCAGTTTGGTCACACTGTATGAGACGAATACAAAGGCATGGAAATTGAAACTCAAGAACGAGTTGCATACATTGGAAAAGAAGAGCATGTCGGTAAGTGACTGCACTCTAAAAATCAAAAGCATATATGAGTCACTTGCATCTATTGGCGTGAATGTAGATGATGATGATAAGGTGGAAGTGTTCCTTCGTGGTTTAGGAGCTCCATATAAGCAGTTTAGAACTTCTATACAGACCGGGGAAAACATTCCGAATTTTGTTAATCTGGTGTCTATGCTGATTATTGAAGAAAAGAATCTTGGTGAGGATTCAAACTCCCAAGGAAAATCTAGTTCTAAGTAGGTATTCTACTCTGGCAGAGGAAGAGGAAGAGGCAGAGGTAGAGGTTTCTGAAGTGGAAGAGAAAACAGTAACCAAGACCAAGGTAAATAACAGAATCATGCAGGAGGAAGAGGACAGTTTTGAGGCAGGGGGAGCCAAAGAGGTCACAGAAATTTCTAAAGAAATGATTCAAGTAATGATAGTAAAGGATGCTGGAATTGTGGTAAACGTGGATACTTTGAACGTCATTGCAGGTTGAAGAATCAAAATAATAGAAGGCAGCAAAACAACTATGCATTCACAAGTGCAAATGATTCTGAGAAGCAGTTCATGCTTCAACATCACATGATGAATACGATGTCTGTTGGTGTTTCAAAATCAAATGATAATGTCTGGTATGTTGATTCAGGTGCTTCAAATCACATGACCAGTCATGCAGAATGGTTTAGTAGTTTGCAGAAATTGCCAATTCTTGGATATGTTGAAACAGGTGATGATACATCACATCCTATCGAGCATACAAGAAACATAGCATTGCCTATGGAGGACGGGAAGGTAAAACATCTTGCTGATGTGCTACATGTTCCAAACATAACAAAGAATCTGGTTTCTATTGGACAAATGGTTGACCAGGGATTACAAGTCAAGTTCAATGCTGATGGGTTATATGTAGAAGAGTACAAACAAGGTGGACGATTGATTGCCAAAGGAAACAAAGTGGGTAGGATGTTCACCTTAAATGTGAAAATTCTTGAAATGAATGAAGCCATGTTTGCAAAAGATGCAGAAGTTATTGTTGATATAGAGATCTGGCACAAAAGAATCGGACATGCAAATCTGCAAAGGCTGAAATTGATGCAGTCAAAGGAGATCGTTCACGGACTACTAAATTTCAAGGTTTCAGAGATGCAAAAGGTATGTGAAGCATGTCAATTTGGTAAACAGTCAAGATCATCATTCCCACATGACAAGCATGTTAGTGAGAATGTGCTAGAAATAGTACATACAGATGTTTGGGGTCGTGCAAAGACCACATCTATGGGCGATTGCAAGTTTTATGTTACTTTCATTGATGACCATACACGAAAAGCCTAGGTATATTTTATGAAAGAGAAGAGTGAGGTGTTCACTCACTTCCAGAATTTTAAAGCTATGGTGGAAAAGCAAACAGGGAAGTATATTCAAACATTAAGGTTTGATGGAGGAGGTGAATACATGTCAAATGAGTTAAGCAACTTTCTTAAAAGTCATGGAATTCGACGTCAGTTTTCATGCAAGTACACACCACAATAGAATGGTGTTGCATCAAGGCTGACGATGGCATCAAGATTGTAGCTATTTATGTTGATGACTTGATTGTAAGTGGTGATAATGAAGAAAGCATTAAAGAGGTAAAGCAACTTCTTATGCAGGAATTTGACATGAAAGATCTTGGTGTGCTTCGCTATTTCTTTGGCATTGAGTTTATACATACAGAAACAGGTATATGGATGTCACAAAGGCAATATGCCTTGAATATGCTTCAAAAGTATGGTATGGCTGATTCTAAGCCAATTTCTATGCCATTAGATCGGAATTTAAAGTTGGATACTACATCAGGTGAAGCATTGGAAAATGCTACTATGTACAGGAAAATTGTGAGAAGTCTTATATATCTCACAATTACAAGGCCTGATTTAAGCTATACTGTTGGACTTGAAAGTCAGTTTATGCGGGTTCCCAAGAAGCCACCATTTGGATGCTCTGAAGCGCACTCTACGTTATATGAGTGCTACTTTGGATTATGCATTGTTTTATGAAGTTGGTGTAGATTCGAAGGTTCATGGATACACCGATGCAGATTGGGCCGGTAGTACTCCAGATAGAAGATCTACTAGTGGCTCTTTATATATTGCAGTAATTGTATTCTTGTTTTAGGTCATTCTTGTACATTCCTTTTTATGTAATAGAAGAAGAAGAAGATCATTCTTCCTTGCCTCAATCTGTGTGTGCGCTTCTCCTTGAGAGTGAGTGTGTATGTGAGCTCTCTTTCTTATCTCATTCCTCATGACACTTGAGTGGCTGGAAAGATTTGGAGATGGCTTTGACTTTTCCAAGAATACGACTTTGAGATACAAATCAAGCCTAGATGTGAGCATTTCATGGCAAATCAAGTCTCACAAACTGCAAGGGGGGAACCAACAATAGGAATCAAAGATGAGCTTGCAAATAGTCAACTTTTCATGGTAATTCCTCACGAGTCACTCTGAGTGGTAGGATAGTGTTATGAATTTGCCACCTTCTCTAAGCTCTTTAGAGAAAAGGAGACTACTTATGAAGGCAAAAATGTTATTCTCATACATGGCAAACTCTTTAAACTTGGCCAAGATGGGATCCTATGATGATGTTTGTTTCAAACTAAGGTAGAGGAATGTCTAAAGGTAGTGCATGAAGATGGACACTAAAATGGACAAGACACGGCACAAAAGATACTTGGACATGGGTATGGTGGCCCAACATTTTTAAAGACTATGGATTTTGTCAAAAGGTATGACACATGCCAACGTTGTGCCCCCAAGCCAACAGGAGTTCATCTCCATCTGCTCGAAGTCTCTCTTGGATGGAAACCTTTTGAGAAATGGGGTATGGATTTTTTGGGGCGATCAATCCAAAGGGACAACCAAGAAATAAAAGATATATCCTTATGGCAAGTTTCTATGCCACCAAATGGGTCTGGGCCAAAGCTACTTGCGATTGTACTGAAGCCACAATAGCTAAATTCTTGTATAAACAAATTTTCTCTCGGTTTGGTGCCCTTTAGAAATAAGTAGTGATCATGGAACACATTTTGTCAACACTTTAATAGACATGCTATTGCAAAAATATAAGATAATACGTCAAAAATCATGTGCATACTACCCGCAACCGAATGGCCAAGAAGAAAGCTCCAATAAGATAATACTCTCCATCATGCGGAAGATATGTTTTCAACACCCAATTTCTTGGCCAACCTCCATGTTTGGAGCCGTATGGACCTATCGCACTCAAGAGAGAACCATTTCGACTCGCATTTGGGATGGAAGCACTTGGCCCTTATGACTTTATCACCAAAACACAATTGCAAAGACCAAAAGAGTATAATGCAAGGATCAATGGCTCCCTCCCACGTTTCTTCCAAAACCAAAGGGAGATTACAATCAATTCCCCCAAAGAACCAATACGGTAGAGGAACAGAGAACACATAGGACGCGCACAGGTTTCAGACATACCGTATGCCATGAGTCTCAGATCCTAAGGTTCAGGCCACAAGATACCCTCATAACTACCACACATACACCTTGTGACCTCACTACATATCATGCCAAGGATCGAGTTAGGGCTAATTGTATCTTTGTAACCTATAGTTTCACTCTTTCCATCCTTCCATTATGTACGCTGATGCTGATCATGTTGTAATGCATACATGTTGCTTTCAGCCAGTACTTGCTTTTATCCCTTTTCTCAATCATGAAGTTTTACACCCTTTTTGATTGTATGAGTTGTCCCATGGGCCAGGTTGGTCCTTGGCAGACATTAATATCTCTCTCCCCCCCTTCCAAAAAAAAAAAATCGGTCTAAGAGAGTCAATCGTTTACTATGTTCATGGAGATGTATTGTGCACAGATTGGAACGGAACAGAGGACAAAAGTTAATAAGTAATTTTCTGTTCTATGGATGCCCATATTGAATTCTGGTGCTTAGTCACTAGTGGCCCTATTGTATTACCTTTGGGTTCAGCTGGTAGATGCTTCTCTAACAAAGGCAAGTCCAAATGCTGGCAACAGTATGATAAACAGTCTTTGGATGCCTAATGAGAAATTACATATAGCCCTTACAAACTTGGGGCTGTATACAGAAGGTCTACAGGACTTTTTTATCCACTGCATTGCCCTCTTGACAGAATGAGTTTGGGCAGAGTCCCGACGTAAAGATAGGAGTCTAACAAGTATTTGGGGCTAGTGAGAATGGTCAATCTGTATATACCATAGTGCAAAAAAATCGCAATTTTTTCATAAAATAAAAACCTTTTAAATCTAAAAACAATTTAAATGATTTATTCGCTACTTTTATTTTTTTTCTTGGGGGCTCTATTTTGAGATATTATCATGTAATTTATCCATATTACATGCATTATATATAAAGTATATGATATATATGTAAATACTACAATATTTTATATGTGTATATACAAAAATTTCAAAAAAAAAAACTCAAAAATTGCAAAAAAAATAAAATTACAATTTTGTATTTTTAATCCCAACGATTAAATCGTTTAAAATGTGATTTTTAATCGCGATTTAAATCTCTCTTTTTGTACTATGGTTTATACTTTGCTTAAAATGAAATAGACTATGACATTGACTGTAATAAAAGATGAGAAATGCAAAAGCCAAAAAAATGGGTCGATTGCAAGAACCATGTTTCAGGAAACCTTGCCCATATTCCTTTGGAAAACAGGGTCTCTTTCAGAAAGTAGTAAAAGGTAATATGAAGAATAGCCTGTAAAAAAAAGAATGAACCCCCCTGAATCTAACTTCAAGTGTTTCTCTGGAACAAGTCAGTGCAACAGGTATGTTGGAGATACAGAAATACTGGAGGATGGTGGTAGGAAGACCATTTTGATTTTGAACCCTTAGATCTTGGCATCAGCAAATACAAAAGTACTTTTGGAATTTGAAAACCCATGATAAAGTTGTATTTGGATCATTGATTGATTCAGGAATTCGATCCTTTTGGTCATTTAGCGAGCAACAAATGCTGCTATTTTTGCGAAGACAAATCTTTACTCTGAGAACATGTGTTCCAGTTCATGTTCAGCACCTTCAAGGTATTACACCAGACCAGGTACACCATCTTCTAAGTATTTTCCTCTAGAAAAAGGGACAAGACCTATCTAGTGCCCTATGGATTCTGTTCTTTGTGCATAATGGGAAAATTAAAAAAAATATAATTTTTTCCCAAAATAATAACATGTGTCATACGTATTGATATTCCATGCTCATCAGATTTAATTGATTAGGATATAAAAAGTTTAGATTCCTTCCAAGTTCACATTAGATGATAGGAGTTATCACATAAACTAACATGCATTCTACCAGCTTTATCATGTAAAGAATGATCCAATCTAACATAAATTTTGATTGAATTGCAAGGAAATAAGTTTTGACCCTGTACAATTTATCACTGTTTAGTACGAGCAAAGAGCAAACAGTAAGTGAAAATCAGCAGTGCATAATAGTGATGCTATGAGTTTCCTTTCATTTAGGACTCCTATGACAATTAACTACTTGACTAGAAACTTTCACATGATAAATGACACAACATTAATTGATTTGCAGGATATGTGGTATACAGATATCCTTGATCTTCAAAGTTCGGTGGAAATAAAAATTTGACTGGTGTATTCACTAATTACCATGAGAAAAGCCTGTCTGACAAAATCTCCCCTGAACTCAGGCATCCATATACTGCATAAAGTCCAGTGTACTTAGTTGAATAGTGGCCCATTAATAGATTACATATTCATTGTGTTCATGCATAATGAATAAATCAAAATCCCCCCCTTCCCTCCCTCCCTCCTCCCTCCTTCCCTCCCTTCCCCTTCCCTCCCCCCTCCTTTCATCCCTTCCCCCCTCCTTTCCTCCCTCCCCCCCCCTCCCTCCCTCTCCCCCCTCCCCCCATCCCTCCTCTCCTTCCCCTCCCTCCCTCCCTCCCCCCCCCCCCAT
>CM035430.1:29904832-30199832 GCA_020310875.1 Ceratopteris richardii
CATGAATGCAGAGCAACACCCGTAAAAAGACACAAACATATTTATGAACTCCATGCGTCCACAAGCTCAAAACTCCGAAGAGTTAATTCTTGTGGGATACATGGAGATTATACAGCCCTGAGATCTAAAACGAACATAAATTTGAAGGCGAATTCCCCAACATGCGATTCTAGGCATTATCACAATAACTGATAGAGTCAAATGCGAAACTTGCATATCCACAGTGTTCAGGTTCCGAGCAACTCAAGCTCCACAGACGTTTTTCAAGTTCTGGAAGTGGTAAAAGGCATGAATAGGCATCGATCATGTAACAATGGGTGCACTATCTACAAGAACATGCACTCGCCTTCTGACGGTTGAGGGGTATTTACGCATCTCTCTCTCTCTCTCTCTCTCTCTCTCTCTCTCTCTCTCTCTCTCTCTCTCTCTCTCTCTCTCTCTCTCTCTCTCTCTCTCTCTCTCTCTCTCTCTCTCTCTCTCTCTCTCTCTCTCTGTGTGTGTCGTAGACGAGCTCATGCAGACCTGTATCCAATCTAACCAAACGTATTCCTCCCTACACTAGCTCTCGGACGTCAAATGCGACGCTGCAAAAGCTATACGAAAGACACTGCTGAACTGACCTCTCCTGAGACGCATGAGCTGAACAACGCCATCGGTGGTGATGTATCGCGGCAATGGTTGTTGCGCACTTAAAACAAACCTATGTTTACCCATTGTTGCACGCAACGGATCTTGCAGGTGTAACAGCTGAAGCTGGCGTACACAAGAATCATACACTAGCAGGCTTCGCCCGATGGGAACGAAGACGTACCGAAGGTGACTGGGAATCTCTTTCAAAATTTCCATAATGTCTCATTTTGCGATGCGAGCTCGCATGGCCAATCAAACATACTATTTAATGTTGGACACAATATTGGATCTTCTCTATGTGAAGGGGGAATATGAGAGGTCTGTTCGAGGGGTTAATGTTGGACACAATATTGGACCTTCTGCTATGTGAAGGGGGAATATGAGAGGTCTGATCGAGGGGGCGTGGTTTAGGGGTTGTGCCTTGTACTTTTAGGCAGATAACCAGGGTTAAAGTTTTGCTTGGGGTTGGATGTCTCAGCTCTTAATGAGCGTATTATAAGTTCTTTGTACCATATGATGGGTGCGTGAGTGTGTTTTCAATTCATGTTGTACTTTATATATAATATATATATATATATATATATATATATATATATATATATATATATATATATATATATATATATGAGAGATCTTCGATGTGTGAACTTTTCTTTCAAATTTCTAACCTAATGGAAAAATGGATGACCAACAAAACTTTCAAAAAAAAAGTAAATTTTTAGTATTGATCAAGATCAAAGTCCTTTCGCTAATTTGAGTCCATCCAGGATAGATTAGTAGAGGAGATCAATGATGTGGACTTATAAGAACAAATTTTGGTCAAAGGATTAAGATGTTGAAGAGGAGAAAGAAAAAGTGAGACATATATGACACATAACTAGAACTTTATTATAGTTGCCAGGTAGCTTAAAGAGGAGGAAGAGCATAATCATAAAGAGATGGGAAATTTACCTTGAATTTTTTTCTTTTATCAAACGCAAGTAGCAATCTTATGAAAAATATAGAATTTTGAAGATATGAAAGTGAAAAAAATGGAAATGTAAGATATGATGAAAAGAAAACATTGAAAAAAGTATACAACAATCCCACTCCGATATGACACAAGCAAAGAAGCCTTTCCCCATGGGTAAAAAAGAGAGTATCTTGATTTAGATTTTATTGGCCTATAAAAAATCAAAGAACATATGAATAAAAAGTGTGTGAAACCATGAATATTCATCATCCCGATACAAAGAGATAAAGTCGATATGCAAATGAGAGTAAGGGTGAGTTCAGACAAGGTGAGACATTCTAGTTGACTCATCCTTAGCTATATGCTCTGCAATTCACAATAAGTGACAACTCTTTCCAAAAGCTAAAGGAAAATTGTATATTTATTGGTTGAACAATTGAAACGACAATCAAAATACATTGTTAAGCTGGTACATTTTTGTTCCGAGGGGGTAGCTCGCTTCAATAAATGGTGGAGTTGGAACACTTTGCCTAACTAACCAATAAATTTTTTCCATGTGATAGCATAAATTGTGCCACCACTCTTTGCGAACACAACCTAAGCCATCCATGAAAACACTTGGTATATGGATGCATAACATATTCAAAGAGGAATCGTGTTCATTACATCAAAATGAGAGGTTTTTTTTTGTGGACATTTTTTGTGAAGGCTAAAATTATGGATGTTTTTTTTTTAATGGAGGTTGACAAGCGCATACTCCCCCAAGCTTTAACTTTGGAAAAACAATTGTACAGATGAATGGGCATAATACCTGCAGGATCCCCCTATCCCACAAAGCAAGGGTCAGAAAAGGTCACAATTGGTTTAGATTGGCCAAAGCCATTACATGTATAGCCCCGAGGTTAAACACAAGACTTCTGCCTCAAGAGGCTAATGCTTAACCAACCTACCTACGGGACATGGCTTGGACAAAAAGTTGTTTGTTTTTCCATGTTGAGTGTCAGACTTTGATCCACAGGGATCATGACATTGGCCCATAGGGATCATTATATGTGTGTGAGGGACAAAGGCCAGCTAGCCAAGGTCACAAACTCCGGGGATACCCTAAGGTATTCGGTAGGAATGGGAATAAGTGTTGCATGATGTGCACATGTTGGCACTAGACTATTCCAAATCATTGCTATTTTTAGAATACAAGAGGGTATATATGGATGGGAGGAGAGTACACACACATCATTCAAGACTTTTGCTCACACTTCGTATCAAAGCAAGCATCATTGTTTTTTCTTGTTTTGCATGCATTCTTTGCATAAGATCATTTTCTTCATCGTCTTGGAGATCATCGTGAAGATCATCACCCTCCTCATCTTTTTGGAGCTTTTTGGAGCTTTTGGAGCTTTTGGAGATTTTGGTCATAGGAAGCAGTAGTTAAAAGGATTTGGAGGATTGAGGGAGCCCATAGGACCCCCACCCCCATCTGAAGTGTTGCACAGAGCATTCGGCATCAAATTTATGCCTCCACATTTACCAGGCTGCCCGCCAGCGCTTAGCCATCGCCCACACACAGAGGAGAGAGAACAAAGAAGCTTTTCCTTCTTCTTCTTTGTGTTGATCAAAACACGAAGTCTAGGTCTTATACATAGGGCTTCTACCTGATTTTCTTCTATATGTGGGATATTAAATCCTCTACAGTGTGCGTTCATCATGGAGAGGGGAGCAATATCGAAGAGCTTTTGTTAGAGCCATAGCTAGAAGCTTGTTTAATAAGCCAATTTGCCCTACCTCCTTCCACTTCTTTGGCCCTAACTTGGGCATATCACCTCCAAATTTGGAGCTTTTTCTTGCTCTAGATAGCCCTCTCAGAGCTCTTTTCAAGGTGGCTTCAATTCCCATCATCTTCAGAGCTTGGAGTTGGATCTTTCATCATCAACAACCCCTTTTCGAGCATCATTTTGAAGCACAAACTATTGGGAGAGTCTTGGAAAGCTATTCGGCTAGAGTGTGCATAAACTTCAGCACCTGCACACACCTAAATATTACCTCTTGAGCCTCCAGATAAGTTTCTTTGTCAATTAATATGCATTATTGCCTTCTTTTTGCTTCATACTACATAAAGAACATGCAATTTTGCATAGCATCTAGAGTATACGCATAGTTAGGATGTGGACTAGTATTGTACGGTGCATGAATTCTTGTTTGTAGGGACAGGTAAGTATATTCTTGCAGGTTTCATGAGGAAAGAAAGAGAATTTTTTCAGGGTGTGTAATCCGCTTCGATCAATTTGTAGTTAAATTATGCATGTTGGCACCATTATTGCCAAACTTGCTTGTCGATTACTTGGTATAATTCATCTCATTTTCAAAATTACGCCATTATGCTACCAAAATTTATAGAAATCAGTATGCATATGCATTAACGAATACAAAACATACTAAAAGTTTCTTGTTTTACCATTTTTATTTGAGCAAAGGCTTGTGATTTGTTTCTTTTCCACTGTCACTTATTAATTTAGGCATACATAGAGCGTACTATTTGAAAACACAAAAAAATATAAAACAAAAATCATAAATTGACCAAAACCCATATCCTAGTATGGACTCAAGACCTTCATCCCCTTCTACGAGAGATACACTCATGGAAGAGCAACCCGCAGATCCCATTCAGACCATGAGTAATAGGATTACCAGTCTAGAGAGCACACTCCATGATATCTTGGAACACGTGCGTGGTTCCAAGAAAGAGGGAGATTTGCCAGAGCCTGATTTGCTAGGGATGGACATAGATGCTCTAGATGAGCCTCCAACTCTAGAAATCCCTAGCGATAGCATCCTAGTCAAAGAGGCTAGATGGTAGCTTAAGGATCTTAAGCCACCAAGATATCATGGTTTGACTACTTCTAGGACTACTGATGCTATTGAGCAGTGGCTCAACAAGTGGGAGCACTGCTTTCGCTTGTGTCATATCATGGATGATAGACACAAGATTCATCAGGCCACATATGACCTTATGGATGTCACCCATAGGTGGTGGCATAAGATATGACAAGATAAGAAAGAGCCCAAGACTTGGGATCAGTTCAAGATCTTGTTCTACAATAATTATGTAATGCCTGATGAGAGGTCTAGAGCACTAGACACCTTGTTCCTCATCATTCAGAAGAATCAAACAGTTCAAGAGTAGATGTATAAGTACAGAGAGGTGCTTCTTAAAGTACCTAATACTATCCCAGAGTTTCTCGAGGTCCACAAGTTCATCTTTGGACTTAGGGAAGCTATTAGACCATTGGTGAGGAAGGAGAGATGTCATTCCTTGGCATAGGCCATGGAAATGGCTTTAGTCTACGAGGATGGCCATAGGGGCACAAGCTTTGAGGTTCAAAGATACTCATGGCCTAGGGTAAGTCGATCCTTCCACGCACCTACTCCTGGTTTGATCAGTGCACAACCTTCTAGAGAGGTTAAGTACGGGCATATGATCAAGATAGTTGTAGGAGGTAAGAGAAAAGTGTATGTTCTGGCTAAGAGGGCTTATAGTAAGTCCATTCTTACTCCTCGGTTGAAAGAGAAGGCAATGAAAGAAGGGTTATGCTATGGGTGTTTAAGACTTCACATGTTCAATGATTGTCCTAAGAAAAAGAAGATAGCAGCCACCATAGTAATTAATCCCACTTAGGCCAGGAGTGATGATGATGACAACTTTGGAGATTCCCCATCCCCGTTATCATCTCCCATAGCGGCCATGATGATCACAAAGAAGGTCCCGATTGTGCCAGACACTATGCTTTTGCCAGTGGCAAAGAAAGGATATCGGTTCCTAGATACCGAACACATTGTCATGAGGGGAGTTGTGGAAGGACAACCTGTCAAGGTACTCTTTGACATTGGGTCGACACATAATGTCATTAGTTCCCGACTAGTCAAGAGGTTACATCTATAGACTATGCAATCAGATTATGCTTACATAGTAGAGTTAGCCGATGGGAAGGGAACTGAGACATGGGATCGACAAGTTGTTGATCTACCTATTCAAATCTAGCCCTATGAGGACAGATTGGATTTTGGGATAGTGAGACTAGCACGTTTCGATGTATTCCTTAGTAAGAAGTGGCATGAGAGGAAGAGGCAAGTCATTGACTTTGCTTCACATGTTTATTAGTTTGAGCATGAGGGGAGGGACTACTGATCCGTGGAGAACCAAACCTCCAAGAGGCATGATTGGTAAACGTTACCAAGTTGCTCAATGTAAGTACATTTATTTTCTTTATTTTATGCATTTGTCATGTATTATGATGGGTTCATACAGTCATGGAGACTCTAGTTGGGATGCTCCGGCACTTTCAGTGAAAGTGAGAGCAGAATTCCACGATTTTTTCTTGAAATAATTACCTTCTTGTTTACCTCCTTGCACGAACATAGTTCATAGAATCGAATTAGTGTCAGGAGCAAATCTGAATTCTTGACCACCATTTTGAATGAGTTTGTAGGAGGAGAATGAAGTCTGCAAGGTCATGGACGAGTACCTACAGAAAGGGCTGATTAGACCCAGCTAATCACCCTTTGTAGCACCAATTTTTCTTATGAAGAAGAAAGACGGATCTTATAGGATGTGCATTGACTATTGAGCACTCAATAAGATCACTATCAGACACAGATATCCCATGCCCAATATTGATGATCGTTTAGATGCTCTAGGTGGAGCTGTCGTATATAATAAAATAGATTTAAAAAGTGGCTACCATCAGATTAGAGTAAGAGATCATGATGTACATGTTGGGGGATTCTTAGACAAGAAGGAGTTTGAGGGTTTGTAGGAGAAAGGGAAAAAACCAGAAGAGGAAATACACCTTGGAAGCTTCTGCCGATTGATTACAGTAAGACAATTACAATGTTTGGAGCACAATACAAGCCAATACTTCTGTGCACAATCCCATAGAGTGCTCAATGACAAAATACCAAATACCCCAAAGTCTTCTTGCTGCCAGCCTCCTCTGCACCAGACCTCCACCTGCTTCAAGCTTATCCTTGTGCACACCTTGCACCAAGCTTCCACTAAGGGGGAGGAATGAATACCTTCTGTCGGCACGCGCACACTGCAAGGAGACCTTGAGATCCTTAGGAGACTAGCTTAGCACTCTCTGCACAATCCCTTAGTCACTCTCCATGCACTCCTTCAACTCCACATCTCTGCATCGCACTCTGGTGACTCTTGCACTTCTCTCTCTTGCTTCACTTAGACTATGCTTCTCTTGCTTACTCTAGAATTGGTCCAAGAATAGTCCTTGCCTTGATTTGAGTGTGTCGATCATGTACGCTCCTAACTACAATAGTATCTTGGTGCTCACTTTGATGTCCCAAGATTGTCTTCACAAGTGGCAGCCAACGACTCCCTGTGTTATCCTGTAGTGACTTTAGACTAAAACCAAAAATTTTAATTGGGGGGCCATACTTTCCCCTGTGCGTACGCTGCCGCTTCACATACCTTCACATTTCCTTTTAAGTCTTCACTTTTGCACATAAGAGAGGGTTCACCTGAACCTTCCAAAATACTTTAAAAACACTTTGAACCTTAGGGAAATTAGAGAATTACCTCTGCAACCTGCAACCCACTTTCTCCAATTTACCCTTTGTGGACAATTAATTGTGCACTACCTGTGCACTTTGACACCTGCACTTTAGCACCTTGACTTTGCACCTGTTGACTTTGACTTTGACCTTGTTGACTTTGATCTTTTGACTTTGATTGTAGTTGACTTTGACCAATATGACTTTTATGGGCTCAACAGTACATAAGACAACTTTCAGTACCCGTTTTGTTCATTATGAGTACTTGGTCATGCCATTTGGTTTGAGTAATGAACCACCTACATTTATGATGTTAATGAATGACATTTTATGACCGTTCATTGGAAAGTGCATTGCTAATTTTGTTTTGTTAGTGTATAATAGGATTGTACATGATCTTGAAAATCATCTCAGATTAGTATTAAATGTTTTAAAAGAAAATCAACTATATTTTAATCCAGAGAAGACTGAGTTGTTTCTTTCGAGGATAGAGTATCTAGGGCATGTGCTATTAGCCGATTGGTTCATATGGATCCCAAGAAGGTCTCAATTATTTTATCTTGGCCTACTCCTCAGGATGAGGGGCAGTTACAGTCATTTATAGGACTTTCTAGTTTCTATTGGAAATTCATCTCTTCATATTTGTTGATAGCAACACCTATGACAAACTTGCTTCAAGGCAAAGTTCCATTTGCATGGAAACAAGAGCAGAAAGAGAGTTTTGATACTTTGAAACAAGCTGTTTCAGAGGTTCCTACACTCAAAGTGGTAGATCCACAAAAACCCTTTGAGTTAGAGATAGATGCTAGTTGCATAGCCATAGGGGCAGTTTTGAGCCAAGATGGAAGCCAATAGCTTTTGAAAATAAGAAACTGAGTAGTGCACAATGCAATCAGTTAGTGCATGAATAGGAGTTGCATGTAGTGGTGCATGCACTTAAAGTCTAGAGACACTATCTTTATGGTGCAGACTTTAAGGTATACACAGATCACCATACACTTAAGTATTTTTTAAGTCAGCTAGATCTTTGAGGTAGACACACTCATTGGGTTGATATCATCCAGGAGTTTCACATGGAAATCCTGTATAGAAGAGGCAAAGAGAATACAATTGTTGATGCATTATCACAGAAAATGTATCAAATGAGATTTATAGTTCTAGAAAGCTCATTGCTTCAAGATATAAATGAAGCATAGGTGGAAGATCCACATTTGTTACAAATTATTCGAGGCATCCGTGATGACTCTATTATAGGAGATGGGGCAGTTCCAGCTGTTTCTTCACCTAGTAGAGTGAACAAGTCCATTTTGTATTCCAATTTCTCACAAGAGATTGGAATAGTCAAATGGAAAGGAAAGGTTTGTGTACCAGATTCTCAGGATTTGAGAGGAAAAGTCATGCATGATAACCATGATGTGCCTTGCACAGGACATCCTGGTGTTGACAAGACAATACAACTTGTTAGAAGAACATTTTGGTGACTTGGATTAGCCAGAGATGTCCACACTTATGTTCAACAATGCTTTATGTGTCAAGTCAAAAAAGTAGAAAGGGTAAAGACACCAGGTCATTTGCATCCTTTATAGATTCCATATCATAACTGGACAGTGTATCCATGGACTTCATAGTCAGGTTATTGGAGACCCAAAGGAAGGTGGATACTATCCTAGTTGTGGTAGACAGATTGGGCAAGATGGCTCATTTCATAACCATGTAGGAGATGATAGAATCTCTACAGGTATCAGAGTTGTTTATCCAGCATGTCTTCACATTGCATGGGTTATCGGCATCCATAGTTTCAAATAAGGATGTTAGATTTAGAGGACACTTCTTGAAGTTTGTATTTGACAAACTAAAGGTGTCATTAAAGATGAGCAGTGATGATCATCCTCAAATAGAGTGGTTAGACTAGGAGGGTCAACCAGATTCTAGAGGACATGTTGAGGGCATATGCGTCTGAGAGACAGACATATTGGGATAGTTATTTG
Organism: Ceratopteris richardii; assembly: GCA_020310875.1. NCBI lineage: Eukaryota > Viridiplantae > Streptophyta > Polypodiopsida > Polypodiales > Pteridaceae > Ceratopteris > Ceratopteris richardii. The sequence goes on from CM035430.1 coordinate 29,913,965, forward strand.
CCACTAATTGAGTTTTCTTATAACAATAGGCCTCACAAGGTGACAGGAATGTCTCCTTTTGAGATGAACTATGGCATGAATTCCAATGCTCCCAATACCATAGGCATACCACAGAAATGTCCTAGTGCTTCGGAGTTCTTAGCAAACCTCCAAGAAAATATAGAAATAGCTAAGGCCATTAAGATGTAGCAAGCCACTGATAGGGCTAAAGAGTATGCTGATAGGAAAAGATCTCCTAGATCCTTTGAGGAAGGAGACAAAGTCTTTCTTCAAGTACCAAATAGATCTACTTCACTCTCCACGGGGAAGTGTAGTAAGCTTTCACCAAGGTTTTGTGGACCTTGGAAGATAGTTAAAAAGCTAAGTGAAGTTGCATACCGTTTAGAGCTTCCTCCAAATTGCAAATTCCATCTAGTATTCATGTTAGTAAACTTCGAAAGTATATTTCTAGGCAGGATATTCTAATAGAGGGTACTGTTTCTTTGCAGAAAAGTGATAGCACATATCATTCTTCAGACAAGATACTAGATCGGAGATAGAAGCAATTGAGGAATCATATCATCTAGGAGTATCTAGTAGCCTCGAGAGGATTACCACTTACTAACTCTACTTGGGAATCAAAAGCTCTGGTTCACAGGTACTTTCCCTCATTGATCGTTGAGGACAATGATCTTTATAAGGGGGAGAGAGTGTCACGCATTGATCCACAGGGATCATGACATTGGTCCATAGGGATCATTCTATGTGTGTGAGGGACAAGGGCCAGCTAGCCAAGGTCCCAAGCTCGGGAGATACCCTAAGATATTTAGTAGGAACAGGAATAAGTGTTGCATGATGTACACATGTTGGCTCTAGACTATTCCAGACCATTGCTATTTTTAGAATACAAGAGGGTATATATGGATGGGTGCAGAGTCACACACACATCATTCAAGACATTTGCTCACATCGAGGAACATGAATGCTCTTCGAAAAGCCTTTTTTTTCCTCCAAAACATGATTTTTTTCTAAAATTATACTTGTATGGAAAAATACTTACATTTTGGTTGCACCAATATTATCCATATCCATAGCTTATAAGTTCTACCATTATTGATGGCCCTCTATTCATCTTTTTTTTGGAAAATACAATCTCGACCGTTAACAATATTGGAGCTATCAATTCTAGTGGTGATACTATTAACATTGTGCGTCACTTGCATCCACACATATGTTGGGGTGCATTCATACAATTCATACACAAACTTGCGTTATACACACATCCAGATATAAGTGCATACATGGTGCACGCATATGTACATATCACATATACACATACGTGTATGCATTGATTCATACATAGTACATACATATGTTCATACCTACCTACATACATGCATATATACAATACACACACACACACACACACATATATATATATATATATATATATATATATATATATATATATATATATATATATATATATATATATATATATATATATATATATATATATGCACTCTTACATACATACAACATACACATACATAAGATGCTTACATATGCAGATGCATGCATGCATATATACAACTTTCTTATTTACACATACATAGTTAGGTATCAACTTAGCTACTTATGTACATGCATGCACATGTAAATGAATGTATACATACATACATATAAAGATGCTTAACTATGTTGTATTATTTGTTATTTAGAATTTATTTTTTCTCGAATAATTACCAAATTATACAAAGATTTCTAAATTATTCATTAGAATTATTCGGTGAAATATAAGTATATTCTACAAAACATGAATAAGTTTTGCAAAATAGTTTTGATTGAAGGTATGTTTGATTGAAAAACTTTTGATTGCGAATTTGGTTCAGACAATTTCTTTTACCAAAAGAAGCGTTTGATCGAAAACAAAAATACCCAATATGCCTTTTATCAAACATCTAGATACAAATATAATTACAAACAATATATGCAAATATAAACATCAATATACATATACATATACACACACATATATATTACACACACACACACTTATATATATATATATATATATATATATATATATATATATATATATATATATATATATATATATATATATATATATATATATATATATATATATATATATATATCAATTTAGCTTGGATTTCTAACTAAAATTGAGCTTTAAAGAGGAATGGATCCATAAGGTTAAAAGAAAGGGTGAAGATTGGAATTATTGAGCTCATTGCACCACTAGAGGAATGGACAGGTTACATAGTAGCATCAAAGTTTGAGGATGTTAAATGAAATGAAAATCTAAAGCATTTCACACACTATCAATTGAATTTTGGAGTGGGTGCATTTTTAATACCATTCACAAATCAAAATTATAGTTTACAAGTTATGGATCTGGATTAAAAACATTCTTAACAAGGCACTAGTTATTACCCAACATATTTTCCAACAAGGGTTGATACAAGTGGGTAGAATTTTTAATACCCATAGAAACCCTTGGTAGGCACTATGTTTTTGTATCATCTTGGGAGGAGCTAGCTCAAAAATAGTCAAAAATCCATTGTTGCAGTCTTCCCTTATAAGGGTTTCAATTAGAAGAACTTGGTTATCATGAATCGGTCATCAATAGATACTAAGGGATTATAAAATTTTTCACACTACATATGAAGGTGTGCAATGTGCATGTATCTGTGTGTGCATGTGTATGTGTGTGTGCCAACTAAAACTAGGTTGTAAAGAGGAATTTATCCATAAAAACCTATGTTTGGTAAGAATTATTGAGTTCATTCGGCCAAAGAAAAAGGCACCTACATAGTAGAATCAGATTTTGAGGATGTGGAATGAAAGGGGGGCCTAAAGCATTTCACACACTATGAAATATATCCAACATTCAATTTTGGAGTGAGTGGATCACCATTCACAAATCATAATCATAGCTTACAAGTCTTGGATCAAGCACTAGGTAGACACTAGGTCTTTTTATCATCTTGGATGGAATGAGCTCACAAATAGTCAAAGTTCCATTTTTACAGTCTTCCTTTACATGGATTTCAGTTAGAGGGACTAGCTTATCATGAAATTGGTTTGAAGTGCAAGAAAAAAAATCCTTGTAATTGTCATCGATGATTTGTCATACATTGTTCTTCAAAACATCTATGCTTTCTTCAATATATTGAATGAAAGAAAGCAAATGTTCATAATTGGTCGTTGATGGTGTTCCATAAATTGTTCTTCAAAACATCTATGCTACCTTCAATATCCTTGAATGCAAGGAAAAAAATGTTTGTAATAGGCCATTGGTGATCTGACATGGATTGTTCTTCAAAACATCTATGATTCCTTCGATATGGTTGAATGCAAGAAAACAAGTGTTTGTAATAGGTCATTGATGATCTACCATACGTTCTTCTTCTGCCATACATAGTCATTCAGAACATCTATGTTGCCTTCAATATCCTTGAACCCTCTACCTAGTGGCACATTCTTTTCTCCCTTTCATAATCTTTATATCCACGTGTATGATGTCAAAATTCTATCTATGTAGTTTTGATTTGGGATATAGTTCTCTATCTATAATTTATCTATGAAAAGTTAAAACAAAATATAGTCACTTGCTTGCATACAATCACTCAAGTCTCAAACAATGATACAATGCCTCTCATAACAAGTGTAAATTATTAACAATGAGCATCAATGTATAAGAGAATGAGGAAGAGAGAAGGGACTCGAATATACATTATAATGACAAAAATCCTAATGAGCATGGGAAAAGATCCATATAATTATTGATATCGCTATAAATCTCCTTCTACTTCATTTAATCTAATCTATGAATCACCTAGTATATTCTCCAAATCACTTAGTCCATTCTTTAAATCACCTATTTTATCCTTCAATGTTGCAATTTCCTTATCTTTTTCTGATAGTTTATTATGTAGAGTTGAAGAAGTCTCCCCTTGAGAGTGCTAAGGATTGAGCTTCTATTGCATTATATAAAAATTTTCCATGTTCTCAAGAAGGAGCAGAAATAGTCCCTTTCATTCGAGGATGTCTTATTATTGGCAACTGTTGCCTTGATTTTGAGGTCAACCTAATCCTCTACCTAAATTTGCTAGATGATCATCTCAATTCATGCATCGACATATGATATCTTGTTATACAAGAACTTGTTGAACAAAATATATAACTATTTGATTTGTTTTTTCGTAGACATCTTTTCCTTTGCATAAATTGACACACTGAACATCTTGCTAGTCCCTTGTGTAATAAATTGGATGGCTTCAGTGGTGTTGTTTCCTTCATTCTGCATGTAATTTGAAATAATACTTCTTGAATAAAGTGTTTTGGACATAATTCTTTCTAGTGGTTCTCTGTCTAAATATTTTGGTTCAATAGCTTGATCTACTAGTATTGCAAAATTCTCTTGTTCAAGATGTAAACCTTGCTCACATGATATCCGTTGACTTTCTTCCAGATCAAGATCTTGATTGACTTTAGGAATCACTTGCATTATGGTCACTAGTTGCAACGTGCAGACTCGTAAACCTATAGTTTATTATAAAGAAAAGAAATAACATTAAAATTATGTACATAAAATTCCAAGAGGAAGACTCAAAAGTAAAAATAGTATTCATCTAATATGACTCCAAAGTAAAAACTATATTCATATATTCGAACTATTATGAACCTAAAAATTTAAATGAATGAAACAATCACCACTACAAGAGTAAAAGCCATAATGAATCAAACACTCACAATGGCATTTATAATTTATAATTTATAATTTATAATTTAGTAATTTATTAAACTATTATGAGAGTGAGAATCATAATGAATCAAACACTCATAATAATACTTACAATTAAAAAAATTAGAGTAAGAATTGAATAGGTTATTTAAATTAGTATGAGAGTGAGAATCAAAATGAATAAAACACTCATACTAGTACCTATAATCTATAAATTGATAAGTTTTAAATAATAAATGGGTAATTTATTGAACTATTCTGACAGTGAGATTCATAGTGAATCAAATACTCGCAATAAGATCTCTAAAATGTTAATACTCATTCAACAAGCTATTGTGAGATCAATAGAAGTCATAATGAATCAAACACTCACAATAGTTTCTAATGACTCCCTAAGCTGTTCTGAGAGTAAGAATCAAAGTGGAAATTTGAACAATCACAATAAAGATATATTGTCTAATGTGTGTCCACCCTACACTATTCTCAGACTAGTAACAATCAATGTAGATATTCAAACACTCACAATACTTTCTAAACCTAAATCTTATTCTATACAAGTATGCATGCAAGTAGGAAAAACTTTCATGAATCATAACATGCATACAAATTATCGAATATGTAACACATGCTTTCATGAATTAAATAATATATTTGAAAATAAATTAAAAAAACAAAAGAAAAACAAAGAAATAACTAAGAGAATATCACCTCAGAATTCTCAAACAATATGGCATCCTTTGAAAACACACACACACACACACACACACATACATACATATATATATATATATATATATATATATATATATATATATATATATATATATATATATATATATATATATATATATATATATATATATATATATATATATATATATAAGTTTTTGCATGATTTGGTAATATTTTATTATTTAAAACCTGGATGCATACACATATAATACAACTTGCTTGCTTACATACATAATTACATATTAACTTAGGTACTCACATGCCTGCATGCATTCATACTTGCTTATTTATTTCTTCATATATGCATACATACATGCATATAAACTTGCTTTATTATTTATTTCTTCGTATCCTTACATACCTGATACATGTATACTTAAATTAATATAAAGCACACACATATATGCGTACAAACATGCATACAACTTCATTACTCACTTATTACATGCATACATATTTCTATACATGTTAAAGTAATAACTTACCCATGCATGCGTCCCAATATTGATACATTTACATACATACTTGCATACATATATACATGTACACATACATAATTTATGCATATCATGTATACATCCATGCGTGTATGTATACATCCATGCGTGTATGGATCTATATATGTGTGTGTGTTCACACACATATTTATATACATATTTAGTTTTTGTGTAGTAAATTTTTGGTAGTCTCACAATAAATTTACACACATTCAATTCATAAAAATAAGTCTATATGTATATGCTCACCTGTACATAAATATGTTCTAATAGTTGGCCCTTTTATTGAACTAGTATCCTCATTGTATCTAGGATACTTATTGGGCCATCGTTGGCTTATTGTAGGTGTTTTTTTCCATGAACCCAGTTCTAACTTGGGGTTGTGCAAAGCATCATGAGACTATTTGGTTTCATTGGATACCCTAGGATCGTACATTATAGGTCCAACTATATAGATCAAGATATAACGAATACATTCTTGTCTTGTAGGTACTTTTGGTCAAGCAATATGGTGTTATCTTTGGTTGCTATCAAAGGACCCTAAAAGTGACTCCAAGTACCACAATCTATTGCATTTGTAGGATCATCAAGGAGTAATTTCTACATGTGTGGAATGACTTTTTTACTCCTTGAGCTTAAATAAAGTGATATAGAATATGAGAAATATTCTAGATCCATTATGTTTATGTTAATCTTTTGCACAAAAATTAGTATCGTGTATGATACATGGAAAGCATGCAAGATAGGTAAGATGGTAGTGCATAACTGTGAGGAAGGCAAAGAAGGTATATAGTCATCCATAAAATATGGGAGCATAACTACGAAGAACTACATTATTATGACCACCATGCATGCAAATTTGGTTTGGAATCATAACTTTAAGTTGACCCAAACATCTAGCTTAAAAGTTTGTACTATGGTTCACTTTCAACCAACATTTGCTTTGTTTTACCCTACTAGAGGACTACTTTGTCCAATTGGGCTTGAAAATCTTGGACAAAAAAGTGTGCCATAGACCTTTGGTCGAATCCACTTCAACTTGACCAAAGCAAATTCAAAATGAGCTTTGTCCTAGGACACCTTTCTCAAAGAATTTGGCTTTAATTTCTTGGGAATTGTCAATCTTATGAGAAATTCCTAACGCTTTTCTCTTCAAGGGTGTTCTAAACCCTTGTACATAACTAGTACTACTTGACTTAACGAAAACTCAGATGGATAAATATCTTTGAAAATTGAATGTGTTCTACACAAAACTTCTATCTGAGATCTTTAATCGACTAAGAATATCTTTTACTAAAATGAGTTAGATGCTCTATTTGAGTCCTTTCCAAAAGTTTTTGGAGAGTGGGAAGGAAGAACCAAAATTCAATGGAACCAATTCAAACTTCTAGGACATGTAATCTGCTTTGAGTCAAAATCTATGTGGCTCAAAATTTTTATCTTTTCAAAGATCTATATCAACAAGGTACTAAATCATTTTATATATCTTTAAGAGAATTAAAACGGATTCCCAAAAAGATTCTTGGAGTAAAACTAAACATCATCCAACCACGAGATACTAGCATGGTGTCAATATCAATCTATTGACCCACTAAGCTTCAGTGATGATGTTTTCTTCTGTACTCAAAACAATTATGCTTCCTCTATGACTAAGTTAACCTTTAATTTATTCAATCTCTTAAGATGTCCTTGTTTGGATTGCAAATCTTATGCATTAGTTTGAGTCAAGAGATTGATTTCAACAAGTTTCACTATGAACTTGATGCTTTCAAATTACTTTAGTCTATCTAAACTTGGTTGAAAGGAACCTAGATTTGATTCAAAACTTGGACTTGGTGAATATCTATAGGCTTCACTTCCAATCTAAATGTGAGAGTAGACTCTCTTCTTCATTCTTTATCATTTATTTTAGTATATGTATATAATTTCTATGTACTTTCCCAATAATTAAATAATTAATTTATGATTTCTATGAATGACGAGTTCTTTTCTTCCTAACCATCAAAGAAAAGTTTTTAAAAGAAGTTAGTATTCCATTATCCCATACTAGTGGATACTTTCTCCGATCCACAAAAATACATCCTATTTTTTAACTTCTTTCTAAGTGTTTTGAATGCTCTCTTGATCATTTCTAATGATCCTTTCTCTAATCCTTGTTGGCACCAATTTTTGAGAGCTAAGACTAAGGTTTCATAACTTGTATTCACACTTAAAATTTCTCTTTCAATTGTAGGCCAAAGATATAGGGTGTCTTTAACCCTTGTACCTTTTTATGAGTTATTTTGGAAGAATTTGATTCCAAAGTTCTTATCCTACTCATGATATTATGTTTTAAGAGGTATCTCTCATGAGTCAGTCATGAGATTTATTGCCAATACTTGGGAAAACTCTATGATTCTATGGTAGTTTCGATTGCCACTACTTAGACAAGCTTTTCGATCTCTAAACAATTCTTATTGACTAGGAAACAATGATAAGGCTTAGTTTTTATCTTAAGATCTCTTTGATTATATTACAAAGCTCATTGGGTTACCTTAGGTATTTTTGAGAGTTCTTCCCCTCAGCTCAAATCTAAGCATCCATTACTTCTTTTAAGATTTCAAAACTAAGAATCTATTCAATATCGATACACCTTTGGATTATATCAATCATTTGACTTGAGTACCACTGTTGGTGGTTTGGGGCTCTCTTGGGAGCTACTTGTTGTCCATCTAACTAAAACTTTTTCTTTTCCATTGCAATGTAGAATTCTATTCTTTTAGTACTTGAACTTTGACTACTCCTAAGTAACCAAAGAACATGATCAATCAACTCATCTTTGGTTTCTTTGCACCTCTTGAATGATCTTTTGAAGGAAATCCAAAGCTTTTACAATACTATTAAGGTTAGTTGCTTGATTTGTGTTCATTTCCTTAGTGTCAAACTAAAGGATGAATATCTCTAGATATGGTTTCCCAAACCATCATGAAAGCTTAACATGAATTTCATTTACCTTATACATGATATTTATTCTTTTAATTTCTCTTGATTTTGAATCAAAGGTTATTTGTCCTTGGTCAATCCATCTCACTTCTTGTCTATTTGAAACATCTTATTGTAGCCAACTTGGAAACACCTTTCAAAGTAGGTTTAAATTACAAGAGTCTTGATTTTCTTTATGGATGAACCAAGGTACAATAATCTATGAATGAACACAAATCCCTTTTTCCTTATTATTTTAGAGTCTTCTAGATTCTTTACTAGAAAATGATAATTTGCTAATACCTTGAGATATTTCAAGGTTCATGATTTGAAAATTGCTAAGATATAATTGTCCAGTCTTCTTCTTTAACTATGTAAATCAAGGTATGAACTAACTTTGATTGTGGTGAATTTCATATATTTTAGGTCCATCTATGTCTCAAAGGCATATGAATCTCAATATAATTTTTTCAAGAAGATTGAATTTATACTTGTCTTTGATAATTCAAGGAAAGCTCTTTTGATTCCTCATGGATCAATCTAACTCAAAGTGATACTTTGAATTGGTAGATGCTTCTTTTAGCATGATAAAAGCTAATGCTTTCTTATTCTCTTCAGGGTGCACCTTTTTAAAAATCAATCATGTTTGAACATCTTATTCATATCCATAGATATTTTAGTTTGGATTTAAAATACCTTAATGTTGAATATTTTCAGCATTTATCTTGAAAGTATCCTTGAATGTTAAATTATAGATAATACTTTTTTTGAGATCACTTCTTGGATTCTAATTCCGTGGACCATTATGTCTTAAAGTCTTGAATTAGAACTACCAAAGTCTTTTCTTTTGAGATACTTGATGGAAATCTTTCCATAAGATTTTCTCAATTGGACTTTGGTACCTTTATCTTTGAAAGCTATAATTTCCAAAGTGCTGGCGCTCTTTGGAGAAAAACTTTTAGAGAAACTTCAATACTTAATTGAAAACCAATTCTATGGTATATGGAACTTTTTTTATTCTCTCCAAATGTTTTCCTTTAAGCACTTTACATACTTAAAGTAAACTTTGGAATTCCTTGTGTAATATTCCATAAGTATAAACTTATAAGTTTATAATTACTTTATGAAATATAAATTATATATGAACTCTTTCGGCTTTCTTTGGAATATTCACTTAGGTACATGCATGATGTATGCAAAGAAGTGAACTAGTGAGTTTTAATCATGGAAATTCATGTGCTTATATGCCAAAGTTGATGCAAATTTCCCTTTGTATTAAGAATGTCTGACATGCATAATGTTAGTGCATTTCTTTCCTTTTCCTTTTGATGCATAATGATATGAAAACATATATCCTTGGTGTAATAAGAATCTAATCTATAGAAAGGAAAGTTTGATTTGTGCTACAAGAATTCATTCTTTGATGCACTTACATTCTTTTGAAAACAAAATCTTGATTGAATGTATGCTAGTCCTTGAAATTAATTTCAAGCATTTTTTACTCTACTAAGATTAATTGCAAGATTATGAAAACAAGGTCAAACAAGCATTAAAACCAAACATTGATTAGCTTCATAAATTGCTATCTCCTTCCATTATTCCTTGAGAAAGATCCATCCTCCATTTTTTCGATGCTTCCAATTACAAGATGAAGAGATTCATTCTCCTCTATCCACCATCAAAGTCTCAATGGATTATGAATCAACTGGCTTCCAAAATAATTACCTTTCTTTCAAGAGTACATAAGTTCTCCGAATATCACACAAGTTGTGACGATGGAGAGAGACTTGAGAAGACCCAACATTTCTAAACTTAGAGCGAAGAGAGTATGGTGTGTAGGCAACATGCCTCTTGATATTCAATTGTGGTATGGAGATGTCGGAGGCTCAATTTCTATTGGTAAAAAAGAACTTGATGGTGTGGAGAGCTCATGCACTTGTGTCTCACGAGGTCTATGGTTTGAATCCCATAAAAGGTTCACTCTTTACTCTTTTTATTGTGCATGATATCTACATAGAAAAGAACATATCATAAATCCTATCCATTTGATAGTGACTTGTTGGATATGCAGACTTTGATATAGACACCTCTCAATGTGGGGATTGGAGTTCGAATCTTGGATTGACCTACTTTGGAGAACCCCTTTTTTGAATATGCTCCATGGGTCCCCCCCTTTGAATCTCTATCGAGAGAAACAAAATATGAATAACTACTAGGTTGATGCAATTCAAGCATCAAGTCATGGTGTGTAGGCGATATAACATATTCCTCTAGTGGGAGATATCACAATTTTGAGTCCCACCTAAACATTTATGGCATTAATTGTGGGCCTATATGCTTTGACAAATAAAATCCCCACACTTGGAAGGAATGTTGATATATATTGGTCGTGATGTGTGTGAACACACTAGGACCACTAGGGCACTTTTTTCTGTGTATAAGAGGTTTTTTTCCCCTCGCTTGTATATATGCATATAACCCTAATGGATCACTTATCTTTGTATATTCACTTGGTAATACATTCAGTATTGTGTGTTGTGCTCCAAGCTTCTTCTTCTTCCTTGTGTTGTTCACATGCTTGTGCACACCTCAAACTCAAAAAATTGGTATCAGAGTAGGTTTTTGCTTCATCTAGGGTGTCATCTACACCCCTCCGGTCACAATCTCAAAATCACATGAAAATTGATGAGCTCATTTTAGCCTCTGAACACACTATCTCAGTGCTTGTGTAGGCAATTTTTTCCTTTTGAGCCAAACATATATAGAGGTTTTGGTTTGCCAGTATGAGTGCATCGAAGTTTGCTACAGGTTTAACAGAGCTCGAGTGCATAGTTTTGTTCAACGTTTTGAGATAGAATTATTCTTTTGCATCATGGTATTTTAATCAGTGGCCATGGTTGAAAGCAATGATGTGTTCCCTATATTGCTAGTTGAGGAAAAGCTGGATGGCACAAATTAAACATTATTGGCATATATAATGCATCATGTTTTGATGGAAAAAGGACTCTAGAATATTGTGCAAGGTGTTGAAAAATGACACACTACACTTGCAAAGACAATTATTGAAGGTGATGTAGAGGACATTGAAGATGACAATCTTCTAATTCCTATTCATGTTGCAGTTCTTGTTGCACCTACTATAGAGCAACTTTGATGGGATGGCAGAGATGCTCAACCACATGCATTGATAGGTCTATCAAACGTGCCATTATCTATCATATTTGCTCGTGCAAAATAGAAAAGGATGCTTGGGATATACTTACCACTTTATACCAGGCAAGAAATAGGGCTCATGTTCCTAACCTACAAAAACATTTGGAGAGTAAGCATATTAATGAAGGAGATTCTATGGATAATTTTTTGACAAAGATCAAAGATTGAAAGAGTAGATGATATATGTAGATCAAGTTTTGCCAGATAGTTCACTTGTGTAGACCATTCTTAATGTTCTTCCCGATTCATATCAAAGTTTTGCTTCTACTCTTCGATTGATGATGAAAGGCAATCCAAATGCCTTAACATTTGAAGATAAGGGCAAAGTTTAATGGAGTTCGTCTACTAGTAAGCAAGAGTCTTCTAATTATGCACACTAAAAAAGGGAAGAAAAAGATGGGAAGAAAATAGAAAAGCTGAAATATGCAAATACTGTAAAGGAAATGATAATGTCATGAAGAGCTATCCAAAGTTGGATACAAAAGAGGCAAAGAAAAAAGAGACTGTAATGGTTGTTGCAAAGGCCTCTACACCTAAAATAGAGTCCGCTAATCTTGTGCAAAATGAAGAATGGGCATTTACTACTGTTTGCAGCTATGACACATCTTCTCATGAATAGTGTATGTCTGTAGTAGACTCAGATGTTTGGTACTTTAATAATGGGGCAACCAAACATATTACCTCACAATGTACTTTCTTCATTTAACTTGAGCCTACCCCTATAGGGAATACCGTCACATACACCAACAACTCCTCTTATCTTTTCAAGTAAGATCATTTTGACTACTAATGATGGTAGTCCTTTCACATTGTCAGATGCTTTGTTTGTGTGAGAGATAAGGATAAATCTATTGTCACTTTCAACATTAGCCAAGATCGGCTTGGTTGTCAAATTTGTTGATGACACATGTATAATTCATGATATGTCAAATGGTGATATTATTATTGCTTTTGGCATCTTATGTCATGGGTTGTATAAGCTCATAGACTATGCAAAACTTGTGAATGATTCAACATGTGCAATTCACAATTCTTGGGTTATCTCAAATGCAAAGCTTTAGCATGCCTTGGTCATGTGAATTTTGTTAGTCTGCTATGCATGTAGAAATCTAAAATGGTGTCCTCTCTGCACAAACTTGAGGCACCTAGTAAACATGTCTATGAAGGTTGTATTTTGGGGAAAATGCAATTTTCTCCTTCCCAAAAGATGGTTCATTATGAGCTACTTGAAAATTGCAGCTTGTTCATAGTGATGTCTCTGGTCTTATGCAGACACCTTCTTTTGGGAACTACCTTTACTTCATGACTTTTATTAATGATTTTTCTAGGCATGCATGGGTGTATCCATTGAAAGCAAAGTTTGAAGTGTTTATGTGCTTTAAACATTTTTTGGTTTTGGCTGAAAATATGTTAGAATGTAAAATGGGCACCCGCCATTTTGATCGAGGGGGGGAATGCATGTCTTCTAATTTTAATGCATTTCTGGCTCAACGTGGGATAAAACACCAATGTACAACATTGTGCACACCTCAATAAAATGCAGTTGCTAAAAGAGAGAACATGTCTCCCATGAAGATGGTGAGGTGTATGGTCAAAAGTCAGGCTTTACCACATAGCTTCGAGATTGAGGTTGTTATGTGTGCAACATATGTACTTAATAGTTGTCCCACCAAAGCATTCCAATAGATCACTCCATATGATGCTTGGGATGGTCACAAGCCATCTGTTGCTCATCTTTGTGTCTTTGGTTGTGTGGCATCTACATTAGTGCTTGAACAACAATGCAAAAAATGGGATGATAAAGCAATAAAATGTATTCTTGTTGCATATAGTTCTGAAAGCAAAGGTTATCATCTATATCATCCATAGAATAATGCATTTTGGTTATTCATGATGTTGTTTTTGTGGAAGATGCAATTCAACCATTACTTTCATGTACTAAGGAGACATCAAGTAGCTCCAAAGATGTGTATGGCACTTTGGTGCCTCTTTTTACAAGTGGACAGTCTAGCGCTAGTCCAAATGAGGTAATTTCTCTACCTTATAGGTTCCATATGATGATGCAGATCATTCCATTTGTGATGTAGATTTACATGATGCACTTGTTGATGAGAGGGCTGATAAAGAGGAGGCAAAAACTATGCCTAAATGGTTGGTGTAGACTTTGTGAGATAGAAAATTAGATGTATCTCTATCATATTGTACTCGTTCATGCTCTCATAGTGATTCTTTTGCATCAGGTTGCTATGCTATGGCTACCTCTAGTCTTTGAGATGAAAATGAGCCTGTTTATTTTGATAAAGCATAAAATAAAAAAAATTGGATGGTTGCCATGCAACCAAATTATGATGCTACTATGAAGAATGATACTTGGACTTTATGTGATTTGACTCTAGGCAAAAAGACAATTGGCACTAAGTGGGTATACAAGCTAAAGTGTAAGCCTAAGGGAACAATTGACGTGTATAAGGCCAATGTTGTTACAAATGGTTATGCTCAGAAAAGAGGCATTGATTTTGATGAGACCTTTGCTCCAACATGCTGAATGACTACTGTTCATAGCATCTGCGAACTTACAACTCATCATAGTTGAAATGTACATTAGTTGGACATTAAATCAATATTTTTGAATGGTGACTTATATGAAGATGTGTATGTTTTTTAGCCCCATGGTTTTGTGTAGAAAGGGCATGAAAATAAAGTGTGTAGGTTGAAAACGGCATTATATAGCTTTAAGCAAGCACCACGTCCTTAATATGAAAAGATACATGCCTACTTGATTGCACATGGTTTTGAGAATAGTCCAACTAAGATCACCTTAAGTGTTAAGCATGTAAATGAAATACTTTGGATCATTGTTGTCTATGTTGATGACATGCTGCTCATTGGTCCTAATGAGAAACATATTGATGATTTTAAGGCTGATTTGCATGCCTCTTTTGAGATGTTAGATTTGGGGCATTCACATCATTATTTGGGCATTCAATTTATGCAAGTTGATGATGGAATAGCTCTGTGTCAAACAAAATATATTGAAACATTATTGCACCAATTTTTCCTTGAAGATTGCAAACCTATTGCCAATCTTATGGAAATAGGTTTACAATTGAGCCTTCATGATGCTAGAGATGCATTTGATGTTGTTCTTTATCAGTGGGTTGTTGGATGCTTGATTTACTTATGCATAACTCGGCCTGGAAATCAATTTGTTGTCTCTTAGATGAGCAAGTTTATGTTGGGTGTTGGTCAATCTTATGCCACAAGCATCTTCACTGAAAGTCGGAGCGCATTGGAAGTTGTGAGAAACCCTATGTTCCATGCTCGCAAAAAGCACATTGAGGTGCAATATAATTATGTGAGGGATAGGTTCTCTGTTGGGGAGATTAGTTTGGCATATGTGCCCACACACAATAACATTGTCGGTCTTCTGCCACCAACATCTTTACTGAACATCAGAGTGCATTGGAAGTTGAGGAACCCTATGTTCCATGCTCGCACAAAGCACATTGAGGTGAAATATCATTATGTGAGGGAGAGGTTCTCTATTGGGGAGATTAGTTTGGCATATGTGCCCACACAGGTTAACGTTGCAAATCTTTTCACTAAGGCTCTACCTCAGGAGAAGTTTGAAGCTTTCTGCAAAGCTTTGGGCTTACTTCCTTTTGTGGATTGATATCTTTCCACATAGCTTGTAGTTCCTTATACATGAGTGCAATCTCCTTGTTCACCGCATCACTCCTAGGGGGTATTTGTTGATATATTTTGGTAGTCATGTGTTTGAACAGATTAGGATCACTAGGGCACTTTTTCCCCTCTTTAAGAGTTTTCCCCCCCAGCTTGTATATATGCATATGACCCTAACATGTCACTTGTCTTTGTATATTCAATTGGTAATACATTGAGTATTGCATGTTGTGCTCCTTCTTCTTCCATGTGCTCTTCACATGCTTCCATAGACCTCCAAATACAACAAGGAAAGGCCAATACTTGATGTGCTCCGAATGGCTATGTAGTAGTGGATGTCTCTTATGGTTATGCCATTTCCTCTTTATTGAAGGTTATGAGTTCAACCACCAATTTTCTTTGCTTGGAAAAAGAAAATGGAGAACAATATTCAGCCATTGGAATAACACTAGAGAGAGGAGAGAGAGATTAAAAAATGCTCACAAAGGACAAGAAGATCTCCCACAAGCTTCCATAATCACATGGGAGATGAAGAAAATACTCATGAGAGGAAGATGATCTCTTTGCAAGAACTCCATGCAAGGTGATTTCATCTTTGGCACGTGGATATTAACCATCCAAGTACCCATGTAGCTACATGTGTACCAAGTGTTCTAATTAGCTAGAGTTAACTCAAGCCGATACTTCTAGAAGGCTCTAGAGCTCTTAGAGAAAAACACTCTCCCATGAATCTTGTTGGATTTAAAACCAAGAGCTCCTCCTTCCTATCCACATGACTCAACCACTAGGCCAATTACCTTTCTTATTTAGAGAGCACATGCGATTATGTGTAAGTCTACCCTTGAGACTTTGGCCCTACACAAGAATGAACAAATGGTATTCAATTTAAGATTTGTTTGAATCAATTAGACACCCATGTCATAAACTTACTTCATAACAATAACTATGATGCTTGAGATGTAGATCTTGCACTACCCTAAGACGTCTCATGAAAGGTCGTCCTAGTATCATTCGTAATTATCAGCCTTTCCAAATCGCTAATGTATGCTCAAATTCAACTCCACAGGTGGTTAGCTTGATCTTTTCCAATATTCCCAATGGTTTCTCCACATGACCATCTGCTAACTGAAGCTTTATACGAGTTGGGCGTAGGGCAGGCTTTCCCCATTTCTCCCAAATCTCTTTGGTGGCAATGCCTACTCCTGCTCCTGTGTCTAGTATAGCCTTGGTCATATAGACATTGTATGTGACAGGTAACAATGTGTTCCCTCATCTCCTGGACATAGCTTTGTCTTGAGTATTTGGCAATTCTTTCCCATCAGTCCTCTCTTTTAGATTATGCTCTTTGATCTTAACGCAATCCCGATATTGATTTTCAAGTATTCTTGTCTCAGGGAGGGCTCGGATAGTCTTCTCTAGGGTCGTCTGAGCTACCTCTATGAGTTTTCTACATATCGCTAGCCTCTCCTTTTCTAACTCCCCTTGTAGATAAAGCTTTTCATGTTGTTCTACATTAGGTCCATCCTTGATTCTAGCTTGGTAAGCTTTCAGCCACATGTCCAAATCATCTGGATTTGGGTATGCTAGAATCGATCCTAGCTTTTCTGGCTCTCGCGTCTGAGGTGTATCTGGAATTTTCTCATGAGTGTTGGGTTCTTTTGTTTTCATTCTACCTCTTGTGCCCATCTTGCCTCCTTTGTCTTTATTTTTCAGCCATTTTTCTTTGAGTTTCTCTCTCCTATCCTTCCACTTTTGACTCTTCATTGTTTGGGTACTCTCACGTGGGTCTTCTGAGTCTTCCACTATTTGTGTCTTGGGTTCTACAATTTTACTCTTTTCTTGCTCTGGGTCTGCTCGTATTTTTTCTTGCTCTTTCATTTGTGCTCGTGTGATCGCCTTCAATCACATTGTGTATTTCTTGTCACTTCTTGACGATTCTATCACTTCGATCACGTTGATAGGTGCAGTGTCATGTGCCTTATTGGGATTTTTTGGGCAATCTCTAAAGAGGTGTTCCTTTCCACAATCATTACAATACCCTTCCCAGGTTCTAGGGGGTGGTGGGTTGTATGGTCGAGTGCATTCTCTCATAAAGTGGTCTCTTCCGCATCTATAACACGGTCCCTTTGGCACAGGTGGTCTGACGGGTGGTCTCACGAGTATTGATGCTTTGGGTGTGGTGTACATTAGTGTTGCCACCTCTGGACCATAGACATTGTCATATCCTTCATATCGATAGTATTGCGGGTCATAAGCTTGCTCGTACTCCATCATACTGGTGTCATAGGGATAATACTCTCCTTGGGTCCGTTCATATCCTGGGTTCGTTAATTTGGCACTGGGCACAGGCGATGCTGGCACTATGGCTCTTTCTAAGTTTTCCTCTTGTTGAGCATATTTGATAGGGACTACGTGAATGCACGATACCACCTGAATGCACGATACGATACTGCTTCACTGCACGATACGATACTATAAGTTCACACGATACGATACTAAGATTCGTCACGATACGATACTGGTGCACCTTCATGATATGATACCGCAACAATGCACGATACGATACTAGATTTGCACGCGATACGATACCGCTCGATCGACGATACGATACTGTGACTGGGACGATACGATACCAAGTGGACCACGATACGATACCACTGGTCGATTGCGATCGCAATACCAACTTGACGATACGATACCAATAATGGTATCACGATATCTCAAGTGGCATGCGACGATATGATACTTCGGCGAGTATCACGATACCAAAACTCAACCGATCGCGATACTACAGCCAAAATCGCTCCAAAGATAAAAATTCTTGCACCCCTATGTTTCTCTCTCACTCCTCTTCACTCGTCCCCCCTTTGTCTCACTCCAAGAACCTCTTAAATCTCTCTGTCCCACCCCGCAATACCGAATACGTCTTTAATCACATGTCAGTGCATACATGTCAGTGCATACATGTCAGTGCATGTTTACAATGTTTTTGATGTTAAAATCTTACTGTAGCTTACCTTGGAGATATTTTGCTTAAGTCTTGGGCTCACTAGGTAGCTTTGAGGGCTTGTATTGCATGATACCACTCAGGCGATACCGATCGCTGTCTGCAGGCGATACCACTTTCTGAGCAAGTGTCAAATGAACTAATTTTTTTGGTTTTTATAGTTTTTGATGACTGAAACCTATCCTACACTAACTTGGATTTTTTTTTTGAAATTTTCTTGATGATTTTAACTCACTCCTACTCCACTTATCTCCTTGACCCAACTCTAACTCCTTTTGTCCTCCACTCCTAACCCTAAACCTAAAAACTCATTACACACACCTCCAGGATGTGAAGTAACAAGTGATGAAGTGTCTGACTACTTGCCACTTAACGAATTCACTCCTACAAGTATGATTCCTTCACTCTAGAGCTATAACCATCACGAAGGCACCTTGGTTGAGTGTGTTCCCTGACAACGGCGCCAAAAATGTGTGTACCTAAGCCACGAGGTCTTACGAACTTGTGTCAAAGAGACTAAATCTCATTTGCCACACAAGTACATATAGTGGTGGATTGACACACGCTTAATTTATCAATTCGATAAATTGACCTAACCAAGTGTATGAGGACGTGTGCTCACATGATGGAAATTGAAGTGGTTCAACTAGAATGCAAGAGAAAAGACTAAACTACCTCTCCAACTCACTTAATCTCCGAAAGTGTGTGTCGCGATACCACTTACAGTAGTAAACACAAATTCGACTATTTCTGTGAATATGGCCAATAGTAGGTTGTTTTCGAAGCTCTCGACGAGACGCATCTATTGTTAGTATTTTCACTCAAATCTGACGACTTCTCTTCAAATTATCGCCAAAACAGTGAATGGTGGGAAATACGTTCACTCACTCCACAACTCGTACTTGCTTACACACACACTACAGTAGTTCAAAAGTGATGGGGAGGGGTAGACAACAGTCCTACCCACACATTCCAAGCTTCACACACACACAAAAGATCATAGAGAAGATGAAAATCTGCAGGAAAGAAGCAAATTCGAAATTTTGGAGCTCTCCTTCTTCACAATGGCAAAAAGTCCTTACAAAGAGTCACAAAGTGACTTATATACATGTGCCCTAAAAAATGGTCCTTTCACACAAGTGACTGGCATTTTATTGGATAATCTCTAATTTCCTACTATTTTACAAGAAATATATTACAATGATTTGGGATTATGCATCTATAGAACTCCTCTAGTGCATTTACATGGCTTTGAGGGAATTTCCTAGGATTTTGAAGAAGAAAAATATGCCCATTAATTTGAAAATTTTGGGGCTCCTCTTCTGTGCCTCTTTGCTCTGCAACATGGGTAGAGTTTACCACATTCAAGAAGAAGGCTTCACAATCAATATCTGATTATGTGACAAAGATGAAAGATATTGCTGATTCTTTAGGTGTAGTTGATGAAGACATTGAAGAAAATAAATTGCTAAGACAAATTCTCACAGGTTTAAGAGGAGATGAAAAGTGGAAGCCTTTCATCTTGTCAAACTGAACTTTCATTAGATCATTCACTCTTGATTTGAATCAATTGTTAGGACATATGCTAAGTTTTGAGAATGATATCAAAGGATATGTTGATAAGAGTGCATGCCATGCAATGTATTCTAAGGTAAGAAGAAAGCTATCAAAGGAAAGCAACAATCAGTTGAAGATGAAGGTACTCCAAGCCAAGAAAACTTCCTAAAAGGAAGAGGAAGTGACAAAAGCAACAAGGATAATGTCAAAGCTTGTTGGATATGTGGTAAGACTAATCATCTACCTCATGAATGTTGGCATAACAATCAAAATGTTAGTAACTTTAATCAGGGTTATAATCAAAGAGGCAGAGGTGAAATAAATAAGAGAGGAAGTTTTAGAGGTAGAGGTAGTAGAGGCTTCTTTGGAAGAAATGGTGGAAGAAAATTTCAAGGTCAATCCTACAACAATACCTACTACAATTATGCATCAGATCAAAAGGAGGATTCAACTCTAATCATGAATGCATCATGTGAAGTTCCATGTGAAGATCAAAGAGTGTTTTACATTGATTCCGGATGCAGCAATCATCTGAGTGGTAACATTGCTTTAATGACTAATTCGGAGAATAAAGTAATTAATCATATAGTTCAAATAGGTGACAATACAAAGCACAAGGTGAAGTATATTGGATCAGTTAAAGCCAAAGATGGAAGTACTCTATTGAGTAAGGTTTTGTGTGTTCCTACAATTCCAAAGAATTTGATTAGTGTAGGACAAATTGTGGAAAAAGGATATGATGTGAGGTTCACTAATGATGAAGTTTATGTTGAAGACCCTAGCCAAGGGTATAAGCAAATTGTTACAAGAAAGAAAGAAGGGAGGCTCTTCACATTGAAGGTACAAGGTAATGTTGGACATGCCTTGTTCACATATGGAGAGCAAAGGATTTTTGAGTTGGATCTTTGGCACAAAAGGCTTGGACACTTTAATGAAAGAGGTATAAAAAAGATGATCAATAATGGTTCAGTGTTTGGATTACCTAATGTTGCAGGTCAACATATGACATACATATATGAAGCATGTCAATTAGGTAAGACTCATAAGCAATCATACAACAAGCATGGTTTCATGTATTCAGAAAGACTTGAATTGGTACATACAAATGTGTGGTGTCCTTCAAAGGACTTTGGCATAAATGGTTCAATATATTATGTCATTTATGTTGATGATGCTACTAGATGGATGTTGCAGAGCAAAGATGCAGAGAAAAAGAAGGGCCCTAAATTTTTTCCGATTTGGACACTTTATTTTTGTACCATAGTCATTTTGTAATATATTTTCCGATGTAAATGCACTAGAGGAGTCCTCTAGATGCATACGCACATATATTTGTATCATCACCCTTGTAAATTAGTAGGGAATTAGTCTTTTAGTCAATAAAGTGCCGGTCTCTTGTGTGAAAGGACCAATTCCAATGCACAAGTATATATGTCATGTTGTGACTCTTTGTAAGGACTTTTTAGCCATTGTGAGAATCAAGAGCACAGAATTTCAAATTTGTGTCTTCTCCTCTCTGTATCTTCTTCCTTGTGAGCTTGCATGCATGTGTCATGCTTGAAAAGAGTGCTTAGAAGTGTTGTCTATCCACGAAAGTGTTAAGTGTAGGAAGTGCTGAAGTGTAGAAAGATCATTCCCATGGCTCAGTATTTTGCTCATAACTTGAAGCAAAAGCATCAGAATCAAAAGAAAAGACCACCATTGGATGCGCTTCTTGAGAGCTTCAAAATGAACCCACATTCGCTATATTCAAATTTTGGAGTTGAGGGAAAAGCTCGATTTACTGTTGATTTCTGTTCCAAGTGTCGCTACACCATAGCCTACCTTGAAAGCTTGAATGTGGTGGATTTATACTTGCATGTACCTTGTTAGACATCATTTGCATTGACCATCATTTGAATGCATGTCCTCATACACTCGGCTAGGTTTTGATACTCCTTGGATTGATAATTAAAGCGTGAATCCCCACTATATGCACTTGAGGGGGATTGAGGTATAGTCTCTTTCTCCACAAGTCCCTAAGTTGATACTCACGTACACACGTTTTTTGGCACCATTGTCGGGGAGTGTCGAATCAAACCAAGGCATTCGTGTGATGGTGAAAAACTCTTAGCATTGAAGTGAGTAGAGGAGTTGTGAATTTCTCTTCTTGGTAAGTCACTTTCATCCGCACTTACTACTTCTCACTTTTGGGAGTGTGTGTAGTGAGTTGATAGTTTAGGGAAGTGAGTAGAGAGAGAAGTTAGAGTAGGTAGGAGGAAGTAAGTGAGTAGGCTAGGAAGATAGGTTTAATTTCTAGTACCTTCCCTTCAGCCTTTTCAGTTCAAGTACTTTTCAGAAGTATAAAAAACCAAAAAAAACAAATCACTTCAATTCACTTGTCTCATCGCAAGTGTTGTGAGAGCCCGGACTACAAGTGTCGTGAGATTTGGATCGTGGAGTGTGGAGCTATACAGAGCAAGTGAGGGTGGAAGAGAGTTTAGGGACAACTTGGGAGGTGAGCCTATCAAGTCCCCGCTCTAAACTTCAATTTAAATCAAAGGAGAGAGGAAAACGACCTACGACAGGTGTCGTGAGGAAGGTATCGAGGGTCGGGGTGTGAATTTTTGTGATTCAGACACTTAGAGAAAAGGAAATAGGTATTAAGAACACATTCATAAATCTGGATTTTTGAAATCATTGCTTTTGTGTGCAAAAAATCCAAATGTCATGACCGATTGAGTTCAAGTGTCATGATACTTGAACTCCCATGTGTC
Organism: Ceratopteris richardii; assembly: GCA_020310875.1. NCBI lineage: Eukaryota > Viridiplantae > Streptophyta > Polypodiopsida > Polypodiales > Pteridaceae > Ceratopteris > Ceratopteris richardii. Next base: position 29,937,122 of record CM035430.1, read on the forward strand.
GCGATATTTGTTAGAGACCAAGTGTTGCAATACTCTCAAGTGTCGAGTGTCGCTAACCTCAAGTGTTGCGACATCTCTCAAGTGTCGAGTGTCGCTGACCTCAAGTGTCAGGACATCTCTCAAGTGTCGAGTATCGTGACTGGCCAAGTGTCGAGTGTCGCTGACCTCAAGTGTCACGACACCTCTCAAGTGTCGAGTATCATGACTGGCCAAGTGTTGAGTGTCGTTGACCTCAAGGGTCGCGACATCTCTCAAGTGTCGAGTATCGTGACTGGCCAAGTGTCGAGTATCGTGACTGGCCAAGTGTCGAGTGTCCCTGACCTCAAGTGTCACGATATCTCTCAAGTGTCTGTTGGAGAAACACTCACTAATTAGACATATATTTGAAGGTCAAATCTTAGGAAGAAAACCCCATGCCTATGTGAAGGGACAAATTCACAAATGTATCATATTTGTAAAGTTAGTTCACTTTAGTTCTAGAAGTTTTTTTAAAATCACGAGAATACGAAAATCTATATAAGTTAGTTTGTATCAACTGACGCGGAGAGAGAGAGAGAGAGAGAGAGAGAGCAAGAGAGAAGAAGTAGAAGAAGGAGTTCATTTTATACGACTGAGTATAGTCGGGCTTCTCTGAGTGAGAAAGCATCTGTAAAACTTATGAGTTTTCATAGCTATTAGAAAGAACTGAGTAAAGTTCTGTGTATGAGTCTCTCTCCATCATCTCCATGTTTGCCTACTGTGTGATGAATTCAAAAGTTCAAGTTTTCTGAGCAATTCGATGCCTGGCATCGAATCTTGGCTGATAAGTCATTTTTTCATTCTCTGTGTGTTAACTATTGTTGAATCTTCTAAAAATATGAAGTTTGTGGAGCAACTCGATGCCTGGCATCGAGTTCCAACATAAAATGGATGCCCGGCATCGACTTCTATCATATAAGTCATCTTCTTCATGTGTGTGTAAAATAGAGTGTTTCTGGTGCAGAAAAATAGCCAAAAAAAGCCCAAAGTCGATGCCTGGCATCGACTTGGACTGAAATTCGATGCTAGGCATCGAATTTTTTATTTTTGGACATCAGGAATACTAAAACAGGCAAGATTTCCAGTTTTGGAAGGTCATACAGGGTCATCTTGTGAGGGCCATAACTTGAGTTCTAGAGCTCCGTTTGATGTATATGATAGCTTGTTGGAAAGCTCTACTCTTCTAGTTTCAGCCTATAAAGTTTCATGGAGAAAGAATACTTGAGCTAGGAGAAATTAGCAAAATACTGAAGGTATGTCATTTCGGTGACTAGGAATTTCTGTAGAAGCAAAGTTCTCACTTTAAGCTATCATTTCTCAAAGTTTGGAGTGGCAATGAGTTAATGGTGACCATAGAGGTGTTCTAGTGTCACATTAATTCATTTCTTGTGGTGTTTTATACATCAACAAGTGGAATGAGAGCAGAAGACGACAAAGGTACGAGAAGTTTTGTAAAGTTTTCCATTAAAGTTTGAAAGGTGAAGCATTTGAAGACACAAGGCATCAAAAGATTACTTTCGAAGTATCCTCATACACAAAGAACTTCAAAAGGTATTATCCTTTATCCTTTAAGCTCACAGGTTGCAGCAGAAGGAAAGAACTATGGCAGATCATATCTCCATTGACAAACTGGACAGAGATAATTACCCCGCATGGGTAATGAGAATGGAAGCCTTAGTTATGAGTAAGGATCTCATGGTATATGTAACAGGTGAAGAAGAGAAGCCAGTATTTGAAGATGAAAGCCGACCAAAGAAAGAAGAACTTGATGCTTTAAAGCATTGGCAGAAGAAGGATGCAAGTGCAAAAGCCTACATCTACAATACAATCTCAGATCATTTGCTACCACACATCAGAGGATTGGAATCATCAGAAGATATATGGAATGCATTGGAATATCATTTCCAAAGCACTACTAAAGCACGGAAAGCAAGTCTATGGTCAGAGTTTACAACATTCAAGAAGAAGCCAAGTCAAAGTATTAGTGATTATGTCACTAAGATGAAGGATCTTGCAGATAGTCTTGGATCCATAGATGAAGATGTTGAAGATCACAGATTGATTGCTCAATTACTTGCAGGTTTGAGAGGGGATGAAAGGTGGAAACCTTTTGTCTTATCAACAGAACTTTCATTAAATCATTATGTTCCTGATTTGAACCAGTTGCTTGGTTTGATGCTCACATATGAGCAAGACTTGAAGGGAGATGGAGATAAAGGTCAAAGTTCTGCAATGTACATGAAGAATAAGAAGAAAGGAGATAAAGGTAAAGCAAAGGATGAAGAGGAGTCTAATTCTCAAGCTTATTATGCAAGAGGTAAAGGCACTGGCAGAGGAAGAGCAAGAGGTTTTGGAAGAGGAAGAGGTAATCAAAATAACAACAAAAAGGCTTGCTGGATCTGTGGATTGAGTAATCATTTGGCTCATGACTGTTGGCACAACCAACAAGGATCAAACCAGAATCAAAACAATAATAGCAGAGGTCGAGGTGGAAGATATCAAAGTAATTTTCAAAGAGGTAGACAAAGTCAAAGAGGAGGCTATGGTAGAGGTGGAGGAAGAAGTTGGGGACAGAATCAATCCTACAACACCACCTACTACAACTATGCAAATGACACACAGAATGAAAGTCATACATCATTGATGATGAATTCAATCAGCACATCAGACAAAGAAGATCTAAAGGTATTTTACATTGACTCTGGATGTTCTAATCATTTGTCAGGAAACATAGAATTGATGTCAGATTTGGAAAAAGGCATTTCTAGTCACATAGTTCAAACTGGTGATAATACAAGACATAGTGTACATTCAATTGGAAAAGTGAAATGCAAGAGTGGAGCAGATTTGCTAACCAATATTTTGTATGTTCCTACAATACCTAAAAACTTGATTAGTGTGGGACAGATAGTTGAAAAAGGTTTTCAAGTCAGGTTTACAAATGAAGGAGTATTTGTGGAAGATCTAGAGAATGGATATAATCAGATTGTCTCTGGTAAGAAAGAAGGTAGACTCTTTACTTTAAGAGTGCAAGGGAACATTGGTCAGCTTTGCTCACACATGGTGAAGGAGTGATTACAGAACTTGATCTCTGGCATAAGAGATTAGGTCATTTTAATGAAAGAGGAATTAAAGCTATGGTTGCTAATCAGTCTGTACTAGGATTACCAAATGTGCAAAGTCAACATATGGTTTATAAATGTGAAGCATGTCAAATGGGTAAAGCACACAGGTTACCATTTCAAAAGAAAGGATTCAAACATGATGGAGTACTTGAGCTCATTCATACAGATGTATGGGGACCAACAAAAGAAGGATCTATCAGTGGCTCAAGGTATTATGTTCTTTTTATTGATGATGCTACAAGATGGATAACATTATATGTTTTGAAGGAAAGATCAGAAGTGTTTGGAGCTTTCAAGCATTTTCATGCATATGCAGAGAGAGTCACAGGTCAAAAGCTTAAAAGACTGAGGTCTGATGGAGGGGGAGAATATTTCTCCCAAGAGTTCAATGATTATCTTTGGAATGCAGGTATTAAGAGAGAAATAACTTGCAGGTATACACCACAACAAAATGGTGTAGCAGAAAGAAGGAACATGACTTTGGTTGAGTTTGCTAGAGCTATGCTAAAGGAGAAGAATTGTCCAAATTATCTTTGGGCTGAGGCTGTAAATACAGCTACATATCTTGTGAATAGATTACCATGTGCAGCTCTGAATGGAATGACTCCATATGAAGCTTGGTGGGGTAAGAAACCAACACTAGATCATTGTAGAGTGTTTGGATCAATTGCATATGCTTATGTGCCATCACAGCTTAGGCATAAACTTGAACCAAAGGCAGAAAAATATGTGTTCATTGGTTATGATGAAAAGCAGATGGGTTACAGATTGTGGAATCCTCTAACCAAACAATTTATTGTTTCTAGAGATGTTACATTTGATGAACAGAAAAGTTGGTATGCAGATCAAAGTCATACACCTGAAGAATTTGAAGAAGAGGTAAGAAGATGTGAGAAAGGAAAATCAATTGTGCAGGTGAATAGAGATGAAGACTATATGCAAGCAAGTACATCCAGAAGTGGATTAACAAGAATGAATGAAGAAGCTCCTATATTTGATGAAGAGGTGTATCCAGAAACTTATGAAGAATGTGAACCAAGAAGGTCAAGCAGGACAAGGAGACAACCAGAAAGGTATTCTTATGATACTTCTTACATAACTCAGAAGAACTATGCATATATGGTCAAAGATGATGAAGAACCTCAGAACTATGATGAAGCTAAAGGTAAAAAGCAATGGGAAGAAGCAATGAAGGAAGAGTTCAATGCACTGGAGGAGAACAAGACATGGGAACTTTCCTAAACCAAATGGTAAGAAAGTAATTGGAAATAAATGGGTTTATAAAGTGAAGAAGCTTGCAGATGGAAGTATAGCCAGATACAAAGCTAGATTGGTGGTGAAAGGCTATGCCCAGACCTATGGCATAGATTATGATGAGACATTCAGTCCTGTAGCTAAGATGTCAACTATAAGGACAATCATTGCTATTGCAGCTTCAAAAGGATGGACCCTAAGTCAATTGGATATAAAAAATGCATTCTTGAATGGATACATATCAGATGAGGTATACATGGAACAACCTCAAGGGTTTATAGATTCTAGGTATCCAAATTTTGTTTGCAGGTTGAGAAGAGCATTGTATGGATTGAAGCAAGCTCCAAGAGCTTGGAACTATAGACTGGTGAAGTATCTCAATGATCTTGGATATCAAAGTTCAAAAGCAGATTCAAGTCTACTTATCAAAAGAACAGAGGAAGGTACAATCTACATTTGTATTTATGTAGATGACATTATAATCACAGGTACTTCAGATGAAGGAATCAAGGAGGTAAAGAGATTACTTGAGAAAGAGTTTAAGATCAGTGACCTAGGAAAGTTATCATACTTTCTTGGAATGGAAGTTACTTATACAGATCATGGCATATATGTGTCACAAGAAAGGTATCTTCTGAACTTGTTGAAGAAGTTTGATATGGAAAATTGCAGAGAAGCTTCAACTCCACTTGAAGCTAATCACAAGCTCAGTAAATATGATGGTGCAGACTACAAAGATATGAGGAAGTATCAATCTCTTGTGGGTAGTTTGATTTATGCTACACTAACAAGACCTGATCTTAGTTATGCAGTGGGAGTTTTGTCACAATTCATGCATTGTCCAAAGGACCCACATTGGATTGCAGGTCAAAGAGTTCTCAGATATATCAAAGGAACTATAAAGGAAGGATTATATTATCCTTTTACATCAGATTTGAAGTTGAGAGCCTACAGTGACTCAGACTGGGCAGGTAATCAAGATGACAGGAGATCAACTCATGGTTACATGATATACATTGGTGATAAGCTTGTAAGTTGGTGTTCCAAGAAACAACATACAGTAGCATTATCATCAACTGAAGCAGAGTACAAAGGACTTGTGGAAGCAGCTAAGGAAGTCATATGGATGCAGACATTGTTCAAGAGCTTAGGCATTGATCAAGGTACACCTACAATACATGGAGATAATATGAGTTCACTTTATCTTGCAGCAAATCCAGTATTTCATGCAAGAACAAAGCACATAGAGATACAGTATCATTTTCTCAGAGAAAAGGTAATGGAGAAGGAGATTGAAGTGGAATACATTTCTACTAAAGATCAATTAGCAGACATAATGACAAAGAGCTTGGATGGTGTGAAGACCAGCAGATTCAAAAGCATGGCAGGAGTAAAAGAAAAGAAGATGATATGAAGAAACAGGGAATGTCAATTAGTGATTGAGGGGGAGCTGTTGGAGAAACACTCACTAATTAGACATATATTTGAAGGTCAAATCTTAGGAAGAAAACCCCATGCCTATGTGAAGGGACAAATTCACAAATGTATCATATTTGTAAAGTTAGTTCACTTTAGTTCTAGAAGTTTTTTAAAATCACGAGAATACGAAAATCTATATAAGTTAGTTTGTATCAACTGACGCGGAGAGAGAGAGAGAGAGAGAGAGAGAGAGAGAGAGAGAGCAAGAGAGAAGAAGTAGAAGAAGGAGTTCATTTTATACGATTGAGTATAGTCGGGCTTCTCTGAGTGAGAAAGCATCTGTAAAACTTCTGAGTTTTCATAGCTATTAGAAAGAACTGAGTAAAGTTCTGTGTATGAGTCTCTCTCCATCATCTCCATGTTTGCCTACTGTGTGATGAATTCAAAAGTTCAAGTTTTCTGAGCAATTCGATGCCTGGCATCGAATCTTGGCTGATAAGTCATTTTTTCATTCTCTGTGTGTTAACTATTGTTGAATCTTCTAAAAATATGAAGTTTGTGGAGCAACTCGATGCCTGGCATCGAGTTCCAACATAAAATGGATGCCCGGCATCGACTTCTATCATATAAGTCATCTTCTTCATGTGTGTGTAAAATAGAGTGTTTCTGGTGCAGAAAAATAGCCAAAAAAAAGCCCAAAGTCGATGCCTGGCATCGACTTGGACTGAAATTCGATGCTAGGCATCGAATTTTTTATTTTTGGACATCAGGAATACTAAAACAGGCGAGATTTCTAGTTTTGGAAGGTCATACAGGGTCATCTTGTGAGGGCCATAACTTGAGTTCTAGAGCTCCCTTTGATGTATATGATAGCTTGTTGGAAAGCTCTACTCTTCTAGTTTTAGCCAATAAAGTTTCATGGAGAAAGAATACTTGAGCTAGGAGAAATTAGCAAAATACTGAAGGTATGTCATTTCGGTGACTAGGAATTTCTGTAGAAGCAAAGTTCTCACTTTAAGCTATCATTTCTCAAATTTTGGAGTGGCAATGAGTTAATGGTGACCATAGAGGTGTTCTAGTGTCACATTAATTCATTTCTTGTGGTGTTTTATACATCAACAGTGTCGAGTATCGTGACTGGCCCTCAAATATCGCGACATCGAGTAGGTGTTGTGTATCATGATTGATTAAGTGTCGTGTGTCATTTGTAGACCCAGTATCGCGACACTTCCTGAGGTATCATGTGTCAAGTGTCATTGGAAATCTAGAGTCGCGATACTTACCAAGTATCGAGTGTCATTTATTGATCAAATGTCGTGTGTCATGCTAGAGACCTTAAGTGATACCTTAGTCAAGAGATTTCAAATTAAGAAAAAAATAATAAATACAAATTTTGAAGACAGCACTAGGAGCTAAGGGTTGTCCAAACTCAATTAGAGCTCTTAAGTGAATGAACTTAAGATCAAGAAGAATCCTAGGAAGTCAAAGAAATGTAGTCTCATATGTAGGAAGTGTAGCCAAGCCGAGTATTCATTCCCATTATTCCGAAACCTCGAGTGAGTTTGAAGAGGAAACCATTATGGCCTCAGAAGACATGCATAGTTCTATACCAATAGGCGGTCTAATGTCTATCATTGAGGGAGAGTACCGAACCTCTTTGGAATATGTGAGCACCAATCAACATGATTTACCCATCTATATAGACGGATTAAACAGATCAATGGCAAGGCTGAAGAAAGCCAGAGATGCTCACATAGTGCCTAGACCAGTAGTCAAGTATGTGGAAGGATTCTACATTGATAAAAGGGGAATTATGTATGCAGTCATTGAACTTCGAGAGAGCATCGATGAACAAAGGGAGGAAGATAATGGTCAACACCGTAACAAAGAGGAATGAGAAGAGAAGGTGTCTACCCCTAGAAGGAAGTCCATTGTAATTAGGGTTTGGAGCGGGGACCTAATTCCCCAAGATGATTCCTTAATGGATGTCTATTTGGTGAACGGAATGGAGTATTTACTTAAAACCAACTCTTCATTATGGGAAGAAGTGACCAATCCAGCCACCATTTATGAGTTACAAGATCCCGAAAACCCTATTCATATTACGTATTTGGACAAGAATTAGAGAAGATACTAGCCCTTGACTGAATTGGAGAGAGCTAGGATTAAATATTAGAACATTGCTGTATTCCCACATAGAGATCAAGCCATTACTTCTCAAAACCCCCATGGCACTCATCTACATTCATCTTATTAACATTCAGGACAGACACAACAGCAGAGCATTCCAGTTAGACCCCAAGTTCAGTTTGCTACACCTGGTAATAATCCCAAGTATAGACCTCCCACAAATGCAAAACCAAGAATTAGAATCCCTGTCCATGAGAGACCACCAATAGGAAGAGAAGCAGGCATACCAATAGGATGACCAGTTCTCCCTGTGATGCCAAGACCACCCTAACCTGGAAGAAGACTGAGACCCATTCAAGTTGCCAAATGCATGAGGAGTCACTATGATGGATCTAGTGAACCATACAACCATATTTGCCGAATTCAAACAAGTAATAAGAGCTGAACAAGTAGAAGACTTCTTGATCCAATATGAATCTTTTGGCCTAACACTTACTGATACTGCCCTAGCATGGTTCCAACCTTTAGATCCTAATAATTTTCAAAACATGGAACAAGTGTATCAGGAATTGATTGAGGAATTCACCAAGACTGGAATCAAGAACAACTCTTCGTCATTGATCCATATTCTTAAGCAAGCTCCTACGGAATCAGTAAGATTAGCAGCGAGACGATTCAAGCAATACGTGGATAAATGTCCTATAAAAGAGAGGCCCACTCAAAACAAAATGGTCTCATTATTTTTGGAAGGATTAGTGAATGGGTCATTGAGATCATTAGTATATGTAGTCCAAAATTTGTAGGAATGTATGAAAGAGTGTACCGACCTAGAGGACAATCTGGTAGAAGACTTGAAAATATCTCAAGGCAGTGTTAAAAGTGAGGATAGTTTCAGTAGTACTTCAAATCCCAGGAATGATGTGGAAGAGATAGCCAAGTTAGTGGCTAAGAAGCTGAATGTCCAAGGACAAAGGAATTATCCCAGCAATCCTATGAGAGTGCCTATGCTCAGGAGATGTGTCCACTGTGGAAGTGACCACCCTTCTCACATGTGCAATAGGGGAGTAGTCCCACCACCTCCTTATGCTTACAAGAGACCAACCGCCCAGGGCCCTACTCATTATTGTAGCATAGAACAAAGACACACAAATCACAATACAGAGAAATGTCCTTACAATCGACAACCAGGACCTGCACAACCACCCTTTAGGCCTTATGGATACCCCCCGAGAGATCAAGGAGGAGAAGCCTATAGATACCTCTCATACCAGTAGCGAGCACCTGCACCACGACCATACGCATATCAAGGATACAATCAACCTCAACGAGTGCTAGGAAAACAACCACCTCACCCTCAGAATGTTGTCCCAGTGAAAATTGCTCACATTGAAGAGAATCCTGAAAGAGCAATAGTACCAGCCAACCCATTGGCTAGTGCTGAGACTTACGACCCACCTTATGACCTTAATCAAGGAAATTATTCCACTTGTGAGAACACTATAGCTGAGTACGTAAAATCTTATGAACCATATACATATGGATATGAAGGATACGATAGCTCCTACGCATATGATCAGGACTATGTGTCACTAATGTACACTGTTCCTAGAGCATCCATACCCCCATGGCCAATGAGTAGACCACCTGTCCCTAGAGGACCATGTTATAGATGCGGAGGTGATCACTTTATCAGAGAGTGTACATTACCTAACCCACCACCACCTCAGAGAGTTTGGGAGGGTTACTGCAGTGATTGTGGTAAAGAACATCTCTTTAGAGATTTCTCCAAGAATCCCAATAAAGTCAATCCTAATGTGCAGATTAATGTGATAAAGTGATAGAGTCATCAGGGAGTGATAAGGAGTACATTGTGCCATTGAAAGTGATAACGAGGGCAAAAGCTAGAAGGAATCCAGATAAACCCAAAGAAAATAATCACCCTGACAAAGAATTGAACATACCCACACCTCAAGTAATTGCAGATTCTGAAGATTCTGAGAAAAGTGCTAAAAGTAAACGAACCCAAAGATGGAAGAATCGTAAAGAAAAGATAAAAGATAAGAAACTGCAAAAAAAATTGGAGAATGAGAATAATAAACCAAGCCATGAAGAAAAACAAGAGTCTGAAGGAAACCCTAACAAGGAGGCAGAAAATCATAAAAACAAGAAGCAGGATCAGTTCTGGCCGATCCAATGCCAGAAGAGTTAGCCATGTGGATTGAGGCATATCAAGCACGAATAAAAGCAGGACCAACCATTGAACAACACGAAAGGGAATTCCCAAGAGGTGACTTAGAGAAAGAAAGATTGGAGATATGTAAGAAGCTAATTGAAGTGGCTCAACAAACCTTAGAAAAACATGTTCAAGCACTACCCAGTACAAGAATTCCCGAAAAAGAATTTCAGGAATGTGTAGTGCCTAGTCATTCTATGGAAGGGAAGAAAAGTGAGAACCATGGAGAAAATTACTGTGAAAGTAAAAAGGAAGGATCAGTGATCCTTGAAGTAGACGCGGAATGGCCTAGAGACTTGTGGGCAATAGTCCAAGAAGATAGATGGAAGAAAACAGAAGGAATTGAACCTCCTTTTGAGATATTAGAAGCAGTAGGTGATCTTGAAGTGTCAATGCATGAATTAAACTCAGAAGGATTATTGCAACTTTATGTCAACAAAAATGACCAAGACAGTATGAATGTATTGCCAATCCCTCCAACTAGAAGATTGAGTAGTTGCACTAGAAGATTAGAACAAATACAACAAATGATCATGAATAAAAGAACTTTTCAATGGATATTTTTTGAGATAATCCGAATGATAGCTTTTCTATGTAGATCAATTCCACCTCAAGCATAGTGTAAGCTTGATGTTCCAACAACTCCCCCTCAAGCTAAAGTATACTTGAGTCATCATTCTTTAATAGGTTGAATATCTTCCATTGATTCAAATCTACAAAGCTTTATTCCATCAGGTGCCTTCATCATCATATTTGCTACTTGATTTTCAATTAGAACAAAAGAAATGTCAATCTTCATTGCCATGAGCTTCTTTGTGATGAACTGCTAATGAGGTTTGCATGGAAACTAGGGTTTGGTGATAGATACATCAGACTTACATTATCTCCAAATATGTGAAGTTTGGAACTCACAAGTCCCAAATCTGTATACAATGCTTTTAACCATATTGGCTCTTGAGTTGCTATGGTCAAACCTTTATACTTTGCTTCAGTTGATGATAAAGAAACTATTGATTGCTTCATGGAACTCCATGATGTCACGAGGAAGGAGATAAGGAAGAGAGCTCACACACACACACTCACTCTCAAGGAGAAGCACACACACAAATTGAGGCAAGGAAGAATGATCTTCTTCTTCTTCTTCTATTACATAAAAGGAATGCACAAGAATGACCTAAAAAGAAGAATACAACAAGTGCAATATATAAAAACCAGTACATAAGGAAAAACCTAATGTCCGCGAATGAGTGAGCTGGCAAGAAACAAATGTGCCATCACTCTCGATAGATAAATCTAATAAAGCTCAATGTGAAGTATCCCTGACATATACCCGCATGACCACTATACATGGTAGAGAAACGAAAAAGTGGTACGTGTCATCCTGGATCATCACATGTTGAGCTTGATATCTCAACACTCCCCCTCAAGCTCAACACCATATCTTGTAATCCAAGCATCTCCTGAAACTTCTTCAACTTCTCAGCTCCAAGTGCTTTGGTGAAAATATCAGCAACCTGCTCATCCGTTCTCACATAAACAAGATCAATATTGCCTGCTAATACCTTCTCTCTGATGAAGTGATAATGTACCTCGATATGCTTTGTTCTAGCATGGAAAACAGGGTTCCGTGCTAACTGTATGCTGCTAAGATTATCACAATAGATAGTGATAGGCTTTTGCACTTCCACACCTAAATCTGCAAGTAACATCTCTAGCCATGATGCCTCACATGATGCCATTGCAGCACCATTGTACTCAGCCTCTGTACTCGACAAAGCAACAGTGGGTTGCTTCTTACTGCTCCATGTAATAGCTGCACCTCCAAGTGAGAAAAGAAAGCCACTAGTAGATCTTCTATCTAGAGTACTACCAGCCCAATCTGCATCGGTGTATCCATAAACCTGCAAATCTACACCAGCCTCATAAAACAATGCATAATCTAGAGTAGCACTCACATAACATAGAGTGCACCTCAGAGCATCCAAATGTGGCTTCCTTGGAACCTGCATAAACTGACTTTCAAGTCCAACAGTATAACTTAGATCAGGCCTTGTAATTGTGAGATATATAAGACTTCCCACAATTTTCCTGTACATAGTAGCATTTTCCAATGCTTCACCTGATGTAGTATCCAACTTCAAATCTGATCTAATGGCATAGAAATTGGCTTACAATCAGCCATACCACACTTTTGCAGCATATTCAAGGCATATTGCCTTTGCGACATCCATATACCTGTTTCTGTATGTATAAACTCGATGCCCAAGAAATAGCGCAGCACACCAAGATCTTCCATGTCAAATTCTTGCATAATAAGTTGCTTTACCTCTTTGATGCTTTCTTCATTATTGCCACCTATAATCAAGTCATCAACATAAATGGCCACAATCGTGATGCCATCATCAGTCTTCCTTGCATATAGTGAATGATCTGCATCACACATAAAAAACCCAATGCTGGTTAAGTAATCAGCAATCCTTGCATGCCATGCACGCGGAGCCTTCTTCAGCCCATACAAAGCCTTTTGCAACCTGCAAACATATTCTGGATGCTTTGAATCTTCATATCCTTGTGGCTAGTCCATATATACTTCTTCCTGTAACTCACCATGTAGGAAAGCATTCTTCACATCCATCTGATGCAAAGTCCATCCTTTTGTTGTTGCTAATGCAACAAGTGTCCTAACAGTAGACATTTTAGCTACATGGCTGAATGTTTCCTCATAATCAATGCCATATGTCTGTGCATATCCTTTAGCTACCAATTGTGCTTTATACCTGCTTATGCTACCATCAGCATTATGCTTTACCTTGTAAACCCATTTGCAGCCTATGGGTTTCTTTCCTTGTGGCAATGGAACCAGCTTCCATGTATCATTTCCATAAAGTGAAGCCATCTCCTCATCCATAGTTTTTTCCCAATCTGCATTACCAATTGCATCTTCAAAACAAGAAGGTTCAGCATCTTGTATTACCTTTGTCATGTAGGCACAATGACGAGCCATGTAACTATCATATGTCAATCGTTGCATTGAATTATGCATCCTCCCAGATCTTCTTGGTCCTGGGTCACTTCTCCTTGTATCATCTGCATGTGCCCTTCTTACTCCTAGAGTCTTCACAGAGGGCAATCCAAGTTCCTCATCAAGACTCTTTTCTGAACTGCTTGAATCTCCATCAACATCTTCAAAATCTGCACATGTTTTATGACCAGCAGAAAGCTTTTCTTTACCTTTCTTGGATGTATTTGATGATTTTTCTAGACTAAAATTTCCACATAATCTTCCACTCCATGGATTTGAGTTGGAACTATTGCTTGGTGATGCATCTGGTCCACTCAAAACCTGATATTTTGCACTTGATTTTTCAGCATTTTCTTTGTCATTTGGTTCAAGACTCAGTCCTTCTTTGGCATCTGCATAGAAGCTTGACATTTCATCAAATACCACATCTCTGCTCACCTTTACCTGTTGTGTGAGTGGGTTATAACATTTATATCCCTTTTGCTCAAGGGAGTATCCAATGAAGACACACTTTTCCGCTTTTGGATCAAGCTTCGTCCTCAATTCATCTGGGACATGTACATATGCAATACAGCCAAAAACTTTCAGATGTGACAAATTTGGCTTTTTACCTGTAAACTTCTCTTCAGGTGTGACTTGATGTACAGTAGTAGTCGAAATTCTGTTCATGATATATACAGTAGTATGCACAGCTTCTGCCCAATAACAAGGAGGCATATTCTTCTCATCCATTAAGGCTCTTTCTATTTCTGCAATATGTCTATTTTTGCATTCAGCAACGCCATTCTATTGTGGTGTGTACCTGCATGAAAACTGACGCCGAATTCCATGATTTTTTAGAAAACTGCTGAACTCATTTGACATGTACTCACCTCCTCCATCATATCTTAATGTCTGAATGTATTTTCTTGTCTGCTTTTCCACCATAAGTTTAAAATTCTGGAAGTGAGTGAACACCTCGCTCTTCTCTTTCATGAAATATACCCATACTTTGTGTGTATGGTCATCAATGAAAGTAACATAAAACCTGCAACCGCCCATAGATGTGGTCTTTGCTGGACCACAAACATCTGTATGTACTACTTCTAGTACATTCTCACTAACATGCTTGTCATGTGGAAATGATGCTCTTGACTGTTTACCAAATTGACATGCTGCACATACCTTTTGCATTTCTGCAACTTTGAAATTTGGTAGTCCATGGACAATCTCCTTTGACTGCATCAGTTTCAGCCTTTGCAAGTTTGCATGCCCAATCTGTTTGTGCCACATCTCTATATCTGCAATAAATCTTGCACCTTTTGCAAACATGGTTGCATTCATTTCAAGAATCTTCACATTTAAGGTGAACATCCTACCCACTTTGTTTCCTTTGTCAACCAATCGTCCATCCTTCTTGTACTCTTCTACATATAATCCATCAGCATTGAACCTGACTTGCAATCCCTGGTCAACCATTTGTCCAACAGAAACCAGATTCTTTGTTACATGCAGCACATCAGCAAGATGTTTTACCTTCCCGTCCTCCTATGTTTCCTGTATGCTCAATAGGATGCAATGTATCATCACCTGTTTCAACATATCCAGGAACAGACATTTTTTGCAAACTACTAAACCATTCTGTATGAGTGGTCATGTGATTTGAAGCACCTGAATCAACATACCAGACATTATCATTTGATTTTGAAACACCAGCAGACATCGTATTCATCATTTGATGTTGAACCATAAACAACTTCTCAGAATCAACTGCACTTGTGGATGCATAATTGTTTTGCTGCCTTCTGTTATTTTGATTCTTCAACCTGCAATCATGTTCAAAGTGTCTAGGTTTACCACAATTCCAGCATCCTTTACTATCATTACCTAAATCATTTCTTTGGAAATTTCTGCGACCTCTATGGATCCCCCTGCCTCGAAACTGTCCTCTTCCTCCTGCATGATTCTATTGTTGACCTTGGTCTTGGTTACTATTTCCTCTTCAACTTCCAAAACCTCTACCTCTGCCTCTTCCTCTGCCAGAGTAGAATACCTGCTCAAAACTGGGCTTTCCTTGGGAGTTTGAATCCTCACCAAGATTCTTTTCTTCAATAATCAGCATAGATACCGAATCAGCAAAATTTGGAATATTTTCCCTAGTTTGTATAGAAGTCCTGAACTGCTTATATGCAGCTCCTAAACCACGAAGGCACACTTCCACCTTATCATTATCATCTACATTCACGCCAATAGATGCAAGTGACTCACATATGCTTTTGATTTTTAGAGTGTAGTCACTTACCGACATGCTCTTTTTCTCCAATGCCAATGCAGCTCATTCTTGAGTTGCAATTTTTGTGCCTTTGTATTGGTCTTGTACAAAGTGAACAAACTGTTCCAAGCCTCTTTTGGAGTCTTGGCATCCTGTATGTGTCCAATCATGCTATCTTGTATGCTAACATATAGCCAATACATTACCTCTCGTGCTCCTTGATTCCATTCCTCATATGCTCTTAACTATTCTGCAGTCCGATTCCTTTTTGGTAACTGCGGAGCATTTTCATTCTCTCCTTCGATGTACTTCCAGTAGCCTTTTCCAATCAGGAAATTCTTCATTCTGAATCTCCAAGAATGGAAGTTGTTCTTGTCCAGCTTATCGCTCATAAGCTGACTCATTCCATCTACGTTTGTCATTTCTACAACAATTCATAACACCGCAACACACTACAAGCAGCACTTCTGCTTGAACACTATCGCACTATGACGTGATAGTTCGATCTCAAAAAAACACAGTTTTCGTGTATCAAATCGAGTAATGCATGAGTAAATCAAGCATCCAACAGCCTACTGATAGAGAACAACATCAAATGTATCTCCATCATCATGAAGACTCAATCGTAAACCTGTCTCCATAGGAGTGGCAATAGGGTTACAGTCTTTAAGGCCAAAACATTGCAATAATGTGTCAATATATTTCCTTTGACACAAAGCCATTCCACCATCAACATGCATAAACTGAATGCCCAAATAGTGATGCAAATGCCCCAAATTAGACATCTCAAATGAGGCATGCAAATCAGCCTTAAAATCAGCAATATGCTTCTCAATAGGACCAGTGAGCAGCATGTTGTCAACATAGACAACAATGATCAGAAGCACATCATTAGCACACTTAACATATAAGGTGCTTTCAATTGGACTGTTGAGTGTGTGTGGCTCAGACACCTTATGGTTGATTTGGGTGTTGGTCAGACTTCTACCACCACCATCTTCACTGACAGTCAGAGCGCATTGGCAGTTGCGAGGAACCATGTGTTCCATGCTCGCACTAAGCACATTGAGGTGCATTATCACTATGTCAGGAAGAGGTTCTCTGCTGGGGAGATCAGCTTGGCATATGTGCCCACGCAGGAGAACATTGCAGACCTTTTCACGAAGGCTCTGCCTAGGGAGAAGTTTGAAGCTTTCCACAAAGCTTTGGGCTTACTTCCTTTTGTGGAGTGATTTCCACATAGCTTGGCACTTCCTTATACATGAGTGCCAACTCCTTGTTCACCGCATCACTCCCAGGGGGGATTTGTTGATATATTTAGGTAGTGATGTGTGTGAACACACTAGGACTGGCGGGGCACTTTTTTCCATCTTTAGGAGGTTTTTTTCCCTCGGCTTGTATATATGCCTATTGCCCTAATGGGCTACTTATCTTTGTACATTCTCTAGTAATACATCCAGTATTGTGTGTTGTGCTCCAAGCTTCTTCGAATATGCAGAATTAGCAGATTTTTGCTTACTAGTTGAAGAGCTTCATTTTCCTTTGCCCTTCTGACTAGCCAGGAAAGCTTGATCTGCAACTCCAATAATGGACCTGTTCTGCCTGGACTGATCTTCCTGCAACAGAACAGAGACTAACTCCTTAAATGATAAGGCATTTGGATTGCCTTTCATCATCAACCGAAGAGTAGAAGAAAAACTCTAATATGAATGAGGAAGACCATTTAGAACGGTCTGCACAAGTGATCTATCTGGTATAACCTCATCAGCAGAAATCAACTGTTCCTTCAAGTCTTTGATCTTCATTAGGAAATTGTCCATAGAATCACCTTCATTCATGTGCTCACTCTCCAACTGTTTTTGGAGGTAAGCAACACAAGCCTCATTCTTAGCTTGGTACAAT
The DNA here is from genome assembly GCA_020310875.1 of Ceratopteris richardii. Lineage (NCBI taxonomy): Eukaryota > Viridiplantae > Streptophyta > Polypodiopsida > Polypodiales > Pteridaceae > Ceratopteris > Ceratopteris richardii. The sequence goes on from CM035430.1 coordinate 29,954,476, forward strand.
GTGGTAAGTGTATCCCAAGCATCCTTAGCTATTCTACAAGAGAGAATGTGAGGAATAATGGCACGTTTGACAGAAAAAGCTATCAATGCATGTGCCTAGGCATCTCTGCCATCCCAGCGAATCTGCTCTACAGTAGGTGCAACAGAAACCGCAACACGAACAGGAATATGCAGAATATCATCATCTTTGACACCTTTTGCATCACCTTTAGTACCTGCAGTTGTAACAATTGTAGGTGTGATAGGACGTTTTTCGACACCCTGCACAATGGTCCACAGTCCTTTTGCAACCAACACATGTCGCATCATATAATCCCATAACGGGTAGTTGGTACCATCCAACTTATCCTCAACAGCCAACATATAGAATACATCACTACTTTCAGCCATGGCCGGTGACTAAAATACCTTGATGCACAAAATTGACTGTATCTCAAAAAGTTGAACAGAACTGCCCAGACAAATTCCACTAGACCTATAGCAGACTTCAAGACATTTATACAGGCGAATAGAAACTCTTATATACCTTTGGCACAAAAAGACGAAATAGCCTACATAAGCACTATGATAGTGCATTCGAAGGTCGAAACAAGCTCAGATTGTGATTTTGGCACCACATAGCGAAGTTGTTTTGATCTTGAAAACACGCTGAGTATGCTCACCAAAATTCGTGCGATTCTGAGACTGCAACTGGAGGAGTGTCGACGGCACCCTAGATGAGGCGATGACCTGCTATGATACCAATTGTTGGAGTTAGACGTCTGTGCACGCGAACAACACAAGGAAGAAGAAGAAGCTTGGAGCACAACACACAATACTGAATGTATTACTAGAGAATGTACAAAGATAAGTAGCCCATTAGGGCAATAGGTGTATATACAAGCCGGGGGAAGAAAACCTCCTAAAGAGGGAAAAAAGTGCCCCGGTAGTCCTAGTGTGTTCACACACATCACTACCTAAATATATCAACAATGACATGAGCTCTCCAAGCATTCCACAAACTAGCATGATCTCATTACTTGAATGCTCCCCCAAAATGAGAGGTAGTGACCTATTTATGTACAAAATGGGCAAAAATGCATGCTACGTGGGATTTCTAAACTGAAAGGAGAATGAATCTCACTTATTCTCTAGTGTGACACTCACACACATCTATACAAGAGTGCTTATTAAACTAATAAAAAGGTAGAAAAAGGTACAAATAATGATGAAAACAAAGATCCAACGATTATATGTTGTCACGTCAACAAATGTGTACTTTCACAAGAAGGAAGGTTAGTGGCTTATTAGTCAAGGAAACTAAAGAAACATGAATTAAATTATACAACACATGACTTGGAAATTCTTGCATTTCTTCATGCACTTAAACATTGGAGACACTTATTGCTTGGAGTAGATTTTGAATTAAGAATGGATCATTAGAGCCTTAAATATATATCTACTCAACCTTTACTTAATAGTAGACAAAAATGATGGATCGATTTGCTAGGTGAATATGATTTTGATATTAAATACTTAATAAGAAAAGAAAACAAAGTGGTTGATGCTTTGAGTCATAAACCTTTATGGAATTCAACTTTTGTTTTATCTTGTGATTTTGATATTAAAAAAGAGTTAAAAGAATATTTATATCATGCAACAGTCTTGAAATTTTTGTATGAAAATCCAAGTTCTATGTTTCAAGGATAATTTCATTTGAAAAATAATGATCTGTATTGTAATTCTCATTTATGTATTTCTTCATAATCTATTTTGAAAGAGAAGGTTTTGCATGACTATCATGATGCACCTTTGTCTGCACACTCTTTTTCTAGGACTTATGCTAAAGTGAAAACTTCATATTAATGGTCGCATTGAAATATGATACTAGGAGGTATGTGAAAGAATGTTTGAAATGTCAATAGGTTAAGGCTGAATTTAAAAGGAGTCGTGGTAAGTTACATCGATAAGATGTGCTTGATCAAAATTGGAATCCATATCTATGGATTTCATAACAAAGTTGCCTGTGACCAGAAGTGGGCATGATACCATCTTTTTTGTTGTGGACCATCTTACAATGATGACACATTTTCTTCCCATGAGGAAAACTGATATAACTATCCATGTTGCTAAGCTTTTCATAAAAGAAATTTTTAGGTTGCATGGTATGCCTAAAAGTATAATTTCTAATAGGGATGCAAGGTTTACGTCTAATTTTTGGAAAGCAACATTTCAATCCATAGGAACAAAATACACATGAGTACTGCATTTCATCCTCAAACTGATGGTGAGACCGAGAGGGTTAACAAGGTGCTTGATGATATGTTATGTATGTATGTGAATGATAAGCAGAAAAATTGGACTGAGTATTTGCCTTTGGTTGACTATGCATATAATAGTGCATGGCATTCGTCTATTAAGATGACACCTTTTGAAACAATGTATGACTATAATTGCTTGCTACTTCATTCACTTTTTAATTCACAAAATCAGGTTGAGATATCCAAACAAATGCTTGAAAACATGGATTTGGAGCTAAATAAGGTAAAGAAGGACATGAAAGATGCACAGAAACATCAAAAGTTATATCATGATCTCAAAAAGACCCTTGGAATTTAGAACAAATGAGTTGGTTTTTTTGAAAGTGAAACCTTTTAAATCAAATCCGGTTTTAGGCAAAGATCATTGATTGTCTCCACGTTATGCTGGTCCTTTTAAAATCTTAAAGAAAGTTGGTTCTATTGCATATTTACTTGATCTGCCTAACACTTTCAAAATTCATCCAGTTTTCCATGTTGGATTACTTAAAAAGTATGTTCCTAATGCTCATCACATTTTGTAGGACAAATCTAAATTGAAGGAAGATGCCACTTTTGACCATGAACCAAAAGTTATAATGGATAGAAGAACTAGAAATCTTAGGAATCATGAAATAGTGGAAAGTTTAGTTAGGTGGTTTGCATATCCTTTTGAAGATTCAACATGGTTGGTTTAGATGAGTTTATGGAACATTATCCTTCTTTCCAACTCTATGGACAGACTTCTTCAAAGAGGGGGAGAATTGTAAGATACCACAATGATTTTGTAAAAAAAAGATATGTAGATAATAATGAAATTCTATGTTTAGGATATTTTGATCATGTCTGCAAAATTTTGTACCAATAAGTTTTTACATTCTCTCTCTTGAAAGTTATTGCATGAAATTTGTGTGTTAAATTTGAGCATGAAGATGAAGGAATCAGAAAAAGTGTTGTATGAGAGAAAGGTAGAGTACTCTTAGCAGAAAAACTTTATCAGATCGAATTTTTTGTAGTTCCTATAATTTATGTGTCATTTGGTTGTATAAAGATGGGTTAATGAAGAGATTTTTCATGTTTTTTCATCTTTCTCTAGAACTTTCAATTTTACAGGGCTCAAAAGTGATATTTAGAAGCGGATTTGGACCTAAAGCATGCCTAACACTATTGTGCAGCTCAAAAAACTGAATGTTTTTGTGTCTCACAAGCTTAAGCTAACCCCTCACCGTTTTTGAGTTACAAGGCTCGAAAAAGTGATGTTTTTAGGTACTTAAAAGAAAAAAGAGAAGCCTTAATTCATTTTATTCATGTTCATGGATTTGAAAGTGCACATGGGTATGTGGGGTTTTTTGGGTGATTGAGGTGTGTGTGAGTGTGTTGCAGGGATTGCCTCTATTTCGCAGGTACAATTCTTGATGTGGACATGAAAAGCAAATGCATGTGTGGTCTGGAAGTCTTGCATGAGACATGCAAAAAGATGCTATCTTGAAGCATGCAAATTTAGGAGTGCATGTCTAGGAAGGCATGATTGTTCATGCGCTGGTGGAAGGGGAGATCCAAAGATGAAGACTGAGAGCTAGGGAGATTATGGTCATGCATTGATCACGATAATTTCAGCTTCTATGATTGAGATTGAGATTGGGATTGGGATTGAGATTGCGATTGTGATTGTGATTGGGATTGAGATGAGCTCAGGGGTCGTCGAGTGGATGAGGCTTCACATTGAATCTACTCAATAGATTTTGTAATGCAGATCAGAATTCCTTGTAAATCTACACACATAATAAAGTTCTATCTTTCTCTTCTTGCTCTACGCATACTCTAATTTTCTTCCTTATATCTTGTTGTGCCAAATTCTATTATTCTATGTGGGATTGTGATTGAAAATTAAAAGTTTTGTTACAGGAGATCATACTAGAAGGGACTCAAAAAAAAAAAATCTAAAGATCAACAACTTGAAGACTCATTGCTTTTCATGAATCTAGGCCACAAGGAAGGTAAAGAAGATGATCACTTAATCTACATATATTCAGGATGTTCAAATCATGTTGCAGGCAACATAGCTCTCTTATCTGATTTAGAACGTCCAAAGCGTAGACATGAAGTCCAAATAGGGGATAAAACAAAGCATAGTGTAGAGAAGATTTGTAATGTCTAGGTTTCCAATGGTAGGACAAACATTTTGAGCAAGGTACTCTATGTTCCCACTATTACAAAAAACCTAATAAGTGTATGCCAAATAGTTGAGAAAGTCTTGAAAGTTAGGTTCACCCAACATGGAGCTTTTGTGGAAGATCCATGTCAAGGATTCAAGAAGATAGCCAAAGGTGAGAAGCATGGTAGGATCTTTACTTTTGAAGTAGGAGAAACCAAAAACATAGCTCTATTCAACTTTGGGACTCAAACCTTATGTGAGCTTGAAGTGTGGCATAAGAGGCTAGCTCATGCGAATGAAAGAACCTTGAAAGGTATATGAACGGATCAAAGTCTTCTAGGAGAGCCAAACATATTAAAGCAACAGATGATGCATGTGAGATTGGGAAGGCACAAAGGAAACCATTCAACCACAAAGGTTAGATCCACAACAACCTTTTGGACTTAGTACACATTGATGTGTGGGGACTAAGTCAAGAACCTTCATTGGTAGGATCAAGGTATTATGTCTCATTTATTGATTACCATAGTAGATGGACTATTCTATAATTTATCAAGAGTAAGAATGAAGTGTTTGACTGCTTCAAAAAGTATCTAGCACATGTGGAGAATCATACAGGTAGATCACTCAAGAAACTCAGATCTAATGGAGGGAGAGAATACTTCTCCAAGTAATATGATGAGTTCTTGCATGATAAAGGTGTCAAGAGGGAAGTGATTACCATGTACTCTCCTCAATTGAATGGAATTGCAAAGAAAAGAAAAAAGACATTGGTTGAATCAGCGAGAATAATGCTTAAAGAAAAGAGGTTTCCACATTATCCATGGGTAGAGGCTATTTCAACTTATGTGTAACTTGTCAAAAGACGAACATCCAAATCAATTCAAGATATGACTCCTTATGATGCATGGTATGGAAGAAAACATAGCCTTGGACATTGCAAGGTGTTTGGTTGTTTAGCTTAAGCACATGTAGCTTCACAAATTAGAGGTAAGCTAGATGAAACAACAACAAATGCAATATTTATTGGATATGATTCAACTCAAATGGGTTACATGTTTTATGATCCTTCAACCAAGCAATTCACTACAAGTAGGGATATTGTGTTTGAAGAATACATGTCTTGGTATGATGAAGACAAACAAAAGGTAACTCTACCATATGACCTTGATTCTGATTCTCCTCAACTAGGAAGCAAGCATGATACACAAGCCCAAGATCCAAGAAGTGACATAGATGATGATTAAGATGAAATGCAAAGCAAAAATTCAAGAGTGTGGAGAATGCTCCAAGCAAGCACCTAAAAGGTCAAAAAGAGAGAAAAGACAACCAGAAAGGTATGGATATGATTCCACATTTGTTGCAAAGCATTCAATCTACTTGGCAAAGGACTCAATTTAAGAAGAACCCTCAACCTATCAAGAGGCAAAGGGAAACCCTAATTGGGAAAAGTCTATGAATGAATAAATACATGCATTGAAGGAGATGGACACTTGGGATGTGGTTTTAATGTCACCCAATCATAAGGTAATTGGTTGTACATGGGTATATAAACTCAAAAGAAAATAAGATGGATCAATTTGCAGGTACAAGGCAAGATTAGTTGCCAAAGGATGCTCACAAATGCATGGTATAGACTATGAGGAAACATTCTCACTAGTTGCAAAGATGACTATAATTAGAACATTGATAAGTCTAGGTACTGCAAGAAATTGGAGACTCCTCCAACTTGATGTGAAAAATGCATTTTTAAATGGTTGGATAAGTGAAGAGGTATACATGTCACAAACTCTAGGCTTTGAAAACCCTAATCATACATCTTATGTTTGTAGATTTAAGAAAGCATTGTATGGATTGAAACAAGCTCCTAAAGGTTGGTCACATACCTACAGGATCAAGTGTTTAGACCTAGCAACTCAGATCCTTCTTTATTCATTAGAACGGATCACAATGAGGTTATCTATCTATGTGTATATGTAGATGACATTATTGTGATATGTGATGATCTAAATGGCATTCAAACGATCAAGAGACACATGCAAGAGGAGTTCAAAATCAATGACTTAGGTGAGCTCTCATATTTTCTGGGTATGCAAGCCATTTATACAGATGAAGGGATGTATCTAACTTAAAGAATATACATTCAAGATCTACTTCTCAAGTTTAGAATTGAGAACACAAAGCTTTCATGTACACCTTTGGAGATGAATCATAAGATTAGTGTTTATGAAGGTGAGAAAATTGAAGACATTAAAGAGTATCAAATCTTAGTAGATAGCTTGATATATGCAGCTCATACAAGGGAAGATATCTTATATAGTGTAGGAGTGCTAAGCCAATTCATGCACTCACCAAGAATACCACAAATGGATGCAGCTAAGAGAGTACTTAAGTACCTCAAAGGTACAATCAATGAAGATATATTCTATCCTTTCTCTTCATATTTGGATACCAAAATCTATTCAGATGCAGATTGGGCAAGAGTTGAGGATGATAGAAGAAACTTTGATGCCCATAGTGGATCTTCTTTGAACTCTTAATCACCCCGAGTATGTTGAAAAATTTTCATCTGATTCTGAGAGTGTGATTGGAGGTTTGTTAGTAACACCCTAGATGAAGTGGCAACCTGCTCTAATACCAATCATTGGAGATTGAGGTTTACGAAAGCACAGAAACAACATAAGGAAGAAGAAGAATCTTGGAGAAGAACACAATATAGAATGTGTTAAAAAGTAAAGTTTATGATCTGAGTAGCCAATGAATTTAAGAAGATCTCAAATCGGACACCATTTGGCCACTCATGTGTATGGTCAAAGATCTTGAGATTAGAGTGAAGCATAGGTTGATGTGCTCTTTAAAACACGTAATCCACTTAGCCTATTGGTTGTCTCAAGGTAGGCAAAGATAAGGTCTTGGGTTCAACTCATGTGGGGAGCATGGTGAGAGATTTCTGCCCAAAAAGCTCTAGAGCCTTCTAACTCAAGCTAACTTGGATTAACTTGAGTCGAGAGAGACTTAACTCAAGTTGAAAGTACACCTACCACTAGTGGACTCTATTGGAAGGTGCTAAAGTAATGATGTAGATTTCACATAAACTTGTGGACTCCAATTATATTTGTGGTCCTCATTGATTTGATTAACTATATATAGAAGCAAGGTTGGGAGGAGAGTCATCTCTCTAGCACATGGTGGTCTGAAAAGTCTAGTTCAATACATTGGTATTAGAGATCTAGGCAAGCTTTCATTATGAGCTTGTTAATCTCATCATCTTCCTCATAAGGTTTCATGGAGACCTTGGTGGTTCCATCACTCTCTTCACAAGGTTCCATGGAGAGCTTAGATGTTAATCATCTTTTATAGATGATGGTATAGATTTCATCCTTCGTATTTTCTTTATCCTCTTATATTTCTATATTAATTTACTTATTGGAAATTTGTATCTACAACTAGTTTGGGGCATGCATCACTTCCTTTCTCTTTGCCTCATAGAGTTTCTTTTTGCAAAAAGGATGGCTTAAGATTCAAATTCCCAACATGAACTTCAATGGAATTTGTGTTATCCATTTTAGCACATTATTTCGTGGTGAAATGCTTCTTCAATTCTTTCTTTATACAACTACATCCATGCACAACAAAATGGATAAGACACCTACCTTGCATGGCCCACTAAAACCACAATGACATGCTTAAAAGTCACACGCTCTACCGACTGAGCTTTAAGGTCATGATTTTTTATGTAACTATTCCATAAAGTAAATATAAGTTTATACTTAAGTATGGAATAACTCACAAGGAGTTTCAAGGATTACTATAAGTATTTAAAAATACTTAAAGAAGAACATTTGAGAATCATGAAACAACCATAGAATTGGTCTCCAATTAGCTATATAAATTTCTTTGAAAGAAAAAAAATCTCCAAGGAGTGCTAAAACTTTGGAAAATTTCCATCAAATTTTCTCAAAAGATAGAACTTTGGTAATTCTAATTCAAGACCTTAAGGACTAATGTTCCAAGGGTTTATAATTCAATAAGTGATTTTCAATAAAGTATCATCTATACTTTAACATTCAAGGAATACCTTCAACATAAATGTTGAGAAGATTTACATCAAAGTATTCTGAAATCCAAAGTATAGATCTTTGGATAGGATAAAGAAGTTTAAACATGAAATTCTTCGAACAAAGTTGCACCTAGAAAGAAGAAAGCAGTACTTTCCATCATGCAAGTAGAAGTTTGAGTTAGATTGATACATAAGGAATCAAAAGACAATTCTTTCAATGATCAAAGGTAGGAATAATGTCAATCTTCTTAGTAAATATATAATGGTTCATAGTTCTTTGAGAAATAAATGAATCTTAAATATAAATGAGCTTCACTAAAGTCAAAGTATAGGTTATACCTTGATTTTCATAGCTAAAGAAGAAGATTGGATGTGTCTTTTGGACAAGCTATTTGCAAATCTTAATCCTTGATGTCTTCCAACGTATTAGCAAACTATCACTTCTAGTAAATAATCAAGATGATTGTTAAGTGATAAAGAATAAAGTTTTATGTTTATATACAACTATTGTACATTGGTTTAATCACCAAGAGAACCAATATTCTTATACTTCAAACTTATGCACCCAAAGTGGGCTTTCATAATATGTTTCAAATATACAAGAATCTAAGACAAATTGACCAGTCAAAGTAACTCTCTTTTCAAAGTCAAGAAAAGATACATATAGGAATAAATATCAATTATAAATGAAATTTTATGTCCAACTTTCATTATGATATGGGAAATCATCTCCTAAGGTGATATTTATCCTTTATTTTGACATTAATACATGAGAAGGCATTGGGTAAACCTACTTCACAAACAATTTTTGATTGCTATGAAATTGGTGTGCATGTAGAAGACACCAAAATAGTTTCATGAGTTATCCCTTTAGGATCAATTGTTTTGCTCAAATTTAAGTTTTGGACCCATTTTTATGTCCGTTTTGAGCCCACAAGGTGAGGCCTATAATAGACAAGTCAGTTTGCAAAACTGTAACTTATGTTCTATTCAGCATCTCCCAAGTATCTAAGATCTAGAATCACAAGAGATTCTTTGTATTGTTGGTACACAAAAACTATGTTTTTTTAAGATCAAATTGTCGAGTCGTAGTGCGACAGTCTTCAAGCAGAGGTACTGCTTCTAATGTTTTTGCAGTATTGAAAATTGTTATAGAAATGGCAAATGTTGATGGAATGAGTCAATGTATGAGCAATAAGTAGGAGAATAATAACTTTCATGCTTAGAGATTTAGAATGAAAAAACTCATGATGGGAAAAGACTAATGGAAGTACATCAAAGGAGACAATGAATACCCTTTAGAGTTACAAAAGAGGAATCATACTACAGACCAGCTAAGAGCATATAAAGAGTGCAATCAGAAAGCACAGAAGGTAATGTATTGGTTGTCTGTTAGCATACAAGATAGCATGATTGGGCACATACAAAATGCCAAAACTTTGAAAGAGTCTATTTGGTCACATTGTATGAGGCTAATACAAAGGCAAAGAAATTGCAACTCGAGATTGAGTTTCGTACAATGGAGAAAAAGAGCATGTCGGTAAGTGACTACACCTAAAAAATCAAAAGCATATGTGAGTCACTTGCATCTATTGATGTCAATGTAGGTGATGATGATAAGGTTGAAGTGTGCCTTCATGGGTTAGGAGATGTACATATGTAGTTCAAAAATTCCATTCAAACTAGGTAGAATATGCCAAATTTTGTTTACCTTGCATGCTGATAATTGAAGAAACAAAACTTGGTGAAGACTTAAAATTCCAAGGAACATCTAGTTATGAGCAGGTATTCTGCTTTGGCATAGGGAGAGGCCAAGGGAGAGTCTTCAGAAGTGCAAGAGGAAACAATAACTAGGACCAAGGTCAACAACATACTAATGCAAGAGGTAGAGGATAGTTTCAAGGCAAGGGGAGGCAAAGAGGCTGCAGACATTTCCAAATGAATGATTCATCTAGTGATAGTAAGGGATGTTTGAATTGTGGAAACCTAGTCCCTTTGAACGTAATTGTATGTTGGAGAATCAAAACAATTGAACGTAAAAAAATAATGATGCATCCACAAGTGTGGATGATTCAGAGAAGTTGTTCATGGTCCAACATCACATGATGAATACAATGCCTATTGATGTTTCAAAATAGATTGATAATGTCTAGTATGTTGATTCAAGTGCTTCAAATCACATGAGCAAATATGTAGAAGGGTTTAGTAATTTGAGAAAAGTGATAGTTCCTTGATTTTTTGAAACATGTGATGATTCATCACATCCAATCAAGCATATAGGAAACATAGCACTATCCGTGGAGGATGGGAAGCTAAAACATCTTGCTAATGTACTGCATGTTCCCAATATGACAAAGAAACTAGTTTCTCTTGGACGAATGGTTGACGAGGGATTACAAGTTAGGTTCAATTTCGATAGTTATATATAGACGAGTACAAATAGAATGGATGGTTGATCACCAAAGAAAACAAAGTGGGTAGGATGTTTACCTTGAATGTGAAAATTCTTGAAATGAATGCATCATGTTTGCAAAGGTGTTGGTGTTATTGTTGACATAGAGATATGGCACAAGTGAATTGGACATGCAAATCTATAGAGGTTAAAGTTGATGCAATCAAAGAATCTTGTCAATGGACTACCAAATTTCAAGGTTGCAAAGATGTAGAAGGTATGTGAAGCATGTCAATTCAATAAACAATCAAGGACATGATTTTTGCATAACAAGTATGTTAGTGAGAATGTGCTAGAGATAGTGCATACAAATGTTTAGGATCCTACAAGGACCACATCTATGGGAGGTTGCAGGTTTTATGTCACCTTCATTGATGAACGTACAAGAAAATGATGGGTATACTTCATGAAGGAGAAGAATGAGGTGTTTACTTATTTTCATAATTTCAAGGCTATGATGGAAAAGTAGACAAGGAATATATTCACACATTAATGTCTGATGGAGGAGCTGAATATATATATCAAATGAATTCAATAGTTTTCTAAAAAGTCATGGAATTTGAAGATAGTTTTCATGAAGATACACACCATAACAGAATGATGTTGCAAAACACAAAAATAGTCATACTCCAAAAATAGCAAGACTCTTGATGGTTGAGAAAAATATGCCATCATTGTTATTTTTTCTATACATCATGAATAGAACTCCGACTATTGTTATACTTCAAGTTACACCTGAAGAGAAGTTTATAGGAATCTTGAATATGTTTGCAAATTGATGAAGGCTTTGTATGGGCTCAAAAAAGCTCCTTATGCTTGGCATGCAAGGATTGCATATTATTTAACTTCAATAGGATTTTATATGTGTAATGTAGTTCACTCATTATATGCAAAGAAGTTTAATGATGGCTACATAATTCTAGCTATTTATGTTGATGTTTGATTATAGATGGTGATAATGAAGAAATCATTAAAGACAAAGTAACTCCTTATGCAAGAGTTTTACATGAAAGAGCTTGTTTTATTATGCTATTTTTTGGGCATTGAGTTTATACATATAGAAATAGGTATATGCTTGTCCCAAAGGAAATATGCATTGAGTATGTTGCAAGACTATGGTATGACTGATTGTAAGCCAATTTCTATGCCATTAGATTAGAATTTGAAGTTGGACACTATTGTAAGTGAAGCATTTCAAAATGCTACTATCTAGAGAAGAATTGTGGGAAGTTTGATACATCTCACAATTGCAAGGCCAAATGCTACACTGTGGGACTTGAGAATCAATTTATGCAGGTCCCCATGAAACCATGTTTAGATGCTTTGAGATGCACTCTACATTACATGAGTGCTACTTTGGATTATGCATTGTTTATGAAACTGGTGTAGAATTGTACATGGATACATAGATGCAGATTGGGCTCATAGTGTTCCAGATAGAAGATTGACTAGTGGTTTTCTATTTTCACATGGCAGTGTTGTTGATACATGGCATATTAAGAAGAAACCCATTATTGCTTTGATGATTACAGAGGTGGATTATAGAGGTGTTGTAATGATAGCATGTGAGGTGTCATGGATAGAGATGCTACTACACGTTTAGGCATAGAAATATAGAAGCCTATCATCATTTATTGTGATAATATTAGCTTCTCTATGTATTGCCCTTTATATATTGTATTGGTTGTAATTTTGTATTATGCCATTCTTGCAGATATCTTTATATATTATTATTATTATTATTATTATTATTATTACTATTATTTTAATATACAGTATTGTGAAAATTCTTTTCACATGCTTAGTCCTAGGTTTCGATTCTCTATAAAGCCATGGACCCTACCCATAATATCGAGGATTTTGGTACATCACCCTTACCCGAGGTATCAACTGAGCAACAATTGGAGATTTTGCGACATGAACTCCAACATGATCAGAATGAAATTAAGGAACATGATGCTAAAGTCCAACAAATGCAAAGTGATGACAACAACCTAGGTAGGGTGTTGAAGGCCATTATCACTGCTCAAGAACAAGGCATGCAGTCCAAGATTGGTGCTAGTAAAATTTCCAATTTTCACATTTCCATGGTCGAAAGGATGGCCAATTTTTTCTTTCATGGCTATCCCAATTTGATTTGTCAATAAGATGGTTGATTACACACATACACTTCCTAATACACATAAATCATTTATGGATCCCTATAAGGATTGTTTTATGGCTGATTTTCCTTCTAAACTATCACCTTCTAGGGGATCTCTTGATCATATATAGACTTATTCCTGGTAGTTCTCCTCCCCATAAAGCACCTTATAGACATGGACCTTTGCATCAACAAGAAATAGCTAATCAAGTTAAGGATTTACTTCACAAAGGACTTATAAAACCTAGTTCTTCTCCCTTTGGAGCATCTGTTCTTTTAGTAGAGAAGAAGAACAAGACTTATAGGATGTGCATTGACTATAGAGCACTCAATAAGGTCACAATTAAAAATAGATATCATATTCCTAGGATAGATGATTTGCTAGATAAACTTCATGGAGCATGTGTCTTTAGCAAAATTGATCTTAAATATGGGTATCATCAGATACGAATGACACAAAATGACATTTATAAGACTGCCTTTAGAACACAAACTGGTCATTTTGAATTCATGGTAATGCCTTTTGGACTCACGAATGCTCTTACTACATTTGCACGTATGATTAATAACAATTTTCTTGATTAGCAAGCTTTTGTTCTTGTTTTCTTTGATGATATACTTGTGTATAGTGAGAATGACAATGAACATGAAAATCATTTAGCAATTGTGCTTAATTTGTTACGCAAAAACAAAAATTTATGCCAATCTTGAAAAGAGTTATTTCTTTCAAAAAGAATTAGAGTATTTAAGCCGTATTGTTTCTAGTCAAGGCATTCATCTAGATCCAAAGAAAATTAGAGTAATTGAGGAATGGCATGTACCTCAATATGTGAATCATGTATGCTCTTTTCTAGGGTTAGCTAGTTTTGATAGAAAGTTTGTAAAAGGTTTTTCTTATTTAGCACTTCCACTCACATTATTATTGAAGAAAAAGTTAAAATTTGCATGGGGATTAGCACAACAACAATATTTTGAAAAATTCAAGCATGCACTTTCTCATGCACCTATTTTGCAATTACCAAATTTTGCGCAACCTTTCCAAATAGTTACAAATGCTAGTGGTTTAGGTATGGGTGTTTTATTAATGCAAAATGATCATCCCATTGCATTTGAAAGTAGGAAACTTAAACCTTCTGAAAAGAATTATAGTACATATGATAAGGAACTTTTAGCTGTTGTGCATGCTTTAAAAATTTGGAAACATTACCTTATGGGTTCTAAAGTTCTAATCAAAACATACCAATAGGCTATTAAACAAAACCATTGATTTCAGATAGACACATCAAATGGGCTTCATTCATACAAAATTTTCAGCCTATGATTCAATATCAACCTAGCAAAGTTAATGTTGTAGTTGACACCTTTAGTCGCTTCCCATCCTCACAAACAAATATTTTTTCAATCAATAATATTTTTGTTGTTCATATTCATTCATTTCATGACATGATTCCTACTTATGCATCTGATTTGTATTTTTCACAAACATGGAATACTTTCAATAATTCTACAACGTTTAGTGAGGATCACTACACTTTTTATAATGGATTCTTGTATTTCCAACACAAGTTATGCATCACACAAGGTTTTAAAGAATTTTTGTTGAAAGAGATGCATGAAACACCATATATGGCTCATAAGGGCATAAAAAGTACGATTTCTATGTGTAAAGAATTTTTCTTTTGGCCAAATATGGAAAATGATATTGCACAGTATGTTTCCCATTGCATTGTGTGTCAACACATGAAAAGACATTGTGGAAAAGCATTTGGATTATTAATGACACTTCCCATACCTAATGAACCTGGTCTTCCTACAACTTCATCTCATAATGATATGATTTATTAAATATATTTTTTCGCATCATGGTTTTTCAAAAGTTGTTCTTTCAGATCAAGCTGTCCGTTTTTGTAATCACTTTTGGGTTGCAATATTTCAAAATTTAGGTTCTAAAATGGACTTTAACTTTGCGTTTCATCTTGAAAGTAATGGGAAAAGTGAAGCTACGAATAGTACTAGTTCAGATTTATTACATTGTTATTCTTTAGATAATCCGAGTAATTGGGATGAGATACACAGGCATTAGAAGCTCAGATAGCTAAGTATGTAGATAAGCTAAAGCAAGAGCAAAAATTAAGAGAAGAATGGGAGAAGAAATATATGTATGATACAAATGAGTTATGGAAGAGATGGAAGGCAACTAAAGCTCGTTATATCGAACAATGCAATGAGGATGCAGATCAGATGTCCATATTATGAGAAAGAAAAAGACAAAACAACGAGGATCTTACAACAGCAAAGGAATAGCTAAAAGAGAAGGATGAAATGATAAAAAGATTATAGGACCAAATTGCATAGCAATCCAATATGGGGACACCAGTAATTCAAAGCTCCCAAGCGGCTACTATGGAGACTGAGCTACATCCTCCTTCTCCCCCCATACATCATTCACCAATAAGAGAAGAAGAGGTAGAGAAAGGCACTGATAGACATAAACACGCTATTGCAGAACTAAGCCGCAATGAGAGGGCCCTACTGTGTCCCAAATTACATAACAATTTGAAGATCAAGTGGTAAAGGTAATGAAGGAAGGAAAGATTAATAGTAAGAATTTTGAGCAGATTTTGAAGCCTTTCAATGTACCATACAAATTATTAAAAGAAGAAACTAGGCAGTACATCAAGAGAATTACAGAGAAGGAACCCGATCAAGATCTCCAATTCAAAATGGATACATTTTGTTACACACAGGAAGAATTTGATAAGGCAGATCCGATATGGAGAAGGAAATTTCTAGAAAAGAATCCGACCTTATGGGTGCACAGGGAGTCAACACCATATTTACTACAAATCAATCCATCTTTTTGCCCAGTCCCTAGAAGATGAACTTGGATGCAATTTTGGGAAACGCAGTGCCTGGCACCATCAATAAGCAGTGGATAAACTATCCATTATTCCCGAGCCCACCACATACTTACTTACCTATGGAAGAGTACATGGTATGCACAATTGAATTTTGGCTATCGAGATGTGCCACAGTCCCAGACTTAGCAATAAAAATGACAAATAAAGTGCTGAGCATGCTACTTAGAGTTTTGAAAGTATTTAAACATGTGCAACATACATTTTTGAATTTTATCGGCATCAATCAAGGAGTAGGCACACTTATTTTTTTATCTCTCTATTATGCCAAGCAGACTCACAATACTGGCTATATACTCGTGGTTAATGTCCTTACCGACTCCATACATGCAGACCTTTGAGGAAGCGTTCTTTACAAGATTTTTTGAGATGGATTCAGAAATTTTTGTAAAAATGACTTCGAATTTAAATGCTACATTGGTGGCCTACAAGCTGAGTTTCTTTGCAGGTCACAGATAGGCACTAGATGATGGAGAACACACACATGCACATACATACACATATGCATACACACACATACATACACACATATGCACAAATACACACACAAACACACTTTACAAACACATGCATACACAACATACATACATATGCATAACACACATACATACATGTATACATAAACACACACATACACACACACACACATATATATATATATATATATTCTAGTTGAATAAAGGAGAACCTATTATGTGATACCCATTCAAATGATTCAAGTTAACAATCGATAATGATCCCTTTTAATGAGAAATTTCTACCTTCATGCTCAACTCGAAATCAATCAACCTTCAAAATAACCTATAACATAAAAAAAAACAAATATTCATTATTATGTGCTTAAAAAAATATTGAACTATATCATAAAAAGTAAAATATTTTTTTACTCGTTTGCATCTCTCTTGTCATAAGTATCCAAGGATCAGGTGCATAAGTTGATTTCTATCAAAAATTGGCCATAACAAGTCCCTCTTGATGCTATTATCTCAACAAGTCGTTTTCTATTTTTGAACAAGTTCCTATAATTGATGCTATTTTCTTGATGCCAACATCTCATCAAGGTGTATGCACTGGCATCCAGGACAATGCATATTAACTAACAGAAGGTTCTTGTTGTATCAATACAATACAAATTCCTAAAGACGGTCTATGGATCTATCAAATATATCATCTCGTATATCGAGAGCTCAAAACAAAGATGAAGTCAAACTTTGTACCAAGCTTTAAGCATCAATAAGCTTTTCTGGAGAGTGTTGATGATGATATTGGGATAGCATACGTTGTGTTTCATAAGAGGACTGAATCACATGTTGGGTCATACAAGGAACAACAAAGGGTGCATCAGTGCATTTTAGAAACCACTGAGATTCACAAGAGAAAGGTGGATCAATGATTTCAAAAATTGAGCAGAGGTGAAGAAGAACATGATAGGCCTATTAATATGAAGAAAAAAGAGGTGTATGAGATTGTATAGCTTGAAGAGAAAATAGAGTCATTAAGGATGAAAGCTAAGGATTTACATGGAGTTAACACATCGAATAGATTCGACAAGATTCGATGAGATTCGACGTGTTAACTCCATGTAAATCCTAAGCTTGCACCCGCAATGACTCTATTTCCCCTTCAAGCTGTACAATCTCATCAGCCTCTTTCTTCTTCATATCAATAGGCCTATCATGTTCTTCCTTACCTCTACTCAATTTTTGAAAGCATTGATCCACCTTTCTCTTGTGAATCTGAATGCTTTGCAAAACACACTAATGCATTCTTTATTGTTCCTCATATGACCACCATGTGATCTAGTCCTCTTAGGAAGCACAACGTATGGTATCTGAGTATCATCATTAGCACTCTCCAAGAAATCTTGTTGATGCTTAAAGGTTGGTACAAGATTCAACTTGATCTTTCCTTTGTGCTTTGGATATACAAGATGATATATTCCACAGATCCATAGACCTTTTTTAGGAAGTTGTATTGTATCGATACAACAAGAACCTTCTGTTAGCTGATATGCATTATCCTGGATGCCATTGATGTTGATGAGATAATAGCATCAAGATAATATAGTATCGCTTCTTGATGCATTGTCTTGATGCCATTGAGCTTAGATTTATCAAAATCTGATTGTGTAGCAAATAAAGGTACTAGATATTAATAATCTGATTATATACAAAACTATAAATTTATAACGTATGTATGTGTGTATGTATTTAGTATGTATGTGTGTGTATATACAATATGTGTGGATATGTATATGTGTGTGTGTGTATATATGTATGTGTAAGTATGTATATATGTATGTTTATATATATATATATATATATATATATATATATATATATATATATATATATATATATATATATATATATATATATATATATATATATATATATATATATATGTGTGTGTGTGTGTGTGTGTGTGTGTGTGTGTATGCATGTATGTTTTTATGTATGCATGTGTATGTGTGGATATGTATGTATGTGTATGTGTGGGTATGTATATATGTGTAAGTGTATGAATATGTGTATGTGTATGCATGTATGTGTGTGTATGTATGAATGTATTGTTGGAGTTAGATGTCTACACAAACACGCGAACAACACAAGGAACAAGAAGAAGCTTGGAGCACGACACACAATACTGAATGTATTACCACTAGAATGTACAAAGATAAGTAACCTATGAGGGCAATAGGCATATATAAAAGTCACTGGAAAAAAACCTCCTAAAGAGGGAAAAAAGTACCCTGGTAGTCCTAGTGTGTTCACACACATCACTACCTAAATATATCAACAAATTCCCCCTCGGAGTGATGCAGTGAACAAGGAGCTGGCACTCATGTATAAGCAAGTGCCAAGCTATGTGGAATCAATCCACAAAAGGAAGTAAGCCAAAGCTTTGCGGAAAGCTTCAAGCTTCTCCCTAGGCAGAGCCTTTGTGAAAAGTTTTGCAATGTTCTTCTATGTGGGCACATATGCCAAGCTGATCTCTCGAGCAAAGAACCTCTCCCTGACATAATGATAATGCACCTCAATGTGCTTAGTGTGAGCATGGAACATAGGGTTCCTCGCAACTGCCAATGCGCTCTGACTATCAGTGAACATGGTGGTGGCAGAAGACTGACCAACACCCAAATCAGCCATCAGGCATCTGAGCCACACACATTCAATAGTCATTGTGAAAGCTACCCTATACTCAATCTCACAACTAGAAGTGGCCACATTAGGCTGCTTCTTGCTTAACCAAGATATACATGACCTACCAAGCCTAAAGCAAAAGCCACTATTGGACACGCGAGTGTCATAGCAACTAGCCCAATCGCTATCACAAAAAGCATGATTTTTTGTAAATGTCGCATAAGTGATGAAAGTCCGTTGTGCCCTGATACTTGGTTGCGTCGTATAAGCGACAACTTACCGCCATATAAGCGACACCTTACTGTCGTATAAGTGACACCTTACCGTCGTATAAGCGACATTAAACAACACCGCATAAGAGACACTAGTGCATAACAACACTGCATAAGAGACACTAGTGCATATATCGTATAAGTGATGCTTATGGACAAGTTGTATAAGTGGCACAGAATCAAGGATGCTAATGTTTACGTTGCTCTTAGTGTTGGTAAAAACATCAAAAATAATATCAAGATTAATGTCATTTAGACGATGGTATGCACTCAATGGCCACTCCAATGAAATGCTTGATCATGAAATGATAAAAATGTGTCGTGTTAACCGTCGTTATGCCCCCATATTCCTTGTGGTGTAAGTTGATTTCAAAATGAGTTTATATAATAAGTTGGAACTCTCTATGTCTATGCAAGAAATACAAAATGGTCGCTTTAATTTCATGTCCTTCACATGATCATTAGGCAACGATCCTTCTTATCGACCACATCTCATCCTTCCGATAAACATTATCCAATTTTTTACAAGTATTCATTTGAAGTACATGGTATCATGGAGATATATATTTGCATGCTTTCTTTCTTCATGCATATCTCATCTATAAGAATCAGTATATAAAAAATTCTAGATATTTTTGGGGGAGGCTTGTACGTGTAATCAAATGATACCATGCTCTTAAGAATCTTGTAAAGCACATTGAAGATATAGAAGAAGAGGTTAAACATTTCATCAAGTAATGAAAAATAATTCCATCCACATCTATTTTTTCTAGTAAGGGGCTAATCCAAAACTTATGGTCTTCGGAAGAGTGAGAATTTGGATTGATCTTCAAAGAGGTTGATGATAAAAAAAATGGATATTCTCTAAGGAAGCAAGTGGAATCAAAATTGAAGGAAGGGAAGATAGATGCCACCTTGTTTGGAGCCACTCATACAAAGCCAGAAGTTAGCAAGATTCCATTCCTTGATGTAGATGGTAAGGAGTTCTTGTATCTTCATATCTTAGAAAAAGTCTTTGTCTACTTTATCTACCTTTGCCTATCTTCATATCTTAGAAAAATTCTTGGATGACTACCTTTGTCTTTTATGCACTAGAGTTGATGAACACATCTATATTTTATATCTAAGCAGTTTGATGATAGATTTATTCGTATAATCCCTTCCCCTTTATGCACTAGAGTTGATGGGCACAACTCCAGCTATCTTTTATCTCTAGGCAGTTTGATGATAGATATTATCCCTATAATCCCTTCCCTTTAAAGTTCATTCATGTCTAAAAAAGAGTACAGAAGGGAAAATACTTAGAACATATTAATCACTTTGCAAGCATGTGAAGCCAAATGACCTTGGAGTTCATACATAAATCTATGTATGATCATGAATATCTCAAGATTTCCATCAAGTAGCACGAAAGTAAAGAAATAGAGTGCACAAAAGACATGAAGAACTCCATGTGCATATGCCCACTCGGGCACATAGGACATGTCTATGCAAGTTTTTCACTCTCAGGATGTACTCTGCATTACTCAAAGCTACACACAAGCTACCTGCATAGGAAAGACAAGACAAGGGAATAACATGCATCAATCTTAAATGCGCAATCAATTAATTAATATTATTTTTACAAAACAAACTTTAAATTAGAAACAAGAAAGATTTACAAGAAGTCCGCACGCATCCCAAGATGCCTGGTCTAGCGGTTGGGTCCCTCGCCTCTTGAGGCGGGGGCGAGGGTTCAACCCCCCAGCGCTGCGGGATATGTAAACCGCCTTCGGGCGTTGAAAACTGCCTTCGGGCGTTCACTCCGCTGTGCCTTCGGGCTGTCTACCTCGTTGTAAGTGCCTTCGGGCCGTCTACCTCGTCTACCCCTGCTCTTGTGGGATAAGGGGGGTCCCATGGGTACTATGCCCTTCCTTGTACAGTTGTTAATTTCAAAGTTAAAGTCCGGGGGAGTAGGCCTCGGCCGAACCTCCATTTAAAAAAAAAAAGAAGTCCGCACGCGTTGGGTCGATTGGAGGGAGCGAAGGTTTAACCCTCCTCATCGTTAGATATGTACTTGTTTTTGGGCAGTTAATTCAATTGTAGCTTTCAGACAATTAAATCATTTGTGAAGTTTTCAGGCTGTTCTAATATCTCATCTAACCCGACAATTAAATCATTTGTGAAGTTTTTAGGCTGTTCTAATATCTCATCTAACCCGTGCTCTGTGGGATAAAGGAGGTTCCATGAGTATTATGGCCATTCACTCTGTATAGCTGTTCTTTCAAAGTTGCCCGAAGAAGTAAGCTTTGATCCAACTTTCATTTGAAAAAAAAAGATTAAAGAGAATTACAAAACTTCCATTTGAAAAAAAAAAGATTAAAGAGAATTACAAAAGAAGTTGATAATCTTCTCCTCTTGTTGATGGAGGATCCACTTTTGTTTTTTAGATTGTTATTTATTAAAATGAACAGCATGTGGTGTGTAAAAAGAAACTTTCTTCTTACAGTTTTGATCTTTCTTCCCAAACATGAGAGGAACCTTTTTTTTAAAAGGGGAAGTTCAACCGAAGTCAAATCCTCTTTACTTGAAAGAATAACTATACAAGTAGGCAAGCATAGTACCCATGGGACTTTCGTATCTCATAAAGCAAGGGTTAAACTATCAAAAGACAACCGGTTTAATTCTGTTCAAGACAATACACTCGCTTAGAGTCTATAATTGTTGTGCCATAAAGAGAGGTTAAACCCTCACCTATACGGCAAGAAATGAAAGACCCAACCAAACAACCTAACAATACAGACAACAAGGTAACTTTTTGATAGAGCACTCTTTGAATTGATTGTCGAAGTTGATAGCAATCAATTACATTTTGTATTTTGTATGAAAGTTCCCGTGGGTAATTACCCCTTCAATTCTGTTGGGTCTCTAAGCTCTCAATGTAAAGTTCAAATATATGGAAGGGAAAATTCCTAAAGATAATTTTCCTTGAAAAAAATCATTCACACCTGCATCATTATCTCGCATGAAACTCTAATTAATCATGAGCAATAGAAGTGAGAAAGCAAAACAAATAAGTCTATTCGAGCTGTGTAATCTAGTGATTTGACACCTTCAATCTTTGAGAGAAAGTCTGAGTTCAAGTCTTAATAGGACATAAAATGGGAGGTCTCGATGAGGAAGATGGGAAATACGTCATACCTTCACCCTCTGAGGTGGGCTTCTTCTATAATGTATCACGAGGTACTTGTGCTCGATAGTCAGTCTGTAACATAAAGGGGGCAGGATCGCTGTGGCGATGAACTATTCAATACTCTCTGAAAGAGAGATAGGACAGAAACGCCACCTGCCATGGAGCTTCTGAGCATCAGCTCTCTCAGCTGGGCGTCTATGTTGGGCGACCACTGGGTTCTAGCAACTGTCCTGCTCGCTGTTATCGCCTGCCTCGTTCTGCCGATCGTTCTCCAGCCATCGCCCAAGGGGGCCGACGGCAAACCCCTTAGGCTCCCTCCTAGCCCACGCGCGCTTCCCATAATCGGCCACATGCACCTCCTCGACAGCAGTCCTCACGCGGCTCTGTATCGCCTGAGCAAGGTCTATGGCCCCCTGATGTTCCTCAAGCTCGGGGCAGTTCCCGTCGTTGTGGCCTCTTCCGCGGAGATGGCACGCCAGATTCTTCAGGTCCACGACCAAACCTTCTGCTCGCGTCCCCAGTACTTCACCGTCCCCGCTCTCATATTCAAGTACACTGATATACTGTTCTCGTCGCCTGGCCCGTACTGGAAGCTGATGCGGGAGATCTGCGTCACCGACCTGTTCAGTAACAAGCGCCTCGAGTACTTTCGACCTGTGCGAGTCGAAGAGGTCCATGGAATGGTGAGGTCTGTTCTCTCGCAGGTGGGATCCCTCGTCAATGTCCGGGACGAGCTCCACAGCGCCTCCAGCAATATCATTGCCAGAATAACGCTGGGAAAGCGAATGCCGGAGCTCTCCGTCAGCTCTCGCGCTGACCCGTCCTGCAACATCGTCCAGATAATTAGAGAGGTCGCCCATCTGCTCGGGGCCTTCAACGTCGGTGATTATCTGCCATGGCTGAGATGGATGGATCTGCAGGGCCTTGCCAAGCACAGCAAGGATGTCCACCGCAAGGCAACCATCGTCTTCCAGGAAGTGATTGACAACCGCCGCAAAGACAATCGGACGAAGGATGAGACGCTTCTGGACCTGCTTTTAACGGCTGCCCTGGACTCCAAGAAGAAGGATTTGCAAATCAGTGATGAGACCATTAGAGCTGTACTTCTGGTAGGTTCTCTGTCGACCTGGAAAAATGTGTGTGTATTTCCTTGCGGGCTCAATGATATAGATGATGGCTTTTTGACTGACTCTGATTCGGCGTTTTCGACGACAGGAAATCTTTGCGGCGGGGATCGACACAGGGTCCGTGACAATTGAGTGGGCGCTGATGTGCTTGATCATCAACCCGAATGAGATGAAGAAGGTGCAGGAGGAGCTCGATCGGGTGGTAGGACATCGTCTCGTGGAGGAGGCAGATATCCCCAATTTACCCTACCTGCAAGCGGCAACCAAGGAGGCGATGAGGCTGCACCCCGTCGGTCCTCTGCTGATGCCGCACATGTCTAGCAGGCCGTGCAACATTAACGGGCACGAGATTCCTGCAAACACCATAGCCTTTGTGAATACATGGGCGATCGGAAGGGACCCAGCTCTGTGGAAAGACCCACAGGAGTATCGGCCGGAACGGTTCGTAGACAGCAACATTGACGTACGCGGTCACCATTTCGAGCTGCTGCCATTCTCTTCGGGAAGACGAGGATGCCCTGCATGGCGGTTGGGTCTGCTTAATGTCTATTCGATTCTAGGAAACCTTGTGCATGGCTTCAACTGGACCATCCCAGGTGAGCCGGACCTCACAGAAGAAACGAGCATAGTCCTGGCGCTGAAGCATCCATTGAAGGCCTACGTCTCTCCCAGGCTCCCCGAGCATGTATATGCGTAAGCTGTCTTGAGCAAGTTCACTAGTGCTCCCGAAGCTGTCTTCAGCAAGTTCACTCTCTGGTAGACCTTTTATGAGGTCCTCTCTTCTAGTTTCTGAGCACATACAGTTGCTGATATACTTGGAGTGAGGTAGCATTGGTGGCAATCTGTATGTGTAAATGGCTTTTGGGTGCTTGACATGAACAATTTATATTATAATGAGGTTTGGCACAAGAGGAAGATATGGTGTATCAAAAACTTGAGGTGAGATCTCATCTCCTAGGAATGTGAGATGTGTTCTAAAGAGTTGAAAGTTCTTAAGGTTTTTCTGAAGTATACTTATCAATTGAAGTGTATGTACTTCAACCCCTCGAACTGAATTAGAATACTTTAGATTTTCTAAAATTATGTCTGATTGTCTTGGGAGAAAGGTATTTTATGATATTTTGCTATACTTAAAATATGATTTGCCCACTCAAATTTCTTTTTTAAAATGGAGGTTCGGCATGTGCCTACTCCCCCTAACTTTACCTTGAAAGTAGAACTGTACATGTGAATGGGCATAGTACCCATGGGACCCATTCTTCAATGGCGTCTTCAGCTTGCACATTTTTGGCGTACCTGATCATTCATGAGCCCCAAGTTTTGAAGACTTGTAAACTTGTAAGTTGTAACCTGTGGCTACAATTTGAAAGTTGGGGAAGGAAAACTTTGTGAGTGTCAAGAACTGTTGATGAATGGTTGATCATTGGGACCACAACATTGACTATGGTCTTTTCTTGGAAACCATCTTTTCATATCTCACCTTTTGTATTTTGTCAGTGTTCGGGAAAACCCATATACACAACAAGAAATACCTCCTTTTCCTATATTGCTTCAACAGGTATTTTAATATTTTAAGAGGAGATTTCCTTCTCTTTTAAAATCAAAGGACAAGCTTCCTTCTGTATCCTTTCATGGCCTATGGCATGCTCTACTTGAGTCCAAACGAGTTCAAAAGGACATGCCCTACGTGAGTTCAAAAAGACATGCTCTACTTGAGTTCATGACATGCTACTTGAGTACAAAAAGACATGTGCAAGTGCTCTGAATGTTTTGGCCTCAGAAAACAAAAGGCATGGCTTCAATGATTTGGAATACCCTTTTTCAGTAAGCTTATTATAAAAAACCAACTTCATAAGCTTGCTAAAGGAACCCCAACCTGTAAAATTCACATACTAATCAGACATTCTAATGACTTTGAAGTATTAAAGATCTGTTTCTAACTAGTTTGGAAAGGCTATTCTGGAGATGAGAAAATATGAGGTTATGTAGTATTTTACTTCCATGTCTAATGTTGGACACCAATTTTATGACTATGAGACTTTCAAATTACTGTATCGAAAACGAATGGTGCTTTATACCCATGAGGTCATTCGACATGCTAGTTTAGTAAACACTTCAAAATTGAAATATTAATCAATCAAAGATCATCGAGACTACTCCTTTTTTCTTTAATCAATAAAGCTTGTTAAACATATAAGACTCATTACACTCATCTATTAAGATGAAAATGAAAGCAGTTTATTTCAAGGAATCTTCTACAAATACATTTCCCTTTTTTCTTATACTTTCCCTACATCTCAAAACTACTATTCAACATGTTAGAAACTGGTAGTATGTTTGTATATACAAGCGTTTTTCTATTGAACAATTAAGCTTATTGAGAATTCTTGGCTGCCATTTATGAAAGATGAGAACAATGTGTAATCGTTATCATTCTACCATTGGTCAATTGCAGTAACGGAGAGGAGGTACTCCATAATGACTCCAAAGAAAGAAAATGAAATTACAAGATCGTGGTGGCTAAACACAAAAATATATAGTGATAAACTTTATTACACAGTGTTGAGCAAATAATATAATATCCTTGCTAGCACCCTCTCTACCCACTAGTCGTCATACAATTAACAATGAGGATTGGTTCATGCTTATGTAGTTGGCAATTAATTAATATCTAAAATTGTACATTGATTTTCAATATCATCCAGCCTCAAACACTCTTTTCTTGTAGGAGATTTATTCTTAGCTTGAAACAGTTACCAAAATATCAACAAAAAGGTCTCATTCTTTCATAGAATGCTCAACAAACAAAAATTGAAGCCTATTTCTATCAAAATCCAAAGTGCATGCACACATATACACGGATTTCTATCCATGAGGATACATACACCATATATGTACACACCTACACATGTAGTCTTCAAGACCAAATACACTATATCCGCAGCATAAACACTGGAATATTGTATGTATAATGTTTCTAGGGTGTACAAAGAATCATGTATTCATAGAAATGCACATTCAAGTGATTGGGCCGACTATACACATCAATAAAACATGTACAACCATCATCATCGTAGACGTATGTGTGCAAATTTTGCATAAGTAAACACATGCAACAACCCAATTTTGCATGAATGATAAAACAAAAGTATTCTTTGTGCTTAACTACCTTGTGCAACTCAGAAATCCAGTGATAGACGATGCGATACATATTCTTAGTACGTAATAATAATTCAAATACAACATGCAAGCGAGGCTTTCTGGTTGAACTACAACTTAATTAATTAACAGTGTCCTTATAAAGATAGCACAAAGTGCAGTGACAAAATGTTTCATTACAGTTTTTTTGGTGTGCTATGAGAATGCAAATGCAAAATCCAAGAAAGGTTTCCCCTTGTTGATTTAATATCCCTACTTCTCATGTAATATCTCACCTTCTCCTTGATTTTCTATTTGATATCTTGTGCAATCTTGCTGAATGGAAAACTTGTTAGAGTTTGAGGTCTTCAGAAGCACGCGAACAACACAAGGAAGAAGAAGAAGCTTGGAGCACAACACAAAATACTGAATGTATTACCACTAGAATGTACAAAGATTAGTAACTGCTTAGGGCAAGAGGCATATATACAAGCAGTGGAAAAAACCTCCTAAAGTGGGAAAAAAGTGCCCCGACAATCTTAGTGTGTTCACACACATCACTACCTAAATATATCAACAAATCCCCTTTGGGAGTGATGCAATGAACAAGGAGCTAGCACTCATGTATAAGGAAGTGCCAAGCTATGTGGAATCAATCCACAAAAGGAAGTAAGCCCAAAGCTTTGTGGAAAGCTTCAAACTTCTCCCTAGGCA
This sequence comes from Ceratopteris richardii, assembly GCA_020310875.1. Classification (NCBI taxonomy): domain Eukaryota; kingdom Viridiplantae; phylum Streptophyta; class Polypodiopsida; order Polypodiales; family Pteridaceae; genus Ceratopteris; species Ceratopteris richardii. The sequence continues at coordinate 29,982,045 of CM035430.1, forward strand.
GAGTTTTCATGAAAAGGTATGCAATGTTCTCTTGTGTGGGTACATATGCCAAGCTGATCTCTCCAGCAAAGAACCTCTCCTTGACGTAATAGTAATGCACCTCAATGTGCTTAGTGCGAGCATGGAACACAAGGTTCCTCCCAACTGCCAATGTGCTATGACTATCAGTGATGATCGTGATGGTAGAAGACTGACCAACACCCAAATCAGCCATAAGGCATCTAAGCCACATACATGTTGGAGACCTCTAAATCTCCAAAAGCTTGATCTATACTGATTTAAGAACACCTCTATATCAATCATAGACCAAACTTTACACAAATGTTACCTTGATTTACAAAATCATTCACAAACATTTCTCTGAGTAAAGTCTCTTCTTCTTCAAGAAGTCTGCTTCATATTTTAACTTCATTACTTGCACATAGCTTCAATTTCTTCAATTTAATGATGCACATACCTCCATGCTATCTTTGCGCAATCATAACATTGATTATATTCTCAAAAGAATCACTAAAACTCTGATTTGATCATTAAAATCAAAGGTATGTAAAAAATTATCTCTTTGAACAAGCGACTTTGACATAGTCAACTTTACAAGTTGATTTCTCACAGCACACGTCCCGTTATACTAAATGCTTTTAGCCATAGCTTTTTTACCTCCTAACTTAGATTTTGACTGCTCATTTATCAGAAACTTTACATTGTGCACTGAGATGCAGGCAAAACTCTTACACAAAAAAGTGCGCGACTTTGAGAGGTCTATCTGTAGACTTTTACATATACATGTTCCTATTGATCATACACACAACCTGAAAAGAATTAAGCCATGAAACTTTGAATATAGCTTGATTACCTTCTACATTAGATGTGCACAAAATATTTCTTGATCCACATGATCAGGTTGAGAGAAATCAGAGAAAGACTTGACACTAACTCAAGAAGATGACTCTTTACACATCTATCTCATGGAAACTTTTCTTCTAATGACTCTCCTCCCTATTTCTTTAAATTGTTGACTTATATACATACGATCCTAGACTCATTTCGCATCTGTTACATTACTCCTTATCATTCTAATGATCATCTATATCCATTTTACAAGAATTTTCATTTGTAATGTACATATATATACAAGCTACATTTCTGAAATCTATTCACTTCTTCCAAAGACTTCTTTGACTTCATTTTGATTTCTGACTTGCTTCAAGTTCTTCATAATCACCAATTAGGGATTGCTTTGCTCCAACAGCTCCCCCTCAATCACTTATTGTGATTATGCCATTCTTCTTTATTCCTGCCATCTCTTTGAACTTTTGTAGCTTACGTCCATCTAAGCTCTTTGTCAACATATCTACAACTTGCTCTTTTGTTGGTGTATACAACACTTCAATCTCTTTTTCAAGTACCTTTTCTCTCAACAAATGATACTGAATCTCTATGTGTGCAGTCCTGGCATGAAAAACAGGATTAACTGCCAAATATAATGAACTCATGTTGTCTCCAAAAATAATTGGAGTACTCTGATCAGTTCCCAAACTCTTCAATAAGGTCTTCAACCATGTCACTTCTTTTGCAACCTCTACCATTCCTTATTCTCAGCTTTTGTGGATGACAAAGCAACTGTATGTTGCTTCTTTGAGCACCAAGAAACTAACTTATCTCCAATATAACAAAGGTAACCATGAGTAGACCTTCTATCATCTGAATTACCTACCCAATCTGCATCATTAAACACTTTGATTCTTGTGTTAGATGTAAAAACATAATACAAACCTTCATTCAGGGTTCCCTTGTTATATCTTAGTACCCTTTGAGCTGCAATCCAATGAGTTTTCTTTGGACAATGCATAAATTGTGATAAAAGACCAACTGCATATGATAGGTTTGGTCTTGTCAAGGTAGCATAAATCAAACTACCTACCAAAGTTTGATATTTCTTCATATCATTAAACTCTTCTCCTCCATATCTACTCAACTTATGATTTACCTCCAATGGTGTGGTTGGAGGCTTGCAATCTTCCATGTTGAACTTGACCAGAAGATTCTTCAAGTATCTCTCTTGTGTAACACATACTCCATGTTGAGTTTACACAATCTGCATTCCTAAGAAATAAGACAAGTTTCCCAAATCACTTATCTTAAACTCCTTCTCTATTTGCTTCTTAAGCTCCTTGATTCCATCTAGTTGTGACAACTTCCATCCTTTACAAGCAACAATAGCTTGTAGACATCTTAGCAACTGGACTAAAGGTTTCATCATAATCTACCCCATAAGTTTGGGCATAAACTCTAACCAAAAGTCTAGCTTTGTACCTAGACACCTCACCATTTGCAAACCTCTTTGTCTTATACACCCACTTACATCCAATTACCTTCTGGTTCTTTGGTCTTGGCACCAATTCCCATGTCTCATTTTCAAGTAGAGCATCATACTCTTCTTGCATTGCCTTCTCCCAATTTTGTTTTCCTTTAGCTTCTTCATATGTGGTTGGATCTTCATCTGCCTTTACAATATAATCATAATCTTTTGTTGTTAACAAAGATGTATCATAGCTATACCTGATAGGTTCCTTTCTTTCTCTCAAAGACCTTCTGACTTTTGTACTTCTTGAAGTCTCAGCCACATTTGACTCGGATCAAATCTTGGCCTATCTTCATCATTGCCCTGCAGTTTACTTTTACAATCATCATCATCAATATCTTCTTCATATACCTTTACTTTTGTCTTCCCTTTCCTTTGTATCTCTTCAAAATCTGCATGATCATTACTTGACCCTATATACCATGTGCTTTGCTAATCAAATGTTACATCTTTTGTAACAAGAAATTGCTTTGTAGATGGACTCCACAATCTATATCCCATCTTTCTATCATCATACCCAATAAACACATACTTCTCTGCTTTGCGATCTAGGGTATGTCTTAATTGAGAAGTAACATAAGCATATGCCAAACATCCAAATACCTTACAATGATCAAGAGTAGGTTTCTTACCCCACCATGCTTCATAAGGTGTTCTACCATCCACAGCTTTGCAGGGTAACCCATTCACAAGATATGTTGCAATGTTGATAGCTTCTGCCCATAAGTAGTTGGGAGAACTCTTCTCTTTCATCATTGATCTTGCAAACTCTACAAGATTTCTATTTCTTCTTTCTGCAACTCCATTTTGTTGAGGGGATTACCTGCAAGTTACTTCTCTTTTTATACCTGGATTCCACAAATAATCATCAAATTCTTTAGAAAAATATTCTCGGCCTCCATCTCATCTCAACCTCTTGAGCTTTTGTCCTATAATCCTTTCTGCATAAGCATCATAATGCTTGAATGTCTTGAACACTTCAGATTTGTGCTTGATTACATAAAGTGTAATCCATTTCGTTGCATCATCAACAAACAACACATAATATCTGGATCCATTTATGCTATAGCCCCTTGAAGGACCCCACACATCTATATGAACCAAGTCATGCATATTTGAATAGTTGCATCCTGATTTATTGTATGAACTTCTGTGAGCTTTACCTAATTGACAAGCTTCACACTTGTATACCATGTGTTGACCTTCAACATTTGGAAATTCAAGCACTACATCATTCTTTGACATTTCTTTTATAGCTCTCTCATTAAAGTGACCTAGCCTTTTATGCCATAGGTCTAACTCTGACATCTTTTGACTTCCATAAGTAAAGAATGCATGTCCCACATTACCTTGGACCTTGAGAGTAAAAAGTCTTCCTTCATTTTTACCTGTAATGATGCTTTTATATCACTGATTTGGATCTTGCACATAAACACCATCATTTGTGAATCTGACTTCATATCTTTTCTCCACAATTTATCCTACACTTATCAAGTTTTTAGGAATCGTAGGAACAAAAAGTACCTTGCTTAAGAGTGTTCTTCCACTCTTTGTCTTCACTGATCCAATGCTTTCCACTCTATGCTTGGTGTTGTCTCCTATTTAAACTGTATGTCCACTCACATTTGCTTCCATATCCGTCATCAATGATATGTTGCCACTCAGAAGATTGCTACATCCTGAGTCAATATAGAATACCTTTTGATCTTCTCCTATTGCTTCATGTGTTGCATTCAAAATGAGAGTCATGTCATCCTTCTGATCTGATGCATAATTATAATAGTTGTTATTGTAGGACTAAGATTGAAAACTTCTTCCACCTCTTCTAGCGTATGAAGTCCTACCACCTCTTCCTCTGAAGTTACCTCTTTGATTTCTGCCCCCTGTACCTCTTTGATTGAAAATCTGATTATGAATTCCACCATTTTGATTGTTATACCAACAAACATTTGCCAAATGATTGTTCTACCATAAATCCAACAACCTTTAAGATTATCTTTATTCTTACCTCCTCTTCCTTTACCTCTTGAATTCATCTTCCCTCTTGTGAAGTTAACTTGGCTTGAAGTTCCTTCATGATTATTTGACTGATTCCCTTTGACATTCTTTTTCTTATCCTTGGAGCACATAGCTTGGCTTGCACTCCTATCATTATGTCCCTTAATGTCCTGCTAAAAAGTTAGCATGTGTCCTAACAATTGATTAAGATCAGGAGTAAAATGATTTAATGAGAGTTCCATGGACAATATGAAAGGTTTCCATTTCTCATCTCCTCTCAGACCTGTAAGTATTTGTCTTACCAACTTGTCCTCTTCAATATCTTCATCTACTACTCCCAAGCTATCTGCAATATCCTTCATTCTTGCCACATAATCAAAAATTGATTGTGAACTCTTCTTCTTGAAGGTTGTGAACTTAGCCCATAGTGAGGACTTCCTTGACTTGTTTGTATTTTGAAAATGATCTTCCAAAGCATTCCACACATCTGTTGCGCTTTCTAATCCTCTAATATGAGGTAGAAGATAATCATTTACAACCATGTAAATGATGCTCCTAGCTTGAGCATCCTTCTTCATCCAATTCTTCAAATGTGCAAGTTCTTCCCTAGTTGGAACACTAGGATCTTCAAAATTGGGCTTTTCTTCTTCTCCTGTAATGAATGCCATCAAGTCTTTGCTCATGAGGTGTGCCACCATCCTCGTGGACCAAGATGGATAGTTTTCCCTATCTAGCTTATCAATCTGCAAGCTTTCTCCCATCTTTGATCTTTGTCTTCTGCAAATGTTAGTAAATCTTCAATCTTTCAGATCCTTTGGAGCTTAATCTTCACACTTCTTCAGGTTGTCTTCAAGTCTTTGATCTTGTCCACCTTCAATTTGAAGATACTCCAATGTTTGCAATAGTCGGGACTTCCAATGCTCTTTACTTCACTTTATATTGCACCTTTTGCTCTGATAGCACTATTGGAGACCTCTAAATCTCCAAAGGCTTGATCTATATTGATTTAAGAACACCTGTATCAATCATAGACCAAAATTTACACAAATGTTACCTTTATTTACAAAATCATTCACAAACACTTCTCTCAGTAAAGTCTCTTCTTCTTCAAGAAGTCTGCTTCATATTTTAACTTCATTACCTGCACATACCTTCAATTTAATGATGCACATTCAATTTAATTTCTTCAATTTAATGATGCACATACCTCCACGCTATCTTTGTGCAATAATAACATTGATTATATTCTCAAAATAATCACTAAAACTTTGATTTGATCATTAAGATCCAAGGTATGTTAGAAACTGTCTTTTTGAACAAGCAACTTTAACATAGTCAACTTTACAAGTTGATTTCTCACAACACATGTGCCATTTTGCTAAATGGTTCTAGCCATAGCTTCCTTGTCTCCTAACTTATATTTTGAATGCTCATTTATCAAAAACTTTACATTGTGCACTGAGATCGAGGCAAAACTCTTACAAGAAAAAGTGTGCAACTCTGAGAGGTCTATCTACAAACTTTTAAATATACATGTTCCTATTGATCATACACACAACCTGAAAAGAATTACACCATGAAACTTTGAACATAGCTTGATTAGCTTCTAGATTATATGTGCACAAAAGATTTCTTGATCCACATGGTCAGGTCAAGAGAAATCGGAGAAAGACTCGATGCTTACTCAGGAAGATGAATCTCTACACATCTATCTCATGGACACTTTTCTTGTAATGACTCTCCTCCCTATTTATTTACATTATTGACTCATATACATATGATCCTAGACTCATCTCACATCTATTACATTACTCCTTATATACCAATTATTGGAGTTTGAGGTCTGCAGAAGCATACAACACAAGGAAGAAGAAGAATCTTGCCAAGCACAACACACAATACTAAATGTATTATCACTAGAATGTACAAAGATTAGTAACCCATTAGGGCAATAGATGTATATAGAAGCTGGGGGAAAAAACCTCCTAAAGACGGAAAAAAGTTACCCCAACAGTCCTACTGTGTTCAAAACACATCACTACCTATAAATATCAATAGAACTCTGTGTCAAAATAACTCTTATTTCTTGTCATCAAATCTCATAAACTTTAAATCTTCATCGACAGCAAACAACCATGTTCTTAATATAGTCTACATAATGGAGCCTTACATGTGAGAAAGAAGATTACATGATGGACTATTAAGTTCAGCTCATGTTGGAAATAAACTAGGAAATCAACAAGTGTGCACACCAAAACCACCATCAATAAGGAATCCCCATTAAAAAACACCATGAGTATTTTAGTTCATGTTGCAATGCAAAGGATGCACAATCACAAAAAGGAAGGCAAATCATGTCATCTAGCTTTGTGCAGTGCCAAGGAAGTAGGTCATGCATGGTTGTTTGTATAATGCTCTCAATGTTGGAACAATTTATGGCTAGTAATCCATAATTCAGATGAGGAAGCCAAGGAAGCAAGGATTAGTCACAACATTGCTACACAAGATGTCCTAGCTAATTGTGGAGGCCATATTATCAATGTAAACTTTGGAAAAGACAATGGATGGCATACAAAGAAATGCAGAGAGAGAGTAAGAGAGAGAGAGAGAGAGAGAGAGAGAGAGAGAGAGAGAGAGAGAGAGAGAGAGAGAGAGAGAGAGAGAGAGAGAGAGAGAGAGAGTAGCAACAATTTGAGGCGAAAGGCCCAACCAAGCAGCCTAATGTGCATGGACCACATGGCACAAGTTATAAGCTACATAAAATACTACATTCAATTTTGAACATGCTCAATAAATAATCCTTCTGCCATGCATGTCCACATAGAAATCCCATTCTTCATAGTCCACTCTCCTTACAACATCAATGTCCTCATATCTAATCCATTGGCATGTTTCTTGATCCCAGATGTGTTTCCACAAATGGAAACCTTTGTTCCAAGGCTTCCTAGCTTTTTGGAGGTTCCAACGCTCAACATCTTGGATGCCCTTGATAGGGAACTAGATCAAATCTCTTGTTTAATACTGGCTGCCCATTTCCAATCTTCATTGATCTTCACAAACTATTTCATCTTGTTCCAACTCTTCCAAAGGGAGCAAATTAAGCTTGAGCCTTTGGGAGAGACTTGATAGGGGAGAACAAAAGAGTGAGAGGATCCAGACCCTTCCATCCTAGAAGGCCCACAAGCCTAAGAGCACTCTTGTTTCTAAAAATCAGTTTGGCCTAAGAGGCATCCCTATTGCTTCAAGCTTTAATTAACCATTTGGCCACGAGTTTATTGGACATTCCTTCAATGTCTAGAATCCCCCAAAGAAAATGAGTGAACTTCAGGAAAGCCTAAGAGAAAAGAGAGCCAAGATAATTGAACTTACATCTCAACCTGCCTCTCACACTACCCCACCACCACCGTTTCCATCTCCATCCGATCCACCACCTTCCAACCCGCCTCATACGATTCCACCACCCCCTAGAGAAGGATCAGTCCTAGTAGATCCCACTCCCAAGGATCTAAACATGATGCTCAAGGCATATCAGGCCAGAGACCAAGAAGGGCCAAACATAACGGATCATGAAAAATGTTACCCTAGAGCGGAACTAGAGCTTGAACGAACTAAAATTTGTGCTAAGATGGTGGAATTGCTCAAACCATGTTTGAAGTCAGTCGCCTCTTTAACTTCTCTAGTTCTGCTAAGACGCAGATGCACTTTGATGGACTGCTAGAAAGATTGGAGAGGCTAATAGCACAATCAGAAAAGAAACCCACCTCTCGAATTAAGGACAAGGCAAGCAAAAGAATAAGCATTCCCCCCCAGGAAGCTTATGTGCCTAATTCTACTGAACGAGACACCTCTTCTTCTATGAATAGGTATTCACCAGAATTTCTACGAGAGATTCAAGAAGAGAAATGGGCTAAAGAAAGTGAAGTCCCTCCTCCCATTGAACTTGTGGATGACGCACATGATCAATTCCCACAAGATATTCCTTCCATTTATGAGGAGCAAGAGAGTACCCAATCTCAGGAGAGATTAGACTTCGAGTCTAATTCCTTACAGGAATTGCCCCATTTCATAGGCCCATGGGAAGCAAAATCTACTTGCATGAGAGCACACATGGTCACGGTAATAAGAAACGAAGACTCGGTCATACCTAGGAACACAGAGGTTGTAAAGAACACTAAAGTGCAGTGCAATCTCACTTTAGAAGAGCTACTCAAGGTTAGGCCCGAGTTATGGAAACATGTAGCCCATCAAGTGCCAGAAGTAGCGAAACCTCGTTCCCAGGTAGGTTCTCATAGAACAGTGCCAGAAATACCTTTGGACAAGATAGGAGACATGAGCGAAGGAGAATAAGGAAACACCTATCTTCCTATCACTCATCAAGGATACACAACCAAGGCAATTCTGGACGCAGGCACAGGAGTTGCAATTGCTACCACTTCCCTATGGAAGCGTTGGGGCAAGCCAGCACTCAGGCCAACGAGAATGAAACTGCAGATGACCGATGGTCACATTGAGAGACCCTTAGGATTGCTAGAAGGAATAACTCTCACCACATGTGGTGTGGAGTTCGAGCACACTTTTGCTATATGTGACTTTAGCAAGAATCATGCCTATGAGATGATTTTGGGAAGACCATTTATGCGGGAGTTGCAAGTGGTACAGGATTGGGGAACTAATTCCTTGTATTTGCAACACTTAGGTGTCATGACCAAAGTTAATCTCAAGGATTACTCTCATAGAGATGTACCCCCCATTCAATGGAATCCCATCCATAGAGCTAAGGATGATATAGAGTCAGTGCATTCCATAGGATCAGGATCCTCATGGATGCATGAAGACACTCACTTATGGATGTGTAAAGTAGCAGTAGAAGAAGAGAAGAGAGAAAAAGCCAGAGAGATAGGTGCAAAGGAAACCCATAGATCAATTCAAGACCCGGCCTATGCACCTGTAGTATTCCCTGACGAAGAATTTGAACCTCATGGCTGGGCGGAAATTTTAGCAACAATGGACATAGCCATAAATGAAGAACAATGGACACCCCACTGTGACGAGGATGGCTATGACATTTCAGTTTTCTCCATAGAGCCAATCATGGGAGATTCGCTTCTTGAAGAGTGTGAACCTAGGACTGATGCGTTCGAGGATGCAAGTGACTCTGATTTAGAGTCAATCATTATGGACCCACCATTTGCATCAGATGAAGAATACTTCTATGAAGTAGAAGTTCATCCTCAGAGACATGAAGAGCTCACAAATGATGTGAGGTTAATCACACAAGTGGATGCCAAGAGTGAAGGCAAGAAGAGGAAGAAGAGAGAAGTCACATCACAGCAAGAAGAATCCTTGTTTGAGGTCCCTGAAAATTTTGAGAAGTATGAGATAGATGATAGAGGATTCATGGTAAGAATGCCTAAACGTGAGGCACAATCAGGGGAGGCCTATGATAACAAAGAAACCACCAAGAGAATAGTTGTAGCCAGAGAAGAAGGAGAAGAAAGATGCACATACATAGGACATGACTTAACGGGCAAAGAAGAGCAAGAGTTGGTAGCTTTGCTAAGAGAATACAGAGATGTATTCGCTTGGAGCTATAAGGATTTGAAAGGTGTAGACCCCGACATATGCTCACACACTATCCCCATGACCTCAGATGCCAAACCCTCTAAGCAAAAGCCATACACATATAATGATAACTATGCCCCTAAGATCAAAGAAGAGGTAGATCGTTTGGTTGAAGCTGGATTTATCTATGAAATTGAGCACACTGAGTGGGTATCCCCCATTGTAATGGTGCCCAAGAAGAATGGCAAGCTACGTGTATGCATCAACTTGAAGAAGGTTAATGCAGCCACCATTAGAGACAATTATCCTCTTCCTATCATTGAACATCTATTAGAAAGAGTAGCAGGCAAGGAAGTATACAGTTTCCTTGATGGGTTTTCTGGTTACAATCAGGTAGCCATTGCTCTAGAAGATCATCATAAGACAGCTTTTGCCACAGACTAGGGCATATTCTCCTTTAGAGTAATGCCCTTTGGTCTCACCAATGCGCCTGCCACCTTCCAGAGAGTGATGTGTCATGTATTTAAGGAATTCCTGAGAAAGAACTTAGAAGTCTATGTTGATGAACTTTGTGCTCATTCCAACATTAGACAGACACATATACCTGAGCTTAGGCAAATCTTTGACAAATGTAGAGAATATCAAGTCTGCCTGAACCCAAAAAAGTGTGTTTTCATGGTCAGGCAAGGCAAGATTGTAGGACACATAGTGTCGAAGAATGGCATATCCACGGATGAGGAGAAAGTGAGAGCTATTGCAGAACTACCTAGGCCAAAGAATGTCAAGGAGGTACAAGCTTTCATGGGGCATTATGGTTATTGCCGACGTTTCATACACATGTATGCCATCATTGCAAAGCCTCTGTATGGCCTTTTGACCAATTTTGAGTGGACTAATGAATGTGAGAACTCCTTCAATGACCTTAAAAGGCGATTATGTTCAGCACCAATCTTGACGACTCCAGATTGGAATTAGCCCTTTCATGTTCACGTGGATGCATCCAATTATGCCATTGGGTGTGTACTTACACAACCTACGGGTGAGGGTAATATGGATCTTCCAATTGCCTATGCTAGTAGACAATTGAATGTAGCTGAACGAAACTATACCACCACCGAACGAGAAGGATTAGGCATGGTGTACGCGGTTAAAAATTTTAGACATTATTTTATTGCAAATAAGTTTAGATTTTTTTACCGATCATCAGGCACTGTTGTACTTGGTAAACAAGCCATGCAATACAAGCAGATTAGTAAGATGGTTCCTCTTACTAATGGAGTATGACTTTGAAGTTGTGGTGAGGAAAGGTAAGACTCACTTGAGGGCGGACCACCTCTCAAGACTCACATTCGGAGAAGCACCGCAAGGAGTATCAGATGATCTCCCTGATGCTTACTTATTTAATTTGGAAGTGGTACCTCAGTGGGCTAAACCATTAGTGCCAGTGTTGACATACGGGCGTAACCACCCAATCATAAACACTCAAGATAGGGAGGTAGTAAAAGCCCAAAAGTACCATATCATGGTAGGAAGTATATACAAACAGACAGATCAAGGGATATTGGCTTGTTGTGTGGAAGAGGACGAATACACTAAGTGGTTGCAATTAGCACATGTTGGTGCATTAGAGCAACACTATTCAAGACAAAGAACCTTACAGACATTGAGGAGACTTGGAGTGCACTGGCCGACTATGGAAGCAGATGTCCATAAGTTGTGTAAGGAATGCCCAGTCTGTCATATCAGACCACCTGTGGAGCATCCTACACTGTACCAAGTGTCTCTAATACCAGATTGGAGTGAATCATTGGTAGCCTTCCTAAGGACGAAAACATTCCCTCAAGATATGACATTGGCCAAACAAAGAATTCTAGAATAAGAAGCCCTAGATTACTCACTCATTGGCGATAATCCATACAAGCGTGGTAAAGATGGTTACCTCAGATTATGTGTCCATGAGGGTGAATATCTTAAGATCTTGGAAACTGCTCACCAAGGTGTAGCAGGAGGACACTCTGGTCTAGATCGGGTGATCAAAGCAATCCTATTTGCAAGCTTGTGGTGGCCAGCTCTCCACATGGATGCACATACCTATGTGAAGAGGTGCGATGTTTGTCAGCAAACTCAGTATCCTATACGTAAGGATGAGATGCCATTGAAACCTATGATGGGTGGACGTGCATTCTCTAAGTGGGGAATAGACTTTGTAGGTCCAATTAATCCCCCAGCCAAGGGTTCACACGTTGAATACATTATTGTGGCCACGGATTATCTAACCAAGTGGGTAAGGTAAAAGCCACAACAAAGAACGATGCTCAAACTACAGCTAAGTTCTTATTTGAGAATATGTTCACAAGATACAGACTAGCAATAGAACTAGTAAGTGATAGAGGGACTCACTTCTTGAATGATGTTATTGAAAATCTTCTTCAAGAATTCTTGGTGACACACAAGAAGTCGGCCCCCTATCACCCACAAGCTAATGGCCAGGCTGAGAGCACAAATAAGATTCTATGCAATGTACTAACGAAACTAGTGAATAATAAACACTTTGATTGGGACAAACTGTTACACCATGTTGTTTGGGCATACAGAGTTGCCTATAAAACGGTACTCCAAGCCACACCCTTTCAGATGGTATTTGGCCAAAATGCAGTGCTACCATTGGAATTCTTGATACCTACATTGAAAGTAGCACAAGAGCATGAGTGGACAGGCCATGAGCTTTCTTCTAGAATCTTTGATCTTGAATGATTAGGTGAAACACGATTGAGAGCTACAGTAGGAACTTATGCAGCCAAGAAAAGACAAAAAGCATATTTTGACGCACACATGAAGGATAAGGGCTTAAAAGCAGGAGACCTAGTCCTAGTCTACACCTTGAAGCAACATGCACGGAAACTAGAGAAGAGAGGTTATGGACCTATGATCATAAATAGGATCTCAACAAGTGGAGCAATTCAGCTAGCTACACTAGAAGGTGATGTCCTCCCTAGTTACATCAGTGGATGCAGAGTCAAATTATATCAAGAACCCCTCACAGAGGAGATGTTAAATCGACTCAATACTGCAAGGAAACGTAAAGAAGAGGAAAAGCAAATTCGAGAAGAAGCACAGGTAGAAGCATTGGAACGCATCTGAAGGATGAAGTTGAGAAGACAGGGTAGAGATCAGCCTAGGATAGATGCCTATGCAGCTCAAGGATATCATATGGCTATGTGTGAAGATTCAGGTATTACCTCTCATAAAATAATTGATCGATGTCCTTTTGTAACCTTAGACATAGGACAAGGAAAGTGTGCAAGGATTGTAAGGGCCTTGATTGACTCAGGTGCAGCCACTAGTGCTGTCAAACTTTCTTACTGTCGAGAATTGAACTTAATTGTCAATCCTGTGGAAGCATATCTCATCGGATTAGGAGGCGTGGAAACCCCTTGCATGGGCGAGGTGGAAATTCCCCTCCACATTCAAGATGCTTTAATGATAGTTAAAGTACTAGTGTGTCAAGATGAGGATCTCACTGAACCTCTTGTCTTGGGTCAAGACTGGATCTATGATCATGCAATCAACTTAAACCTAAGAAGTGGACTTCTACAGGTCTGGGTAAATCAGAATTGCATTCTAATCGAGCTAGAAAATAAAGCACTCAAGGAACTAGGAAAGGCACCAACTCCTGGTCCTTCCAGGAGTACACATGAAGATGACCATGCTATTCTTGTCCAAAACTATGTGATGCAGGGGGATAATTATCTCAAAAAAGAAGTCAAGGATATGATGGAACCCCCTTCTTTTCCAAAGGCCATCGAGATGCAGCAGCCAGAGGCAGATAAAATGCAGAAGAAGCAGACTACCCATGCTCAAAGCCAAAAGAAAGTACGAAGCAAGGTGTCCCAACCACCATAACAAATGTGGGTGCGGAAAGGCGAGCGTCCTATTGCAGTCAAGCCACAACAACTGGCTCAACTTCCTATTAGTGATCGACGACATGACACTAATAAGAAGTCTTCCAAAAATTCTTCTGTGAAAGTGAAGCCTATCTGGGTACCCAAGAAGTCGATGAAGGTTGGCCCAAAATCAAGACAAATTTGGGTGCCTAAGGCTTGCTTTTGGGCTCAATTAGCTACACAGAGACCACACCCTATACAACATGGTTCACTGACTCGAACAACTAACACCCAATCCTATTTAACACGCACGAACACATCTTCGCCCATGAGCATGAGCAGAATCACTTATAAATGGGTCCTTAAAAAGCCTCATTTCCAAGTAGACAAGCCCTCTAGAGTCTCCACAAAACCAAAAGCCATTCACTATGATTGGCAGCCAAAGCTTGTAATAAACCCCCCGACCCCATTTGTAAATACACCCCCACCTACTAACTTCATCATTCTCACACTGCATCTTTCCATTTAGCTCTTAGGACAATTCATCCACTAACTGCACCCACAATCACCGAGCACTCATTGACTAACTAACTTATCACTAAAAACTCATGTTGATGTTGTAACGGGGACACATGACCACTTGGTGTCCATTTGCAATGTTAACATTCATTTGTATATTCTCACAGAACCGGTGACCAGTCCCTTCAATATGGCCGAGGTTGCAGGAACTAGCTCCCAGGCAAGCACCAGCCCTCAGATTGTGGACATTGAAAGTCTCCCCATTGAGGAGGAGTTGAAGGAAAGATCACTGGCATTGAGAGCATTACATGCCATACCTGTTCAGAATCCTCCCCAGGGGCACACATCACCAGTAAGCAGAAACTCGCATTGGTTCACTGATGTGGCAGGACCTCTTGAAGAAGGGACTTATTTGTGGGAGGTAGAAATAGAGTTCAACGGACACTGGGGTCGGTATCATTTCTTTACCAGAGAGTTTGAGAGGCTTCAAAACAATGAAGGGTTGAAATCAATATGGAGGAAGGCTGTCCTATATGATTACTTCAAAGCGCAATTACCCAAGCCAGATTTTCTACGATGTTCATACTAGATTAGCACCCTCACTCCCAATAAAGAGAAAAAGGGCTACAACACCTTCGTACTACCGTCTCTTACAAGAGGTAATGAACTGAAGCGCTTCAAATTGACGAACAATTTGGTAAGGGAAGCTCTAGATATGAAGGGTATGCACTTCCCCACAGAGAAAGAGTCAATGGTCCCAGACAACATGAAGAACAGGAACCTGACTAAACTCAAGGACATGTTGGCAATGACACCAACTATTGCCATTCACCTTCAAATGTGCATGCAACATTTTGCGTTCCCTGCTCAAGAGAGATTCACGATGCCACCTAAGAAGATATGGTTCAGTTTATACTTAGCAGACGCCTTCAATTTGACAATCAACATGCCTCATTGGATTATTGAACAAATACACTTGGCACATCAACGATGGTATAAGAAGCAAAAGTCAGTACTTTAAAGATGTTGTGCTCTTACAAGGATTGTTTATCGGTGCTTGGCATATGATGTGTCAATTCAAAGGGCACTTGTTTGGACTAGGGTGCAAGAATTTCAATGAAGACTATCCGCCGCAGGGTCTCCATTCAAGAAAATGAGGGGAGTAGTTCAAATGCCCTGTGCACAGGCCCGTGGTGCCACACTGACACCGGACACAACTCCATGACTCCCAAGGCGAGTGCAACCCTTCACCATCCGATTACCAAGGCACAATGCAGAAGGACCTAATCTGGTGTTCCCACTGATACCCACTGATTTAGGGTTCCCTCACGGCTTCACGCTAGAGGATCTAATGGATGAGGAGGTAGCAAGAATAATTAATGCTACTAATTTGGAAGTTGAGGCAGAGCAAGCAAGCGGACAACAAACTGTAATGGACCAACCCCATCCAAATCAACCAGACATAGTCGAAGTAGATGAAGATGAAGAGGAGACTGCAGAAGAGGAGCAAGAGGATGAACAAGAAGGACCATCCGACGAAGGAGAGCGTGAATATGAACAAGAAGTCATATCAAAACTTGAAGGCACCCCTGCCTATATGCAACAATTAAAACGATTGTATGATACCATTAACCGGGTTCAAGAACAACACAAACTATCCCTCGCAGCAAAAAAGGCCCTAATGAACCAGATCTTGGAAGATGAAGGTGTGGACGAGCAATACATGGCAACCCTTGACATGATTGCTGATGCATTGGGGGTACCTGAGACAGTGCATACCGCTCTCGCCCACTCGCGAAGATTGGAATGACGATACGACAGACAACCCCCTAGACCAGGGAAACAAATGAATGTCTTGGTATCAGAACCACAAGGCACCACATCCACAACCACATGCACAACTCATACCATTCATCACACTGAGGAAGCCCATACCTCAAGTGCACCCCTGTCACCCCCATTACCACCCTCCCCTCCAACTCCACCACCTTCACCTCCTACCACCACTGTCACCACCACTGTCACAGCCTTAGAGTCCACTTCCCATACCGAAGCACAGACTGTGAGTCAACTCTCACAATCCGCACAACCTATCACCACCCCTATTGTAAATGCCACCACGGACACTGTAATTCTAACTGTCGCCACTGAAAACCCCATTCCCCCCATAACACTTCCTGGTGGTTCATTTTCACAACTGCACATGCCACTTTACACCTTCACAACCATCACCACACCGACAATTGCCATGTTCACAATCATTCCCACGATCACATCCACACATGACTTCATGGACATATCACCCACTTCCGCACCTCTCCTCCTCCCCATATTCCCCCATTCTCCCATTCCCCCACCACCCACTTCACCCTTCTCGAGCACCGCATACACACTCCCTTTCCCTTTTCCCTACCCTCCTGCATTCAACACTTTCCTAGCATCCACCCCTGTTAATAATGTATTTAATACTTTGTACCAGTGTATGTCTCAATTACAACAACATTACCACCACCTAGATGCTCAGCATATGAGCCTGTTCAGGAACCATGAAACACTACAAGAAAGATTCATTAATTTAGAGAAGGAAAAGAGGATATTACAACAGCAGTTTAATACCTTGCAGGCTCAACATGATCAGTTAGTAGCCAATCCACCCCAGCCAGATACCAAAGAGAAACAACAACTTGATGATATGTTACACGCCCAGATAATCGACAATCTCAAGCTTTGTCGTAACCTCACCTTACTACGAAAACACATGTCCGCAGCACTCGAAGAGAACAAAAGACTACAGAAACACAATGAACAAAACCTTGAAGCAGCAATGGAGGGATCCCCGCAGGAAATCGACCCAGAGAATTTCAAGGCCATCCCATCTGAAAATATGCAAATCGTGTTGGAGACACACGCCGATCTCCTGGAAGCACACATGGCCTTAGAAAGAGAGAGGGATGACCTACTAAAGCAACTGGCAGCTCAGCAAGAGTCACCAAAAGAAGTCACAGCCGCAGCAGACACGTCTGAAGAAGTCGCAGAACTCAGAGCACAATTGGAAGAACTACGAAGTAAAGTTCTTCAATATGAGTGTCAACCCTCTCCCCTTGTGGAGCCAAAACCTGAGGACTTAGTTCCAATTGAAGTTGAGGAGACTTTTGAGGATCCATATGTACCCATGCCTACACCAGGGGGTAAGCAAACAGAGGAAGGAATGGACACAATTGAGATTGAAGCTCCTGAATGGATGCAAAAGTTAGAGAAGATTGGTGCAACGCATGATGAGAGAGTGGTAGTATAGATACAGTCTATGTCTCGATTGGAAGAAGTCGTCATCAAATCGGACTACTTCAAAAACCTCTCCCATCATCGGTGGATTGGCACGTCCGATGATTTGTATGTTCCATTCTGCGTACTAATGGTTGATTATAATGCTGAAATAAAGCAGCACACAACAAAAGAACCAACCTCGGCAACACAATTTGCACCAGATGACATTCTTGCAAGTGCCACACACGAGAATATATTTCAACCTACCTAAAGGATACGTCTGCTTGAAACATACCCTAAGATGGTACGCACTTGGAATAACATGCCTTTATACATCAAGTATAACCCATGCTACTACCCTGTCTTTCGACGAAGGTCTTGGCTAGAGTACACCAAAACAGTTTTGACAGTTAAAGGATGTGAAAAGTGGCTAAACTATGTGTACCTAGCACCCCCTCATGGCCAACCCATGGTCGGTTACATGATTTCAACCATCCGACACTAGGCAGTCAGATTCAAAAATGTACCAGATATCATGGCACAGATGTGCCTCAAAATATTTGAGTTAATGCTGATCACATTCAGAACCTTTAAAAATGTCAAAGAACCTCACCTTTCGGCTCTCGGATTCAATGAAGGCAACCAGGATCTCGCCTATGATATGAGCACAACACCACCCATCAACATTGTCTATGCATGGCATGCTCGTATCAAGTATCTACCAGCCTGCTTCAAGCAAACATTTGAGGAAATTTTTATCACAGGGTTCTGGGAATATCATTCCGAAATATTCATACCCAAACCATCTCACCTATTACAGCTATTTGCGGTTGAACAGGCTCTACACTCAGAACAGCTATGCAGCCACATCAGCAGGTACCAGGACCAGTTGACTGGGACGCCCTACTCACTGATTTGGCCAAAGGGTTGAGAATAGCAGAACATCATTTAGCCACAGACGTCGTGGAGTACTACATCCAACGGTCCACTCAACAAGGGTCTGTCATAGACGACAAACGCGAGAGAGGGGGGAGTGTTGGCAATGGTCAGGGCGGTCAAGGACTTACAAGACAAGGGAGCCAATGAGAAGGTCCAAGCAGGCAAAGCAGTCAAAGAAGATCTGGCAAATAGGCCCATCATTTTTCCTGAATTAATACTTCCCAAATAGTGATTTTAGTCACTTTACACCATTGTAAATACCATTCCACCTTTTTGTAACTCTATTTTGTGCAAGCCAAGGAGTCCTTGAGCTTGAGGAGCATTAGAAGTACCTACCTATCAATTTTCATATTTTTTAGACTCCATTTGAGCCCTCAAATAGGCCCTAGAACCTAATTTTTAACTAGGCCAAACACTAGGTCTAGACAGGCTCCATTGTCTCTCTCTCTTTGTTCTTGCCTTGTGTGCACGTGTGTGTGTATGTGTGTGCATGTTAGTGTGCTTGTCACTCACACACTTGTGCCATCACTTGTTCGAGGTCTTCATACCATCCTCACGTCTTCCCGGATTGACATTAAAGGAGGTGCTACTCATCACTGAGCTGCAATGTGCAATATCTTATTCCAATGTGGCACCTTAAATATGGAAACCAAGCCCAAACTTTTCTTTTGTTCATTGAATGCATGTTCACACTCATCACTCCATTCAAAGAGGGTTAATAATCCGTACAATGGTTTAGCAATAATGGTATAGATATGGATAAAGCTATGATAGTATCCACAGTGATGCATAAAGGCTTTCACTTCCTTAACATTCATTGGTCTTGGTAGATTTAAGATCACTTTGATTTTTTTTTCATCCATTGTGATTCCACTTTTGGAGACTATATTTCCTAGAATCTCACCTTCTCTTGTTGAAGAATCACTCACGAATTTGACGTACAAACAAAGAAAGATAAAGAGAAGCGGAATCAAATACTCAGAAAATCAAAATCTTTAATTCACGACCGTTATGTACAGTACATAATCTTGTAGAATCAGAGTTCGTTACACCGAATCAAACTGTATATACAGAGAGAACGTGCATTAGAATAATAGAGAGGGAAGTGCAAATAAGAACGTGTGTGAGAAGAGCACGCAATATAAATAAAGCACATACAGAGATGAAAAAGAGAGGTGAGAGTGAAGTATGAGGAAGTGAGAAGACGCCAGAGATCGCGTATGTACAGAGAGTGAAGAGAGAGAGAGAAGTTCTTAGAAGACGCCAGAGATCGCATATGTACAGATGAATAACAGAAACCTGAAATGTCAGGTGTTCATCTGAGAGAGATGGTAAACAGAAACTACTCAGTGTAGGAGAGTTTCTATAGCTTGAGCAATAAGAGGCCAAGCTAATTTGTACACATCTTCTCTAATAGAAAACACATGTTCATGTGGAAGTTTGCGCGCACTGTTTGTATGTGAAGAACTCTGAGTATTTTCATGTTACGGTAGAAAGTTCGTTAACCATTAACAGTTACAGTTCGTTAGTAAATGTGTCCCTTGGTACTCTCTCAGTCAGTGAATATTTTTTGTCAGTTATAGTTTTCTTAAAAAACGAATTTTTTGGTAGAACAACAAAGTATATCTCGCAGAGTAAATTAAAGTTTTGTATGAGAGTTAGCTTATCTTATAGCTAGACATCTCTACTATCAGTTTATCAATCATTTTGGTGAAATGGATATGTGCACACAGTACAAAGTCTGACCGAAAGAAGGCACTCTGAACCGGAGAAGTTTTTCTTAAACTTCAGAAAGTGTTCACTCAGTGAAGGAAGTTCACGCATCACTTCCTTACTTCATGTATATTCACTTGAAGTAATTACAAACAGAATAGGAGTTGATTCCGGTAAGATTCCGATATAACTACGGGTCAGTCTGGTGACAGTCTGGTGAAGTTCTAGTAAATTTTTCAGTAAATTCAAAACGCAGACTTATATGTTTAAGTGGCAGTAACCTTGCTAAGCTACTGTTGATTATGGAGGTCTTCTAATATCGCTCTAGCTTAGCATCCTTTCGGTAGCGCAACGATTTCCACAAACTTGACAAGGTTCAAGCCTTTGCCGTGACGACCACCAATAAGTGGTACAAGAGCAAAAGTATCACCAACAAGTTGTATCAGAGCCAGAATATCCACCCTCAATTAGCATCAGAGCCCAGAGTATTCACCATAATTGGTATTAGAGCCGGTTAGCCACAACAAGTGGAACCAGAACGAGAAAGATTCTGAAAGAGTAGAAAGATCCTCAAAAGTTCACCGGAAGTAACAGAAACAAGAAGATCATGGCAGATCATGTCCAAATTGATAAATTGGACAGAGATAATTATCCCGCATGGGTAATGCGCATGGAAGCCTTACTTATGAGTAAGGACTTAATGATGTATGTGGTCGGAGAAGAAAAGAAGCCGATTTTCGAAGATGATAGTCAACCGAAAAAAGAAGAATTAGAAGGCTTGAAGCTGTGGCAGAAGAAAGATGCAACGGCAAGAGCTTACATTTATAATACCGTTTCAGACCATTTACTACTGCACATTAGAGGCCTGGAGAAAGTGGAGGACATATGGAGCACGTTGGAAGATCATTTCCAAAATACTACAAAAGCTAGGAAGGCTAGCTTATGGTCCGAATTCACAACGTTCAAAAAGAAGTCGAGTC
This sequence comes from Ceratopteris richardii, assembly GCA_020310875.1. Taxonomy (NCBI): domain Eukaryota; kingdom Viridiplantae; phylum Streptophyta; class Polypodiopsida; order Polypodiales; family Pteridaceae; genus Ceratopteris; species Ceratopteris richardii. The sequence goes on from CM035430.1 coordinate 30,003,266, forward strand.
AAAGCATTAGTGACTATGTCACTAAGATGAAGGATCTAGCGGATAGTCTTGGATCCATAAATGAAGATATCGAAGATCACAGATTGATAGCGCAACTGTTAACAGGTTTGAGAGGAGATGAAAGGTGGATACCTTTCGTACTCTCGACTGAACTTTCTTTAAATCATTTTGTACCAGATTTAAATCAGTTGTTTGGTTTGATGCTCACATATGAGCAAGACCTAAAAGGAGATGCAGATAAAGGACAAAGTTCTGCAATGTACATGAAGAACAAGAAGAAAGACAAAGGTAAGTCAAAAGATGAAGAAGAGTCGAGTTCTCAGGCTTATTATGCGAGGTAAAGGTACCGGCAGAGGAAGAGCAAGAGGATTTGGAAGATGAAGAGGTAGTCAGAATAACAACAAGAAGGCTTGCTGGATTTGTGGACTCAGTAATCATCTGGCTCATGATTGTTGGCACAATCACAAGGATCAAATCAAAATCAGAACAGTAACAGCAGAGGTAGAAGCGGAAGATATCAGAGTAACTTTCAAAGAGGTAGACAGAATCAAAGAGGAGGCTACGGTAGAGGTGGAGCAAGAAGTTGGGGACAGAATCAATCCTACAACACCACCTACAACAATTACGCAAATGACACACAGAATGAAAGTCATACATCATTGATGATGAACTCAATTAGCACATCAGATAACGAAGACCTGAAGGTATTTTACATTGATTTTGGATGTTCTAATCACTTGTCAGGAAATATAGAACTGATGTCAGACTTGGAAAAAGGTAGTTCCAGTCATATTGTTCAAACAGGTGACAATATGAGGCATAGTGTACATTCAATTGGAAAAGTGAAATGTAAGAGTGGAGCAGATTTGCTAACCAATGTTTTGTATGTTCCGACAATACCGAAAAATTTAATTAGTGTAGGACAGATAGTTGAGAAAGGTTTTCAGGTCAGATTTACAAATGAAGGAGTATTTGTAGAAGATCCCGAGAATGGATATCATCAGATCGTTTCTGGTAAGAAAGAAGGCAAACTCTTTACTTTAAGAGTACAAGGGAACATCGGCCAAGCATTGTTCACACATGGTGAAAAGGTGATTACAGAACTTGATCTCTGGCATAAGAGATTAGGTCATTTTAATGAAAAAGGAATTAAAGCTATGATTTCAAATCAATCAATACTGGGATTACCGAATGTACAGAACCAACATATGATTCACAGTGCGAAGCATGTCAGATGGGAAAAGCCCACAGGTTACCATTCCAGAAGAAAGGATTCAAACATGACGGAGTACTTGAACTCATTCATACAGATATATGGGGTCCAACAAAAGAAGGATCAATCAGTGGCTCAAGTTATTATGTTTTATTCATTGATGATGCTACAAGATGGATAACGTTATATGTTTTGAAAGAGAAATCAGAAGTGTTTGGAGCTTTCAAGCATTTTCATGCATATGTTGAAAGACTCACAGGTCGAAAGCTTAAGAGACTAAGGTCTGATGGAGGGGGAGAATACTTGTCCCAAGAGTTCAATGACTATCTTTGGAATGCAGGTATTAAGAGAGAAATAACCTGCAGGTATACACCACAACAAAATGGTGTAGCAGAAAGAAGGAACCGAACTCTAGTTGAGTTTGCACGAGCTATGCTAAAGGAAAAGGAGTGTCCAAATTATCTTTGGGCTGAAGCCGTAAATACAGCTACATACTTGGCAAACAGATTACCATGTACGGCATTAGATGGAATGACCCTGTATGAAGCCCGGTGGGGAAAGAAGCCAACACTTGATCATTGCAAGGTGTTTGGATCAGTAGCTTACGCTTATGTACCATCACAACTCAGACATAAGCTTGAACCAAAAGCCAAGAAATATGTGTTCGTCGGATATGATGAAAAGCAGATGGGCTACAGGTTGTGGAGCCCTCTAACAAAACAGTTTACTGTTTCCAGAGATGTTACATTTGATGAACAGAAAAGCTGGTATACATATCAAAGTCACACAACGGAAGAATTTGAAGAAGAAGTAAGAAGGAAAGAGAAAGGGAAATCAATTGTACAGGTGAATAGAGATGAAGACTATATGCAGGCAAGTACGTCCAAGATCGGATCAGGTATGAGAAATGAATATGAACAGGGATTTGATGAAGACGTGTATTCAGATACACATGAAGAGTTTGAACCAAGAAGGTCAAACAGGGTGAGGAAACAACCAACAAGGTATTCCTATGATACTTTGTACATAGCTCAGAAGAATTATGCATATATGGTCAAAGATGATGAAGAACCTCAGAACTATGGTGAAGCTGAAGAGTTTATCGCACTAGAAGAGAACAAGACATGGGAACTTGTTCCGAAACCAAATGGTAAGAAAGTGATTGGAAATAAATGGGTCTTCAAAGTTAAGAAGCTTGCAGATGGAAGGATAGCCAGACACAAAGCTAGACTGGTTATCAAGGGCTATGCTCAGACGCATGGCATAGATTATGACGAGACGTTTAGTCCGGTGGCAAAGATGTCAACCATAAGGATAGTGATTGCTATAGCAGCATCAAAAGGATGGAAGCTAAGTCAGCTAGATATAAAGAACGCATTTCTGAATGGATACATATCAGATGAAGTCTACATGGAACAACCAGAAGGGTTTGTAAGTTCCAGATACCCAAATTTTGTTTGCAGATTAAGAAAAGCACTTTACGGACTAAAGCAAGCTCCAAGAGCTTGGAATTACAGACTTGTGAAATATCTCAATGAACTTGGATACCAAAGTTCGAAAGCAGATGCAAGTATACTCATTAAGAGAATAGAAGAAGGTATGATCTACATTTGCATTTATGTAGATGACATTATAATTACAGGTACTTCAGATGAAGGAATTAAAGAAGTAAAGAGATTACTCGAAAAGGAGTTTCAGATCAGTGATCTAGGAAAGTTGTCATACTTTCTAGGAATGGAAATCACATACACAGATCATGGTGTATATGTTACGCAAGAAAGGTATCTCCTAAACTTATTGAAGAAGTTTAATATGGAGAATTGCAGAGAAGCTTCAACACCGCTTGAAGCAAATCATAAACTCAGCAGATACAGTGGAGCAGAGTTTAAAGATATGAGGAAATATCAGTCGTTAGTGGGAAGCTTAATCTACACTACACTAACGCGACCGGATCTTAGCTATGCAGTGGGAGTTCTCTCACAGTTTATGCATTGTCCGAAAGATCAACATTGGGTTGCAGGACAGAGAGTTCTCAGATATATCAAAAGAACTGTAAAAGAAGGATTATATTATCCTTTTACGTCAGACATACAACTGAGAGCATTCAGTGACTCAGATTGGGCAGGAAGTCAAGATGACAGAAGATCAACACATGGGTATATGATATACCTAGGAGATAAGCTAGTAAGCTGCTGTTCGAAGAAACAACACACAGTGGCTTTATCGTCAACAGAAGCAAAATATAAAGGACTTGTAGAAGCAGCTAAAGAAGTGATATGGATGCAGACCTTGTTCAAAAGCATGGGTATTGATCAAGGTATACCTATCATACATGGAGATAATATGAGCTCGTTGTATCTTGCAGCAAATCCAGTATTTCATGCAAGAACAAAGCACATAGAAATTCAGTATCATTTCCTGAGGGAAAAGGTAATGGAAAAAGAGATAGAAATAATATACACTCCGACAAAAGATCAGATTGCGGATATTTTGACAAAGAGCTTGGATGGAACAAAGACAAGAAGGTTCAAAGAAATGGCAGGTATAAAAGAAAGAAAAATATATGAAGACAGGAAGAGTCAAATTAGTGATTGAGGGGGAGTTGTTGAAGAATCACTCACGAATTTGACGTACAGACAAAGAAAGATAAAGAGAAGCGGAACTCAGAAAATCAAAATCTTTAATTCACGGCCGTTATGTACGGTACAGAATCTTGCAGAATCAAAGTTCGTTACACCGAATCAAACTGTATATACAGAGAGAACGTGCATAAGAATAATAGAGAGGGAAGTGCGAATAAGAACGTGCATGAGAAGAGCGCGCAATATAAATAAAGCACATACAGAGGTCAAAAAGAGAGGTGAGAGTGAAGTATGAGGAAGTGAGAAGACGCCAGAGATCGCGTATGTACAGAGAGTGAAGAGAGAGAGAGAAGTTCTCAGAAGACACCAGAGATCGCGTATGTACAGATGAATAACAAAAACCTGAAATGTCAGGTGTTCATCTGAGAGAGATGGTAAACAGAAACTACTCAGTGTAGGAGAGTTTCTATAGCTTGAGCAATAAGAGGCCAAGCTAATTTGTACACATCTTCTCTAATAGAAAACACATGTTCGTGTGGAAGTTTGCACGCACTGTTCATATGTGAAGAACTCTGAGTATTTTCGTGTTACAATAGAAAGTTTGTTAACCGTTAACAGTTATAGTTTGTTAGTAAACGTGTCCCTCGGTACTCTCTCAGTCAATGAATATTTTTGGTCAGTTATAGTTTTCTTAGAAAACGAATTTTTCGATAGAACAACGAAGTATATCTCGCAGAGTAAATTAAAGTTTTGTATGAGAGTTAGCTTATCTTATAGCTAGACATCTCTACTATCAATTCATCAATCATTTCGGTGAAATGGATATGTGCACACAGTACAAAGTCTGACCGAAAGAAGGCACTCTGAACCGGAGAAGTTTTTCTTAAACTTTAGAAAGTGTTCACTCAGTGAAGGAAGTTCACGCATCACTTCCTTACTTCATGTATATTCACTTGAAGTAATTACAAACAGAATAGGAGTTGATTCCGGTAAGATTCCGATATAACTACGGTGTCAGTCTGGTGACAATCCGGTGAAGTTCCAGTAGATTTTTCAGTAAATTCAAAATGCAGACTTATATGTTTAAGTGGCAATAACCTTGCTAAGCTAATGTTGATTATGGAGGTGTTCTAATATCGCTCTAGCTTAGCATCCTTTCGGTGGCGCGGCGATTTCCGCACACTTGACAAGGTTCAAGCCTTTGCCGTGACGACCACCAATAAGTGGTACAAGAGCGAAAGTATCACCAACATGTCTCACCATGAGGACACATTTCTCCAAGTTCAAGCACACTCTGCATTGCGTGTACTTATCAAATATTTATCATAGTTAAGGACTATGATATGCTCTTTGAGATGGATAAGCACACATGTCTTACACATGGACTTCCATACCCTTTCTCAAGAACTCCTCAAATACATGGCACATCAATCTTTAAAAATTATTTGGTGCATTGGTCAAGCCAAATTGCATAACCCTAGATGCATAGATGCCCCACTCAATAGGAAAGGTTTTATATGTTGGTGTTCAAGAGCAATAGCCACTTGATTATAAATAAAAAATACATCAAGGAAATTGTAAAATTCCTTGTCTATGACTCTTTCCAAGAGATGGTTAGTAATTGGGAGTGGATAGCTATCTTTGATAGTGGCTGCATTCACCTTCTTCAAGTTGATGCAAACTCTAAGTCTTCCATTAATTTTTGTAATACCATTATGGAATCTATACACTTCCTTACATGCTACCCTATCCAAGAGATGGTTGGTTACTAGGAGAGGAGAACTATCTTTCCTAGTGGCTGCATTAACCTTCTTCAAGTTCATGCAAATCCTAAGTTTTTTGTTCTTTTTTAGTACTACCACTATGGGAGATACACACTCAGTGTGCTCGATCTCATATATGAGTCCCATCACTAACAAATTTTCTATTTCCTCTTCTATCTTGGCTAATTAGACATCATTATATGTAGAGGGTCTTTGCTTAGAAGGTCTTGCTTCAAGGGTCAAGGGTATCTTGTGCAAGAAAATGTTTGGATCAAATCCCTTTAGATCCTTGTAAATCCATGCAAAAATTCCCTATAATCTCATAGTAATTCAGTCAGTTGATGCTCCTCTTCTAGTGATACATCCTTCCCAATGAAAGTGCATCTCTCCTCATTATCATCTTTGTTCACTAGCACTTTTTAGGTTTGCTCTTTATTGTCATAAGCCATTCCATCTTGTGCCTCTCTTTTAGGCATCTGAATGGTTATCCATCTCCACTCTGTTACCATTAGTGTCCATGTGAAAGGCCAAATGGCCACCAGACACTTCTTTGTATATGTTCTTTAATAAAACATATAGTGTCCTAGTCAGTCATAGATTGTAAGTTCGATCGCATTTGTAAGACCTAAGAAGTCTGTCTTCATGCTCCCTCTGTACTATGTTTTTCTACATATTGTAAAACTTTGTGTGGAGTACTGTGTGCAGCCTTAGGAGTTCAGTTTCCTACTTTGAGGATATCTTAGTGGAGCTCTTGAGAAGGGAGAACGCACTGTGGTGCATCGCCATTGAAATACTTCACTGGTATCAAAGTAGTTCGACACAAAGCTTTGTTGCCTTTGTGCAAGCGAAGCGAGCACCCCCCTCGGCTTCCTCCAAGGCTTACGACTAAGGTGGCAACCAAGGCATAGACCTTGGCATACCTTGCCATCCGAGCCACCGAAGTCACCATTGGCACCATTGGTTGCACGTGAGGGAGGACCTCAACGATCAATGAAGATAGAGGTTCTTGGTACTTCTCGGGAGGTCACCCATCCCAGTACTATTCCCCCCTAAAGCTCGCTTAACTATGGAAATCTCTTGCCACTAAGCTACACTCTTGTGGTGTTTGAAGAAGGGGAAAGACTAAGGTTTACATTACCTTGAACATGTTTTGGTCCCTCAAAGCTTCATTCTTTGCTTTCAAAGCCTATTTTTGAAGCATTTTTGGGGTGTCTTTTGGAGCCATTTTGGAGTACTTTCACACATAGTTCTCTTCACCCAGGTCCAAGAACATCAAGGAGAGTGTTCTTTGTATTCTCCGACAATGAATATCAACCTTTGGGGCCGTGTTTTCAGCCACACCTGTAAAACTACAGGGTTCTTGAAAGGTTTTCAGTTTTGGTGGGAGCAATTGTTGCAAATTTTTTCAGGTTTTTTGAGCCTAAAACATGAGAGTTGACATACACTTGCAGGTGTTGTTGGCTAGTTTTTGGGCTGTGCATTCAACCTTTTTAGTGTCATTTTAGTGCATACAATTGAGCACATACACACCATGTACACTTATGTGGATACCACTTATGTACATCCATGTGATCATTGATATAGCGGTTATGTTTTTGCATAAAGCCTTTTACGTTTGATAAAGAGGGTTGTGGTGAGGTTTTCTTAATTGGGAGACACCCAGATGTTGGGATCTCTTTGGTGATGCAGGTGGAAGACTTACCCAGCTTCACCATAGGAGATGTATGATACATGTTGATAGTTGCTCGATAAGCCTAGTTGGCTTCTATTGGGTAACTGATTATATGCAGTGGAGTCAGTGATTCACTATGCAGATAAACATGTCAGTACTTGTAGTTTTATGATATTTTGACACTGGTCATATGCTCATTTTGTAGAGGATACTGTGGCAAAATTTTTCTTGATTTTTGGTTTAGTCAACTATACAGTGGTCGATTTACTCCTTGATACACTTATCTGTTGGTGTTTCAACTCTTCTAGCTCCATTATCATTTGATTCAGATCTCTACCATCATGGCATCAAAGGTCTCAGGCACATCTCGTGGATCAAGGTCTAGTGCCAGTGTTCCAAGGAGAAGCTATAACTTGCAGGGCAAAGACCATTTTGAGATCCGAAAATTTGATGGCACAAACTTTTCTCCTATGGAAGAATCAGATTAAAGATGTTCTGATTCAAAGGAGGCAATAAAAGCTAGTAAATGGAATTTCAAAGAAGCCTGCTGACATGGATGAAGATGATTGGGATAAGTTAGATGAAATGGCCAGGTCTACCATTCGCTTGCTGTAGCTCAACCATTAACACCACCTCCTTTACTTGTCAATCCATGGAGATGTGAGGACCGATATGAAGATCGTGAGCAATTGTGGTGAGCAAATATGAGTGACAAGCACATACATGATCAAATCAGAGTTTTAATAAGTCTTTTGAAGGTCTAATGGTTGATATGGTTGCGCAAAGGTAGCATGGAGATATGTGCATCATTAGATTGAAGAAATTTGAAGTTATGTGAAGGTAATGAAGTTAAATTTTGAAGTAGACTTCTTGAAGAAGAAGAAATTTTACTCAGAGAAGTGATAGTGAATGATTTGGTAAATCAAGGTAATATTCGTGTAAAGTTTGGTCTTTAACTGATATGGAGGTGTTCTTAAATCAATATAGATCAAGCATTTGGAGATTTAGAGGTCTCCAACAGTGGTGTCAGAGCAAAAGGTGCAATACAAAGTGAAGAAAAGAGCATTAGAAATTCTTCTAATTGAAGGTGGACAAGATCAAAGTTTTGAAGACAACCTGAAGAAGTGTGAAGATTGAGCTAGAAGATCCGAAAGACTGAAGCTTTACATTAAAGGTACAAATTATATTCATTCATCCTAATATTTGCAGAAGACAAAGATCAAAGATGGGAGAAAGCTTGCAGATTGATAAGCTAGATAGGGAGAACTATCTAGCTTGGTCCATGAGGATGGAGGAACACCTCATGAGCAAAGATTTGATGGCATTCATCACAGGAGAAGAAGAAAAGCATAAGTTTGAAGATCCTAGTGTTCCAACTAGGGAAGAGCTTGCATATTTGAAGAACTGGATGAAGAAGGATGCTCAAGCTAGGAGCATCATTTACATGACTGTAAATGATTATCTTCTACCTCATATTAGAGGATTAGAAAGTGCAACAGATGTGTGGAATGCTTTGGAAGAGCATTTTCAAAATACAACTAAGTCAAGGAAGTCCTCACCATGGGCTGTTCACAACCTTCAAGAAGAAGAGATCACAATAGATTTTTTATTATGTGGCAAGAATGAAGGATACTGCAAATAGCTTGGGAGCAGTAGATGAAGATATTGAAGAGGATAAATTGATAAGACAAATACTTACAGGTTTGAGAGGAGATGAGAAATGGAAACCTTTCATATTGTCCATAGAATTGTCATTAGATCACTTTACTCCTAATCTTAATCAATTGCTAGGACACATGCTAACTTTTGAGCAAGACATTAAGGGAGATAATGATAGGAGTGCAAGTCAAGCTATGTACTCCAAGGACAAGAAAAAGAATGTCAAAGGAAAGCAGTCAACTGATGATGAAGGATCTTCAAGCCAAGTTAATTTCACAAGAGGAAAGATGAATTCAAGAGGTAAAGGAAGAGGAGGTAAGAATAAAGATAATGTTAGAGCTTGTTGGATTTGTGGCAAAACAAATCATTTGACAATAACAATCAAAATGGTGGAAGTCAAAAGCAGAGTTTCAATCAAAGAGGTAGAGGAGGCATAAATCAAAGAGGTAACTTTAGAGGAAGAGGTGGTGGGAGCTCATATGCTAGAGGAGGTGGAAGAATCTTTCAACCTCAGTCCTACAATGACAACTATTATAATTATGTATCAGATTAGAAGGATGGCATGACTCTCATCTTGAATGCAACACATGAAGCAATAGGAGAAGTTCAAAGGGTGTTCTATATTGACTCAGGATGTAGCAATCATTTGAGTGGCAACATATCATTGATGACTGATATGGAAGCAAAGGTGAGTGGACATATAGTTCAAACAGGAGATAACACCAAGTGTAAAGTGGAAAGCATTGGAGTAGTGAAGACAAAGAGTGGAAGCACACTCTTAAGCAAGGTACTTTATGTTCCTACGATTCCTAAAAATTTGATAAGTGTAGGACAAATTGTGGAGAAGGGATATGAAGTCAGATTCACAAATGATGGTGTTTATGTGCAAGATCCATATCAGGGATATAGAACCATCATTACATGTAAAAAAGAAGGAAGGCTTTTTACTCTCAAGGTCCAAGGTAATGTGGGACATACATTGTTTACTTATGGAAGTCAAAAGATGTCTGAGTTAGACCTATGGCATAAAAGGTTAGGTCATTTGAATGAGAGAGCCATAAAAGAAATGTCAAAGAATGATGTAGTGCTTGGATTGCCAAATGTTGAAGGTCAACACATGGTATATAAGTGTGAAGCTTGTAAATTAGGTAAAGCTCACAGAAGTTCATACAATAAATCAGGATACAAGTATTCAAATATGCTTGAGTTGGTTCATACAGATGTGTGGGGTCCTTCAAGGGACTATAGCATAAATGGATCCAGATATTATGTGTTGTTTGTTGATGATGCAACAAGATGGATTACACTTTATGTTATCAAGGACAAATCAGAAGTGTTCAAGACATTCAAGCATTATCATGCTTATGCAAAAAGGATTACAAGACAAAAGCTCAAGAGCTTGAGATTAGATGGAGGGGGAGAATATTTTTCTAAAGAGTTTGATGATTATTTGCTGAATGCAAGTATAAAAAGAGAAGTAACTTGCATATACTCCCCTCAACAAAATGGAGTTGCAGAAAGAAGAAATAGAACTCGTGTAGAGTTTGCAAGATCAATGATGAAAGAGAAGAATTGTCCAAACTACTTGTGGATAGAAGCTGTCAACACTGCAACATACCTTGTGAATAGGTTACCCTGCAAAGCTTTGGATGGTAGAACACCTTATGAAGCATGGTGGGGTAAGAAACCTACCCTTGATCATTGTAAGGTATTTGGATGTTTGGCATATGCTTATGTTCCTTCACAATTAAGACATAAGCTAGAACCCAAAGTAGAGAAGTATGTGTTTATTGGGTATGATTATAGGCAGATGGGTTAGAGATTGTGGAGTCCATCTACAAAGCAATTTCTTGTTACAAAATGTTAGCTCCAGAAATGGTTGGTTTTTATGCACTAATATGTTTGTATTTAGCAGGGGAATTTGTTTGATTACAGGTGCTTGAAGAGTTGAATAGACGTTTGATTGGAAGTATTTGGGGGCCACACGACGACTTCTTGATCAAAGAGAACCATAGAGGCAAACAAAGGGTCTACCGACTAGCGATCAAGTATTAAAGCAATTTCCAGAACGTATCGTGGAAACTGTAAAGCATACGATTCTTCAACATGAACCTGTATTTAAGGAGCCGCTACACGAGATGCATAAGCTTTATCAGAAGCAGTGCATATTGATGGCAGAGGCGAACAAGGATGTTTCCTCCACCAGATTTTCAGAACCCTCGTCCTCAAACAGATCACATTTATCTAGTCCCACGACTTCGCTATCTCGGGATTGGACGAGCTTGAAGAATTCAGCCCAACCAATGACTCTCCTCAGCAGATTGTACTTCTGTGTAATTGCCTCTTCTACTTGATAGAGTGTGATCGTGATCGAGCCCAATAAGTCCTTCTTGTGGCTCTACACCATAGACTCTATTTCAGTTGTGTTCTATGCTATGACCTCTTAAATGTCAGAGAAAAAACAAAAGCTCGCCGGTTTTCCGTTCTATGTGCAGAGGAGAGGGGGGCTACAGTTCTTGAGCTGTTTTATTTTTTGTTTGTTTGTCGCTTTTGGTGCAGAGACGAGTGCTGGGGGAGGACGATTATCTTTGGAAAGCTATCAAAAAGGGGGGAACAGGGACTCTCTCTCTCTCTCTCCTCCGTTTTTTTGTGGTGTCTGTGGAGAAAACAGGGAAGTGCGCAGGGCAGCACCGAGGGTAGCGGGAGAACGTGAAGAGGAGGAGGGGGGCGACTGCTCTGTCAAAGGCAGGAGGAGAGGAGTGTAGAGGGGTTTTCTAGAGGAGATCGAGCAAAGGGGGCGGTCCATTGGAGATCAGAGCTTGAAGATTGGGGGTGGTTCGCTTTTGGATGACAGCAATATACAAGTTTGTGTGACGACGAGGAGATAGAATTCGGTGGGTAACCACAGTACAAGAGGACACACCGAGGGTCTCAGGCTGGCGGTGTGCACCCGCTGAGGAAAAGGGGGGAAATACCACCATGTGGAGGACCTTGAAGGCACGCAGACTTCGAAAAATAGGAGGGATGGCATGAACAGTATATGGGAGATGTGGACGATACAGATTGGATATCGCAAGCAGGAGCTTGTATGTATCTTTCTCTTCAATTGTGCATATGCAGAACAACGGACATGAGGGTGACGAGCAAGGTAGCAACTCTGCTTAGCCGACTTCAACGAGATAGGAGGCTATCAGTGTTGATTCAGGGTGGCTCTTTCAACACCACGGCTCCCAGGGATTGTTAAGAGCGCTGTATTGGTGAGGCTCCTTCGAGAGATGACATGGTCTGGGTAAAATGAGTATTTTGATATTCATTTTGCTATGCTAATGATTTCCAAGATATGCGCACTTCGCTTGAGGAGAGACCATCAGCAAGAGAAAATATGCAATGCAGGTACGATATATTATTGATATGAGATGATGCAGGTTCAATAAGTGAGATAATCCCATATGATGTGATAAGAGTACTTTGTAGTATATTGCATCTAAGTAGAGAACTCATATTCAACACGTTGTTGTGACTCGAAAGGGAAATTCCTATGATCATAAAAGTATTTAACTTGCTAATCGTGGGGATCAATGTCGTAGTGTACAATGGGGGAAAGGAGTGAGTGATAGATTGTCTTTTGTCTATTTCCTATGACCACAGATCTGAATTACAACAGTGCAATTGAATTGATGCTGAGCATGAATAGCACAAATTGGGACGATTTCTGCATTCACTGGAAGGGCCTTATACATTGGGAGGCCTGCTATGGGTAGTATACTGATAGCGTTAGCAATTTGTGGTTGCTCGAGAATATATAGATATACGTGCACTCGGTAGACAACTTATGATATGACTCGTTGATAGGTACCACGAAAAAGGGACGAATTCGATTGTTTAGCAGGACAACCCCCCTTTGTATTCCCCTTTTCGTATGTCATATGCAACTCCCCAGGTTCATATTAACTTTGTGAGCTAGCAGAATAGGCAAACCAAATTGCTTGGAGGATGAAGTGGAGAGGTCACTTACGAAGGATTGTAAGGTGCTCACCATACAATTTTTATTAAAGAGTATGGAAGAGGTGGATTGGAGTTATAGGAAATTAAAATTCATGTAAAGCTTTCGTTAGAATTTATGTGGTCTCTTTACAAGAGTGGGTGTATCGCTAGTGGTAAGGGAATTAGATTTCTCATAAAAAATGGTTGGGAATTGGGATTTCCGTGAGAATCAATATGCTCGTACTATAGTGCTTGCATCCCGAATGGCCAGTCATAACTAAACTCTTGCATACAACATGGATCCTTGGTATGTGTGTGAATATGAACAAGTATGTGTGTGTGTGTCCATGTGAGGGGAGGAGTGAGGAAGAAAGAAAGAAAGTGAGAATAAGAGAGCGGATGAAGTAGAAAGAGCAAGGGGGAAAGGAAAGAGTGAGAGTGTAGGTATAAGTGTAGAGAGTGGAAGAGAGTGAGTATATGGATGCAGGAGTGTGTGTGTGTGTGTATGTGGGTGTATATGAGAGTAGTGGAAAGATGAGGGTAAGCGCATACGCGTACATAAGGGTGTGAGTGAGAGAAAAAGAAAAAGTAGGTGAGAAAGGGTGATTGAGGGTGGTGACGGTTGCGTGTGAGTGTATGAAGAGAAAGAGAGGTTGAGAGGGAAAAGGAGCCGGTTGCTCATTTCGGTGCTTTTGCTTGGGGTCCCAACGAGGATAGATTTGAGGATAGTTATGGACTCAGAGCAAAATAAAGTGGCGTAGTGTAAGAAACTTAGGCAAAATATCATTGTGTGTATGCACTTTCCCTTGGACTAAGAGGCTCTTCATGTTGGTGCGTTTGCCGGGAATTTGCTTGGCAGGTGTCTATAAGAGAGTGCCATAGGTTCGCCTAGCGCCACATGTTGGCCGAGCTTGCAGACCCAAGATCTAGTACATGAGCGAGGGGAGCTCATCCTCAGGAGCAACACAAACGCAAAGAGAGGAACGCGCTCAGAGAAGGGCCCTTGAAGGAGAAAGGAAGAGGTGGGAATTGCAAGGCGAGTCAACCTCGACTAGCTTGAAGAAATCTGCTAAAAACGTGTACTCCCGTAGGAGAGTCGCGAATCAAGTGCGGAAGTTTGAAGGAGGGATCCTGAGGCCACGTGCGCTAAATTTCTGGGATCGAAGTGATATTGACATCACACCTCTGTTCGAGATGGCTCAGCGGATTTCAGTTCATTTGGGGGACTTTACCAAGTTCTCAAGTGCTTGGGACGAGGATCCTGATAGTTTAGCTGTTTGAGGTTACTTGTGAGGCCAATGAGGTAGTTGACCAGGGTCAAAGGTTGAGGATTTTTTCGGCTATTCTTCGTGATGAGGCAGCCAATTGGTATGGGAATTTGACACCACAAGAGCGTGGAACTTATCAAATGCTCAAGGAAGCCTTCTTGGCAAAGTTTCGACGACAAGGCTTCCAAGATAGATTGGCCCAACAAATGGATTACTTGCGATAGGGAGTCAATGAGAGCATCGATAACTACATTCAAAGAATGGAAACGTTGGTAAGAAAGATGGGCGCGAATGCCCCGAATGATGAGACATTGAAAAGACGATTCATTGCGGGATTGAGAGATCCTACGGTGCAGCAGCATATCAGCTTAACAAGACCGGCAACCTTAATAGATGCTAAGGAACAAGCAAGGCTTTGGGAGGAAGTACAATTATGTCAACAAAGGAAGATGGAGCTCTTATACGAGCCAATGGGAGGCCCAGGAACCATACCAATGAAAGATCCTGGCCAAGGAAGTCCCTCATTGACGACCCCAGCTTTTGTAGCTGCCACTAGTACGCCAGGCAAGGTAAAGCCTGCGCTAATTGAAGAACGAATATTGGAGTTGGTCACACAAGCTATAAAAGTTGCCACAATGACCCAGGAAACATACACAATAAAACCCGAGGTAACTACAAACCCGAATCAAGTGTTTAGATCAAATACATGGTGTGGAAAGTGCCATGGTTACGGCCATTTGGATTCAGAATGCCCTACAGTCTCAAGAGTATTCACAGACAGATCACCACCTAAAATGCGATGCACTTTTTGTGGAAGAACAAATCACACAGAGGACCGATGTTACAACAAGAGAGCCTATGAAGAGAGGACCATGAAATCGGGAGATACAAGAGAAAGACCCTACACGGGATTGCCCGCTCAAAGTGTCCCACCTACATCTCGTTGGGAAAACAGACCAACTTATGGATATGGTGCTCAAGGCCAAGGAGGAGACTATCCAAGAGGAGCCGCACATGATCAAAGAAGAGACGGTCCAATCCAGTGTTGGAGGTGCCATGGCTTTGGCCATACTCAATCTAGATGTCCAAACGAAAAGAAACCAATTGATTATACCCCACTATGTAGGTACTGTAGTGGAGAGGGCCACTTTGATGAAGATTTTCCAAAACGAAGAGCTTCCACTGGCAAGGATAAGGGACTAGTAGGGTCCTCGAATTATGTTGATACTCAGATGCATTCCACATCGAGAGCTCAAGAGCACGTTCCTACGATCGGAGTAGTGTTCAAGACACCGAACCCTCAAGAAGCTTCTAGCTCGTCGATGCACTTTGTGGATGCTTACCAGGCCAAGAAAGCACATAAAGAGCCAACTGTGGCAGTAGTCACAAGGACTCAAGAGTATTCAAAGAAACATCGAGAAGGTGAAAGCGAAGAAGCGAGTCAAGAGAAGATAGCTGAACATGGAGAGGTAGAAAACCAAGTTGGAGGATTTGCTGAGCAGCAAGAGTTTGAGGATGGGGAAGAGATTGAGATCCTTCCACCAGTGACCAAGGAGTTTGTGCCAGGCATAGCACCATTCCCTGAAAGATTAAGGGCTCCAAAGTGTAAAAAGGAAAGACAAAGTTTGGAGGAAGTGGACATCGTAAAGCTGCTCGCTGACACGGAAGTCACGCTAGACATTGGCACATTGCTAAAATGTTCACCTTCTTATAGAAAACAATTCTACAACGAATATATTAAGAATCCGAGGAAAGCTCGAGATAAAAAGAGACAAGATAAAGATGTCCAAGGGATCATTCAAAGTATTACGACGCAAATCGATTCGAATGCTCCAGCTGTGACAGTCGAGATTAAAGGATATGCAATCCCTGGGGCTCAGTTAGATAGTGGAGCCGCAATCAACCTTATGACTGAGTTCATGATGAAAGCTTTGGGCCTCAACCACATGGAAGAAACTCCGATGTCCTTGAGGATCGCAGATCAAACACAAGTGAAGCCTGCTGGTCTTTTAAAGAATGTAAGCACAGTTGTGGGCATTCTAGAATTTAAAGTTGATTATCTGATAGTAAGACCAAGGACCTTAGAGGCCACCTTCTCGATCCTACTTGGACGACCATGGATGGTGCAAGCCGAATGTGTGCACAATTGGCGCACAGGATTTATCACAATTGGACCGAAGGCTGATCGAATACAACTTCAAGTGTCTCCAAACTTGACCGGCAAGAAATCGACAACAGCTGAGGAAAGGGAGCAAAAAGCAAAGGAAAAGGTTAGACAAGAAATGGCGCAGGTAAGATTTGCCCTGCGCACGGAGACTTTTAAGGACCTTTCACAGGATGGATTTAATCTGCAATTGGCCAACCTTCAACATGCAAAAGTGGGCGAGTACAAAGACCCTCTATGTTACAAGGATGACTCAGACCAGGAGTTGCTGGGATGGTTGACACATACAAGTGAATATGAGTGCTACATGTTGAGTATAGACGCAAAGGAAAACAAAGCTACCCAATCCCTGGAGAAGGGAACTTCAAAAGATGAGTTGAAGCTGGAGTTAGCTCCGACAATGGAAGTACAAAAGTTGAGAGAAAGGGTTAGAGTGCTAGAAGCAGAGCTTCTAAGGAGAAGTCGACAATCAGACAGAGAAGCGGAAAGTAAAACTAAAGTGTCGGAAGCCATTGCAAAAGCTGAACTAAAGAAATTGGGTTTGGTTGAAAAAGAACAAAACAATGATTTACTGGCCAACCATGCACGCGTGATTGGAGAACACGTTCCAATCACAGTGTCATCGAGGAATAAGGAATATTTGCGAGAAGCTCAGGTAGAAAAATGGGAAGTTTTTCCAGAAAAGTTCTTGAGCATGGGGTCAGAGCTACCAGATGGAGTACGAGATTGCATTAAATTGGCACTCAAAAATTTCAGCAAGGCCTTTGCATGGTCATATAGTGATCTGAGAGGAATTGATCCCCGAATCTGCCAACATTATATAGACTTGGAAGAAGGTACCCGACCAATATGTCAACGACTTAGGCGGACGAATCCAGTCTACTCGGAATTGATCAAGCTGGAATTGACTAAGTTATTGGAAGGAGGATTCATATATCCCATCGCATCCAGCGAATGGGTATCACCAATTGTAGTGGTTCCGAAGAAAAATAAGAAAATCCGTATTTGCATAGATTATCGTAAGTTGAACGAGCGCACAAAAAATGACCACTTCCCTTTGCCATTCACTGATCAAATCTTGGACAGAGTGGCTGGCCATAAATTGTACTCATTTTTGGATGGTTTCAGTGGGTACAACCAGATCCAAATCCATGAAGAGGATCAATCAAAAACTACTTTCACCACAGAATGGGGTACGTATGCATACCGTGTGATGCCATTTGGATTATGCAATGCACCGGCCACATTCCAAAGAGCAATGATAGATGCATATCAAGACTATTTGCAGGATTGGATGGAGATATTCCTCGATGATTTTGCAATCAGGGGCAATGATGAAAACATGATGGAGAGGATCGAAGCTATTTTAAGAAGAAGCATTGAAAAAGGCATCGCATTAAATCCTGAAAAGTGTACATTTGGAGTACGAAGAGGATTGCTTTTGGGACATGTTATTTCCGAAAAAGGGATCGCAGTTGACGAGGATAAAGTGGAAAAAATTGGACAACTTCCACCTCCGCAAAACTTGCGGCAACTCAGAGGATTCTTGGGGCATGCTAATTATTATCGACGATTTATATTAAATTTTGCATCAATAGCAGCACCACTAACGAATCTTTTGAGGAAAAACCAACAATACCAATGGACTGGAGAGTTTCA
Organism: Ceratopteris richardii; assembly: GCA_020310875.1. Classification (NCBI taxonomy): domain Eukaryota; kingdom Viridiplantae; phylum Streptophyta; class Polypodiopsida; order Polypodiales; family Pteridaceae; genus Ceratopteris; species Ceratopteris richardii. The sequence continues at coordinate 30,021,230 of CM035430.1, forward strand.
GGTTGCTTTCGAATTGATCAAAAATAAATTGATAAATGCGCCAATTTTAGTAGCACCTGATTGGACGAAAGAATTTCATGTGCATACAGATGCTTCTCATACTGCGGTTGGAGCAGTGCTATGCCAAACTGATGAAAAGAAATTGGACCACCCTATTTATTACGCAAGTCGCAATTTGAATAGCACTGAGAGGAACTACACGACTACAGAGAAGGAATGCCTCTCGATGATCTTTGCGGTAAACAAGTATCGGCATTACTTGATGGGAAAACATTTCACGTTTTATGTGGATCATGAAGCCCTAAAGTACATCATTAATAAACCCGAGCTATCAGGACGATTGATGAGGTGGATGCTACTCCTCCAAGAATTTTCAGTTCACAGTGGTAACCAAACCAGGCAAAGCGCATATATTGGCTGACCATTTATCTCGAATTGTTAATGAGGAGCCAATCTCTGGTGTGCCCGACGATGCTCCTGATGGGCATCTATTTCAGGTTGATGCTAAAGTACCTTGGTATGCTGACTTGGTGAATTTCTTATGCACCACTAAATATCCGCCACGCGCAAGCAAGAGAGAGAAGCAGAAACTGTTAGCATTGGCAAAGCACCATAGCATCATTGGTGGGCAGCTCTATCGATATTTTGTACATGAAAGCATTTATCGGAGATGTCTCGAGGAAGAAGAAGCAACCCTAGTGTTGAGAGCATTACATGATGAACCCTGCGGTGGGCATTTTGCTGATGAACTGACGGCAAGAAAGATTTTATTGGCTGGGTATTGGTGGCCAACGCTGTTCAAAGACTCTCACACATACTGTAAGAAATGCGAAAAATGCCAAAGAATGGGCAAACCAACATTAGCACATGCTGCTCCTCTTACGCCGGTGCTGGCTCTTAAGCCGTTTGGGAAATGGGGAATTGATTTTGTGGGGCCTATTGATCCTCCCTCAAGACGTAGATCCAATAGGTATATCTTGGTCTGCACTGACTATGTTACCAAGTGGGTAGAAGCCAAAGCTCTGAAGACTGACCGAGCTGTTGATGTAGCTAAATTTTTGTACGAACAAATTATCACCCGATTCGGATGCCCGTTGGAGATAGTAAGTGATAGAGGGACACATTTTGTCAACGAATTGATCGAGGAATTAATGGAATTATATAAAATCAAACATAGGAAAAGCACCCCATATTACCCGAGGGCGAATGGACAAGTGGAGGTTACCAACAAGGTTCTTGAACAGATTCTGACAAAGACAGTAGTTGTGCATAGGCGAGATTGGGATGAGAGACTTCTGGAAGCTTTGTGGGCGTATCGAACATCCTATCGAGTGACGACTAAGAGCACTCCGTTCTCCCTAGTATATGGTGAGGAAGCCATCTTTCCCATCGAAAAAGAAGTGCCGACATTAAGAGTGGCCATCGAGGCTAGGCTGGGAGAGGAAGAGTCATTGAAGGAGAGGTACATACAACTGGTCAAGCTAGAAGAAAAGAGACTCATTGCACAGCAAAGTCTGGAAGCTATTCAGAAAAGACGTAAGGAGAGCCACGACAAGAATCTCAAGACCTATGTGATTCAAGAAGGGGATTTGGTGCTAGTCTATGATAGCAAATATTATAAATTCCCGGGGAAGTTACAGACAAGATGGGCAAGACCGTTTAAGGTGGTGGAACTCAACTCCAATGGTTCCATGCAAATTCAAGATTTAGGAGAAGAATGTGCTCCCGTGAAGGTTAACGCGCTTCGAGTCAAGCCATATTTCAAGTAGCATTAGGACGGGAGAAGCCAGACGAGATCCAAGCGGAGGGACGTAGTAGACTCCTTGTACATAGATGTATAGTTATATATATATATATATGCGCATATGTAAGCTAGGATTTTTGTGTCATAAATATTATCCCTTGCTAGCTCAGGAATTTTGGACTTCTAATTATTTATTGTGTTGCGCAGAGACTGTTAGGAGCTAAGTAACAAAATGGTAGATCAAATAACTCAACTCTATTTGTACGAGCTAACGATATATTTCTCGGACCAAACATTCGCCCACATGGACATAGAGGTCGACGACTTTGAGACGGAATATGATGTGGAGGAAGCGCACTGGCTGGTATGCTTCATAAACCAGGGTTTGGATGTTATATTTTATGTTGAGTGTTTTGAGGAATACCTGACCCGACATGTAGGATGGGCGTGGGATCGATATTACTATTTCGATCCTTCGAGGGAAATGCCTAACGAGGAAAACGATATCACTTGGGCTTGGGCAGATGTGTTAATGATAGAAAGTGATGACTCCTGAAGTTGAGCCTGACTCGCCCTAGGGAAGTCGATGGGATGCGAGTACGATGTGAGGCTACATGAGACATTCCGGAGACCCACATTGTAGATCGTCTAAGAATAGGTACAGGAGGGACTAAGGCATAGCTGGCTGTAGTTACCAAGTGAAAAGTCAACTCGATGAATGCATATGTAGTGTTTGTAATTGAGAGAATGGAGTGAAGAGGTGGTTGATCTGTCAAAGGCTAGAGTGTATATGTTTGCATGCATGTGTGGGAAAAGTGGGAAAGTCCCTTTCTTCCTCTCCCTAATTCTCAGGACTTGGGTGAATTAATTAAGTAGGAAAAAAAAAAACGAAGAGAAAGAAAAGAAAAAACGTGTGTTGCTCTCATCGTACCAATGCGCTATGGTGGGCTAGTAGGTGGGTGGATTTATCCTAGCTGGGTGGTTAGGACATAGGCTTGGGATGTATATGTTTGTGTCTTAGCTACGCGCCATAACGGGTTGGTAGGTAGGTGGAGCCATCGTGGCTGGGTAGTCACGACCACGAGCCGTATCCAGCTTCGTTATGGGCTAGCTGATATATGTTATGTGTTATCAGTGTGTGTTTGTGTGTTGTGCACTGCATTGCATTGGTAGATGGGTGGAATCAACCTGATCGAGTGGTCAGGTCCACGAATCGCATCCAATGTCAATGCAGGCCAACGTGTGATTATAAATAAAATTTACGTACAAAATTATTCCCCACTCCTGAGGGGGAGAGAGAGAGAGAGGAGAGGGCAAAGATCGCCTGGAAGGGAATGTTATTTGCTTGTGTGATTGGTATGTGTTGGCTTGCGACAGATCAGCTCACTTTGAATCAACATTCTTGAAGGCACGGAGACTGTATATGTACTTATGGATGAGACCTTAGCGAGGTAATGCAACGGTCTTGCTTTATAACTTGTGTGCTTTATCCGAGGGTTTTCCAGTGTGTGGGGCACTCTAGGGTTTTTATATAGGTCTTGACTTGTACTCGAATCTCGATGGCTTTTGTAGGACGACGATGGAGATTCTTAGGGAGTGTCTGTTCATGGAATATGTGTACATAGCGAATAGTAGGTAAAAAAAAAAGGGCGTATGCATTTTGGGTATGTTGCATCTCCCGTTGAATTCATTTCAGTTGTTGTTGTTTATTTCGGTATTTCCGTTTCTGTTTTTTCGCAATGACAGTGCATGTGTAAAACATGGAAAGATATGCATGTGTTATTTAGGTTGAGACTATTTTCATAATGGAATGCATGAGAAATTTGATGCATGTTGGAATTGGAGTTGCATATATGTGCATGTTCTTGGATCATTTTAAAGTTAACGATTTGTATGTATTCATGAGTGATTTTTTTGAGCACTAATAGCTTCAATGAGTGCAGGTCCACTTGGAATGATGGCTCGATGAAAAGGTATGTAAACAAATTGTAAACTGACATGTTCATGGTTGTTTAAATTATATCGCAGCACGGACAGCTCGTCGAGGACGACTTTGCAAATAAGAAGAGGGGAGTATGTTAGCTCCAGAAATGGTTGGTTTTTATGCACTAATATGTTTGTATTTAGTAGGGGAATTTGTTTGATTACAGGTGCTTGAAGAGTTGAATAGACGTTTGATTGGAAGTATTTGGGGGCCACACGACGACTTCTTGATCAAAGAGAACCATAGAGGCAAACAAAGGGTCTACCGACTAGCGATCAAGTATTAAAGCAATTTCCAGAACGTATCGTGGAAACTGTAAAGCATATGATTCTTCAACATGAACCTGTATTTAAGGAGCCGCTACACGAGATGCATAAGCTTTATCAGAAGCAGTGCATATTGATGGCAGAGGCGAACAAGGATGTTTCCTCCACCAGATTTTCAGAACCCTCGTCCTCAAACAGATCACATTTATCTAGTCCCACGACTTCGCTATCTCGGGATTGGACGAGCTTGAAGAATTCAACCCAACCAATGACTCTCCTCAGCAGATTGTACTTCTGTGTAATTGCCTCTTCTACTTGATAGAGTGTGATCGTGATCGAGCCCAATAAGTCCTTCTTGTGGCTCTACACCATAGACTCTATTTCAGTTGTGTTCTATGCTATGACCTTTTAAATGTCAGAGAAAAAACAAAAGCTGGCCGGTTTTCCGTTCTATGTGCAGAGGAGAGGGGGGCTACAGTTCTTGAGCTGTTTTATTTTTTGTTTTTTTGTCGCTTTTGGTGCAGAGACGAGTGCTGGGGGATGACGATTATCTTTGGAAAGCTATCAAAAAGGGGGGAACAGGGACTCTCTCTCTCTCTCTCTCCTCCGTTTTTTTGTGGTGTCTGTGCAGAAAACAGGGAAGGTCGCAGGGCAGCACCGAGGGTAGCGGGAGAACGTGAAGAGGAGGAGGGGGGCGACTACTCTCTCAAAGGCACGAGGAGAGGAGTGTAGAGGGGTTTTCTAGAGGAGATCGAGCAAAGGGGGCGGTCCATTGGAGATCAGAGCTTGAAGATTGGGGGTGGTTCGCTTTTGGATGATAGCAATATACAAGTTTGTGTGACGACGAGGAGATAGAATTCGGTGGGTAACCACAGTACAAGAGGACACACCGAGGGTCTCAGGCTGGCGGTGTGCACCCGCTGAGGAAAAGGGGGGAAATACCACCATGTGGAGGACCTTGAAGGCACGCAGACTTCGAAAAATAGGAGGGATGGCATGAACAGTATATGGGAGATGTGGACGATACAGATTGGATATCGCAAGCAGGAGCTTGTATGTATCTTTCTCTTCAATTGTGCATATGCAGAACAACGGACATGAGGGTGATGAGGAAGGTAGCAACTCTGCTTAGCCGACTTCAACGAGATAGGAGGCTATCAGTGTTGATGCAGGGTGGCTCTTTCAACACCACGGCTCCCAGGGACTGTTAAGAGCGCTGTATTGATGAGGCTCCTTTGAGAGGTGACATGGTCTGGGTAAAATGAGTATTTTGATATTCATTTTGTTATGCTAATGATTTCCAAGATATGCGCACTTCGCTTGAGGAGAGACCGTCAGCAGGAGAAAATATGCAATGCAGGTACGATACATTATTGATATGAGATGATGCAGGTTCAATAAGTGAGATAATCGCATATGATGTGATAAGAGTACTTTGTAGTATATCGCATCTAAGTAGAGAACTCATATTCAACACGTTGTTGTGAATCGAAAGGGAAATTCCTATGATCATAAAAGTATTTAACTTGCTAATCGTGGGGATCGATGTCGTAGTGTACAATGGGGGAAAGGAGAGAGTGATAGATTGTCTTTTGTCTATTTCCTATGACCACAGATCTGAATTACAACAGTGCAATTGAATTGATGCTGAGCATGAATAGCACAAATTGGGACGATTTCTGCATTCACTGGAAGGGCCTTATACATTGGGAGGCCTGCTATGGGTAGTATACTGATAGCGTTAGCAATTTGTGGTTGCTCGAGAATATATAGATATACGTGCACTCGGTAGACAACTTATGACATGACTCGTTGACAGGTACCACGAAAAAGGGACGAATTCGATTGTTTAGCAGGACAACGCCCCTTTGTATTCCCCTTTTCGTATGTCATATGCAACTCCCCAGGTTCATATTAACTTTGTGAGCTAGCAGAATAGGCAAACCAAATTGCTTGGAGGATGAAGTGGAGAGGTCACTTACGAAGGATTGTAAGGTGCTCACCATACAATTTTTATTAAAGAGTATGGAAGAGGTGGATTGGAGTTATAGGAAATTAAAATTCATGTAAAGCTTTCGTTAGAATTTATGTGGTCTCTTTACAAGAGTGGGTGTATCGCTAGTGGTAAGGGAATTAGATTTCTCATAAAAAATGGTTGGGAATTGGGATTTCCATGAGAATCAATATGCTCGTACTAGAGTGCTTGCATCTCGAATGGCCAGTCATAACTAAACTCTTGCATACAACATGGATCCTTGGTATGTGTGTGAATATGAACAAGTATGTGTGTGTGTGTCCATGTGAGGGGAGGAGTGAGGAAGAAAGAAAGAAAGTGAGAATAAGAGAGCGGATGAAGTAGAAAGAGCAAGGGGGAAAGGAAAGAGTGAGAGTGTAGGTATAAGTGTAGAGAGTGGAAGAGAGTGAGTATATGGATGTAGGAGTGTGTGTGTGTGTGTATGTGGGTGTTTATGAGAGTAGTGGAAAGATGAGGGTAAGCGCATACGCGTACATAAGGGTGTGAGTGAGAGAAAAAGAAAAAGTAGGTGAGAAAGGGTGACTGAGGATGGTGACGGTTGCGTGTGAGTGTATGAAGAGAAAGAGAGGTTGAGAGGGAAAAGGAGCCGGTTGCTCATTTCGGTGCTTTTGCTTGGGGTCCCAACGAGGATAGATTTGAGGATAGTTATGGACTCATAGCAAAATAAAGTGGCGTATGTTGGAGCAAGTCTATGACAAGCCTAAGTATTGGCTTGAGTCTCACAAAGTCTTAGAAGAAGCTTTAAAAGCAAGACTATGTAAAGTTCACTTGTGAACTACCTCTTGTAACTTTTGAAGAGTTTACTTAATGTAAAAGTAAGAGAATCTTAAGTGGTTGAGTCCACTTGATCAAGAATGGAAAGAGGAGCCACGAATTCGTGATTTGTGGTAGGTAGAGAATCAAATCAATCATTGATTGATTGGAGAGTGATTGAGGGAAGTTAGCCTCCCAAACTCAACTATAAATAGATGGCAGTTTTAGTCGTGGTTAGAGAGACCTATGTGAAGACCTCCAAGAGCTGAGATTTATGCCATATCAAGGTGTGATTACAAGGCACACATATGTATCAGTAAGTCATTGTATTGTACAAGAAATATACTTTCATTTTCATGATTATTTGAGTTCATCTTTCCATGTTCTTGTGAAGTGTACTACTCACTGCCATTACTCTCAGTTTTCTCAGTCAGCTTGCAGAGATGTTTTCTCTGAGCTTGGTGCATCATTTTCAGTGATTTAACTTGGTAAAGTTAGCTCTGTAAGTCTACTATATGCTCACAAAGTTTCATGTCATTTGGATGTTGCAAGCTTCAGTTATGTTCATTTGAAGTCAACAGGGTCTGTTCATCTTCACTTCTCTGTCAGGTACCCGACTTTTTCACTCATCTTGTCAGAGCCATTTCTCAGTGTTTACTAACCCAAATTCAGTGATTTAAAACTTGTTGGATTCAGCTTACTGTCTAGTATAAGCACACAATTTTTCATAATCATTGGATTCCTAAATTTTGAGTTATGTTGATTTTTCTGCTCACTGGTCTATTTCTATAGCAGCCCGTGAAAATCGGGATGATGTCATCACTTGTTAAAACTCATTCTCAGTGTGTGGTTCATTATTTTTTATGAGATTACTCTTGAAAGTTAGCTCTTTAAGCTACCTAGACTTCCCCAAGAGGAATTAAGCTAATTGCTGCTGTGCTCAGAGAATTATGTAAAACACTGGACATGTGTATGAACCAAGAATAGCAAGTTTTCACCTCTGAGCTAACTCCAACTTATCTGTTTTGATCTATCTTTTTGAGAGTGATCTTCCAAGGTACATAGGGTGTCTAATACATCCATTGGCAAGCTAAAAGGGCCCACCATATACTCCTGGAGTTCATTTGGCTGGTGTAGATCAAGGATTTTGCAACACCTCTTCATCTTCAAACACATACTTATCCATCTCTTCACAGTGGTATCAGAGCAAGGTTGGACAACATGGCAGATGGATTTCCTTCATCAATTGAAAAATTGGATAGAGGTAATTACTCAGCTTGGTCATTAAGGATGGAAGCTAATCTCCAAGGTAGAAGTTTATATGGTTATGTGGCTGGAGATGAAGTTATGCCAAGTTTCAGGAACAAAAGTCAACCAACACAAGAAGAGCAAGAAAGATTGAGCACATGGTGCTCCAAGGATGCACTTGCAAGGTCTTATCTCCTCAACTCTATCTCAGATTTTTTGTTGCCTCACATTAGAAGTTGTAAGACATCTCAGGAAGTGTGGGATGCACTTGAAGCTTTCTTTTCTTCAAGTACCAAAGCTAGGAAGCATCAACTATGGCTGGATTTCACAACTCTCAAGAAGGCTCCCAAACAAAATGTGACTGATTTTGTCACAAAGCTCAAGGACATAGCGGATCAGTTGGGAAGCATTGGAGAGGTAATAGATGAAGAGCAAATTGTAAGGCAGGTCATCAATGGATTGAAGGCAGATGATAAGTGGGAAGCATTCACCACAGCTATGGATTTGTACATGGACATGCATGTACCTGATTTCAACACACTCATTGGACAACTACTTACTCAAGAGGCAAAGCTTATCAAAAATGGAGAAAGCTCTAAAGGTAATCAATCTTCAGCTTTATACACGGATAAAAGCAAGTCTAAAGATAACAAAGGAAAGGCAAAGAAAGTGGATGATGAAGCAGGTACATATCAAGCTAACTATGCAGGTAGAGGAAGACATGGCAGAGGTAGAGGAAGAGGAGGTACACAAGGCAGGGGGAGATCCCAAGACTCCAACTCATGTTCTATTTGTGGATTAACTAATCATACAACTGAAAATTGCTTTAGGAATTCCAGGAATCAAAGAGGCAGAGGATACAATAGAGGAAGTTATGGCTACTCAAGAGGAAGGTTCAACAACTACCATGGCAACTACAACAACTACAATCATTCAAACTATCAAGGAGGCTACAAAGGAAGGAGAGACTACAATAACTACACAGAAGACTCAAACAAAGAGGATTCATTATTGATCATGAACATGGCTATGCCACAAGGTAAATCTGATGAGCATGTTTTCTACATAGATTCAGGTTGTTCAAATCATGTGGCAGGAAATGTGGCACTCCTATCAGATTTAGAAGATCCAAGGAATAAGCATGAGGTACAAACAGGAGATGATACAAAACATCCTGTGGAGAAAATAGGCAATGTCAAAGCACCTGATGGAAACATCAACCTACTCAGTAAGGTACTCTATGTCCCTACCATTACAAAGAATTTGATAAGTGTTGGGCAGATAGTAGAGAAAGGGTTGCAAGTCAGGTTCACAAAAGCAGGAGCATTTGTTGAAGATCCAAGTCAAGGATTCAGAAGAATTGCAAAAGGTGAAAAGACAGGTAGATTGTTCACATTTGAATTACAGGACACTAGAAACATTGCTCTCTTTAATTATGGTAGTCAGACACTCACAGAATTGGAAGTATGGCACAAAAGGTTAGCACATATTGGTGAAAGGTCATTAAAGCAAATCTGCAGGGACCAAAGTGTACTTGGACTTCTTAATTTGTCAAAACAACATATGATTTATAAGTGCAGTGCATGTCAATTTGGAAAGTCTCACAGGTTACCATTCATGAAGAAAGGTTATATGCATGGAGATCTCTTGGAGTTGGTTCATACCGATGTATGGGGACCTAGCAAGGAAGCTTCAATATCTGGATCAAGGTATTATGTTTCCTTTATTGATGATTGCAGCAGATGGACTATCCTATTCTTTATGAAACACAAAGATGAAGTTTTTTCATGTTTCAAAAGATATTTGGCTCTTGTGGAGAATCAAACAAGTAAATCACTAAAAAGGCTAAGGTCGGATGGAGGGGGAGAATATTTCTCCCATGAGTTTGATTCTTTTCTTCAAGAAAGAGGAATCAAAAGAGAGGTAACTACAAGGTACACTCCTGAGCAAAATGGAGTGGCAGAAAGGAGGAATAGGACGATTGTTGAAGCTGCAAGGTGTATGTTAAATGAAAAGCATTTACCTAATTACTTATGGGCTGAGGCTGTATCTACAGCCACTTACTTGATTAACAGGTTGCCTTCAAAATCCCTTGATGGGATGACTCCATATGAGGCTTGGAATGGAAGAAGACCAAGCTTAGATCATTGTAAAATTTTTGGATGTATTGCTTTTGCTCATGTTCCTTCACAGGTTAGAGGCAAGATGGATCCAAAGGCAGAAAGGTGTGTATTTATTGGATATGACAACAATCAAAAGGGCTACAGGTTATACAACCCTACCAACAAAGGATTCTTGGTAAGCAGAGATGTAGTTTTTGATGAGAACAATTCATGGTATGAAGATTCATGCAGGAAGGTCAATTTACCATATAATCTTCAAGAAGATTTTCCAAAGCTTGGTAGAGAACAACCAAAGATTGAAGAACAAGACACCTCAGAGGATGATGAAGAATCTCACATGGAAAAGATCAAAGCATGGAAGTCTAAAGGTAAAGCAAAATTGCAGGAACTTGGACATGAGGCAGAATCATCACATCATGGCCTAAGAAGATCTATGAGGGAAAAGAAAAAACCAGAAAGGTATGGGTTTGACACCTCATTAGTAACTAAACATTCTATCTACATAGCACAGGACATAAACCAAGAGGAGCCATCATCATTTGAAGAGGCCAAAGCAAAAACAGAATGGAAGCATGCAATGAAGGAAGAGATTGAAGCACTTGAGGAAAACAACACTTGGGATTTGGTGACCAAGACTTCATCCATGAAGGTAATAGGCTCAAGATGGGTCTATAAACTCAAGAAGAATTCTGATGGTTCAATTAACAGGTATAAGGCAAGGCTTGTAGCAAAAGGCTTTGCACAAACTCAGGGAATTGATTATGAGGAGACCTTCTCTCTTGTGGCAAAGATGCCTACTATTAGGGTTTTGCTTAGTATTGCCTCTTCCAAGAATTGGAAGATACTTCAACTAGATGTAAAGAATGCATTCTTGAATGGTTGGATAATAGAAGAGGTATATATGGCACAACCACCTGGTTTTGAGAATCAAGTTTATCCTGATTATGTGTGTAAACTTAACAAAGCATTGTATGGTCTCAAGCAAGCTCCAAGAGCTTGGAATTTCAGGCTTGTTTCATTCTTGCAGGACAAAGGCTTTCAACCAAGCAAGGCAGATCCTTCACTCTTTATTAAAAAGAGTAACTCTGAGGTCATCTACCTATGTGTATATGTAGATGATATTATATTGACAGGAAATGATGCAGATGGTATGAAGAAGATCAAAGATCAGATGAGAGAAGAGTTCAAGATAAGTGACTTGGGTTCACTTACCTACTTCCTAGGTTTGGAAGTTGTCTACAAAGATCATGGTTTGTTTCTCACTCAAAGAAAGTACATTAAGGACATGTTGGCAAAATTCAAGATGCAAGATTGTAAGATTGCAGGTACTCCAATGGAGGTCAATCACAAATTGAGCTCACATGAAGGTGAACTCATAGAGGACATCACATCATATCTGAGTCTAGTGGGTAGTCTCAACTATGCCACATTGACAAGAGTAGATATATGTTACAGTGTGAGTGTGCTAAGCCAATTTATGCACACACCAAGGAAACCACATATGGATGCTGCCAAAAGGATTCTCAAGTATCTCAAAGGAACCATAAATGAAGGACTTTATTATCCTTATGTATCTGATTTAGGTTTGAAGCTATTTTTTGATGCAGATTGGGCTAGCTCCAAGGAAGATAGAAGGAGCACTTCAGGTTATCTTACCTTTGCAGGTTCAAACCTTATTTCATGGTCATCCAAGAAGCAACCCACAGTTGCTCTCTCTTCTACTAAAGCTGAATATAGAGGTCTTGCCATAGCTACACAAGAAGCTATGTGGATGAAGACATTGTTCAAAGATCTTGGATTGGAGTTTGGAACTCCAACTATTTTTGGTGACAATATGAGTTCTATTCACTTGGCTGCTAATCCTATTTTTCATGCAAGGACTAAACATATTGAAGTTCATTATCACTATGTACAAGAAAAGGTTCTAAGCAAAGAGATTCAAATATCATATGTGTCTACTCATCAACAATGTGCAGATATTCTAACCAAAGCATTGGATGGTACAAAGCTTTGCAAATTCAAGGCTATGATTGGTTTGCAGGTAATCTTGGAAGATTGAAGACCTCAAGCATACTTGGCTTGAGGGGGAGCTGTTGGAGCAAGTCTATGACAAGCCTAAGTATTGGCTTGAGTCTCACAAAGTCTTAGAAGAAGCTTTAAAAACAAGACTATGTAAAGTTCACTTGTGAACTACCTCTTGTAACTTTTGAAGAGTTTACTTAATGTAAAAGTAAGAGAATCTTAAGTGGTTGAGTCCACTTGATCAAGAATGGAAAGAGGAGCCACGAATTCGTGATTTGTGGTAGGTAGAGAATCAAATCAATCATTGATTGATTGGAGAGTGATTGAGGGAAGTTAGCCTCCCAAACTCAACTATAAATAAATGGCAGTTTTAGTCGTGGTTAGAGAGACCTATGTGAAGACCTCCAAGAGCTGAGCTTTATGCCATATCAAGGTGTGATTACAAGGCACACATATTTATCAGTAAGTCATTGTATTGTACAAGAAATATACTTTCATTTTCATGATTATTTGAGTTCATCTTTCCATGTTCTTGTGAAGTGTACTACTCACTGCCATTACTCTCAGTTTTCTCAGTCAGATTGCAGAGATGTTTTCTCTGAGCTTGGTGCATCATTTTCATTTATTTAACTTGGTAAAGTTAGCTCTATAAGTCTACTATATGCTCACAAATTTTCATGTCATTTGGATGTTGCAAGCTTCAGTTATGTTCATTTGAAGTCAACAGGGTCTGTTCATCTTCACTTCTCTGTCAGGTACCCGACTTTTTCACTCATCTTGTCAGAGCCATTTCTCAGTGGTTACTTATCCAAATCCAGTGATTTAAAACTTGTTGGATTTATCTTACTGTCTAGTATAACCATACAAATTTTCATAATCATTGGATTTCTAAATTTTGAGTTATGTTGATTTTTCTGCTCACTAGTCTATTTCTATAGCAGCCCATGAAAATCGGGATGATGTCATCACTTGTTAAAACTCATTCTCAGTGTGTGGTTCATTATTTTTTATGAGATTACTCTTGAAAGTTAGCTCTTTAAGCTACCTAGACTTCCCCAAGAGGAATTAAGCTAATTGCTGCTGTGCTCAGTGAATTATGTAAAACACTGGACAGGTGTATGAACCAAGAATAGCAAGTTTTCACCTCTGAGCTAACTCCAACTTATCTGTTTTGATCTATCTTTTTGAGAGTGATCTTCCAAGGTACATAGGGTGTCTAATGCATCCATTGGCAAGCTAAAAGGGCCCACCATATACTCCTGGATTTCATTTGGCTGGTGTAGATCAAGGATTTTGCAACACCTCTTCATCTTCAAACACATACTTATCCATCTCTTCACAGCGTAGTGTAAGAAACTTAGGCAAAATATCATTGTGTGTATGCACTTTCCCTTGGACTAAGAGGCTCTTCACAAAAGATGTAACATTTGATGAGCAAAGCACATGGTATACAGGGTCAATAAATGATTATGCAAATGTTGAAGAAATACAAAGGAAAGGGAAGACAAAAGTAAAGGTGTATGAAGAAGATATTGATGATGTTGATTGTAAAAGTAAATTGTAGGGAAATGATGAAGATAGGCCAAGATTTGATCCAAAGTCAAATGTGGCCGAGACTTCAAGAAGTGCAAAGGTAAGAAGATCTTTGAGAGAAAGAAAAGAACCTATCAGGTATAGCTATGATACATCTTTCTTAACAACAAAAGATTATGCTTATATTGTGAAGATAGAAGAAGATCCAATCACATATGAAGAAGCTAAAGGTAAACAGAATTGGGAGAAGGCAATGCAAGAAGAGTATGATGTTCTACTTGTGAATGAGACATGGGAACTGGTGCCAAGACCAAAGAATCAGAAGGTAATCAGATGTAAGTGGGTGTATAAGACAAAAATGTTTGCAAATGGTGAGGTGTCTAGATACAAAGCTAGACTTGTGGTTAAAGGTTATGCGCAAACTTATGGGGTAGATTATGATGAAACATTTAGTCTAGTTGCTAAGATGTCTACAATTAGATCTCTAATTGCTATTGCTGCTTTGTAAAGGAGTGGAAGGTAGTTTGATCTATGCTACCTTGACAAGACCAGACCTATCATATGCAGTTGGTGTCTTATCACAATTTATGCATTGTCCAAAGAAAATTCATTGGATTGCAGCTCAAAGGGTACTCAGTTATATCAAGGGAACTCTGAGTGAAGGTTTGTATTATGGTTTTACTTCTAACACAATAATCAAAGTGTTTAGTGATGCAGATTGGGTAGGTAATTTATATGATAGAAGGTCTACTCATGGTTATCTTTGTTATATTGGAGATAAGTTAGTTTCTTGGTGCTCAAAGAAGCAACATATAGTTGCTTTGTCATCCACAGAAGCTGAGTATAAAGGAATGGTAGAGGCTGCAAAAGAAGTGATTTGGTTGAAGACCTTATTCAAAAGTTTTGGAATTGATCAGAGTACTCCAATTATTTTTGGAGACAACATGAGTTAATTATATTTGGTAGCTAATCATGCTTTTTATGCCAGGACTAAACACATAGAGATTCAATATCATTTCTTGAGAGAAAAGGTACTTGACAAAGAGATTGAAGTTGTGTATACATCAACAAAAGAGCAAGTTGCAGATATGTTGACAAAAAGATTAGATGGACCTAAGCTACAAAAGTTCAAAGAGATGGTAGGAATAAAGAAGAATGGTATAATCAGAATTAGTGATTGAGAGGGAGCTGTTGGAACCAAGCAATCCCAAATTGATGATTATGAAGAACTTGAAGCAAGTCAAGAATCAAAATTAAGCGAAAGAAGTCATTTGACAAAGTGAAGAGATCTCAAAAATGTAGCTTATATACATATGTACATTACATATGAAAATTCTTGTACTATGAATATAGGGGATCATTAGAATGATAAGAAGTAATGTAATAGACACAGGATGAGTCTAGAAACATATGTATATAAGTAAATGATGTAAAGAAATAGGTGAGAGAGTCATTAAAAGCCAAGTGTCCATGAGATAGATGTGTAGAGAGTTATCTTTCTAAGTTAGCGTCGAGTCTTTCTCTGATTTCTCTCAGCTTGATCACGTGGATCAGGAAATCTTTTGTACACATCTAATCTAGAAGCTATCAAGCTATGTTCAAAGTTTCATCATCTAATTCCTTTCAGGTTGTGTGTATGATCAATAGGAACATGTATATATAAAGTCTGCAGGTAGACCTCTTACAGTCGCACAATTTTTCATGTCAATGTTTTGCTTGAATCTCAGTGCACAGTGTAAAGTTTTTGATGAATGAGCATTCAAAATCTAAGTTGGAAGGTAAAGAATCTATGGCTAAAACAATTTAGCAAAACGGGACTTGTGCTATGAGAAATCAACCTTAGAAGTTGACTATGTCAAAGTCACTTGTTCAGGAAGACAGTTTCTGACATAGCTTTGATCTTAATGATCAAATCAGAGTTTTAATAATTCTTTTGAAGTCTAAGGGTTGATATGATTGCAAAAAGGTAGCATGGAGAGATGTGCATCATTAGATTGAAGACATTTGAAGTTATGTGTAGGTAATGAAGTTAAATTCTGAAGCAGACTTCTTGAAGAAGAAGAAATTTTACTCAGAGAAGTGATAGTGAATGATTTGGTAAATCAAGGTAATATTTGTGTAAAGTTTGGTCTATAATTGATATAGAGGTGTTCTTAAATCATTATAGATCAAGTGTTTGGAGATTTAGAGATCTCCAATAGTAAACATGTTTGTGAAGGATGTATTTTGAAAAAAATGCAGCATTCCTCCTTTCCAAAAGATGGTTCAGTTTGAGCTACTCAAAAATTGCAGCTTGTTCACAGTGATGTCTTCTAGCTTTAATGCATTTCTGGTTGAACGTGGAATATATGTCTTCTAACTTTAATGCATTTCTGGTTGAACGTGGGATAAAACATCAGTGCAAAGTGCCGTATACACCTTAACAAAATGGAGTTGCTAAACAGATGAATAGGTCACTTATGGATATGGCGAGGTGTACGGTCAAGAGTCAGGCTTTACCACATAGTTTTTGGCTTGAGGCTCTTATGTGTGCAACATATGTACTTAACAAGTGTCCCACTAATGCATTCCAGTCTATCACTCCATATGAGGCTTGGCATGGTCGCAAGCCATCTATTGCTCATCTGCATGTTTTTGGTTGTCTCACATATGCGTTAGTGCCTGAACAACATCGTAGAAAATTAGATGATAAAGCAATCAAATGTGTTTTTGTTAGGTACAATTCTGAAAGTAAAGGCTATCGTCTATGTCATCCACATGCTAAATGCATTTTGGTTAGCCGTGATGTTGTTTTTCTGGAAGATGCTATTTAGCCATTACTTTCATGTACTAAGGAGACATCTATTAGCTCCAAAGACATGTATGATACACTGTTGCCTCTTTTTAGAGGTGGACAGTCTAGTGCTGGTCCTAATGAGACAAATTCTTACCCTTTGTAGGTTTCATACGAAAATGTAGAATATCGTTCCAATTTTTATGCAAATTTACATGATGCACTTGTTGATGAGAGAGCTAATATTGAGGAGGCAAAAACTATGCTAAAATGGTTGGTGCAGACTTCCCGTGATAGCAAATTAGTTGCATCTCTGTCATATCGTACTCATTTAGGCTCTCATAGTGCCTCTTTTGCATCAGATTGGTATGATATGGCTGCCTCTAGTCTCGGTGATGAGATTGAGCTTGTTTCGTTTGATGAAGCACAAAATTCTGAACATTCGATGGTTGTAATGCAATCTGAATATGATGTTATCATGAAAAATGGTACCGGGTCTTTATGTGACTTGCCTCCTAGCAAGAAGGCCATTGGCACTAAATGGGTATACAAGCTGAAGCATAAACCTGATGGAACAATTGACAGGTATAAGGCTAGGCTTGTTGCAAAGGGTTATGCGCAGGAAAAAGGCACTGATTTTGATGAGACCTTTGCACCTACATGCTGAATGACTACTGTTCATAGCATCTATGCACTTGCACCTCATCATGGTTGGAATGTACATCAGTTGGATATTAAAACTGCATTTCTGAATGGTGACTTGCATGAAGAAGTGTATTTTTCTTAGCCCCATGGTTTTGTGCAGAAAGGGCATGAAAACCAGGTGTGCATGTTAAAGAAGGCATTATATGGTTTAAAGCAAGCACCACGTGCTTGGTATGAAAAAATACATGTCTATCTGATTGCACATGGTTTTGAGAATATTCCAACTAAGAGCACCTTATATGTTAAGCATGCAAATAATGTGCTTCTGATCATTGTCGTGTATGTTGGTGACATGCTGCTCATTGCTCCTCATGAAAAGCATTATGCTGATTTTAAGGCTGATTTGCATGCCACATTTGAGATGTCTGATTTGGGGCATTTGCATGATTATTTGGGCATTGAGTTTATGCAAGTTGATGGTGGAATGGCATTGTGTCAAATGAAATATATTGACACATTATTGCAGTGTTTTGACCTTGAAGAGTGTAAACCTATTGTCACTCCTATGGAGACAAGTTTACAATTGAGACTTCATAATGTTGGAGATGCATTTGATGTTGTTCTCTATCAGCATGCTGTCAAATGATTGATTTCTTGTTCATTACTCGGCCATATATTTAGTTTGTTGTCTCACAGATGAGCAAGTTTATGCATTGCCCAGGTATCAAGCATTGGTAGGCAGTTAAGCACATCTTTTGCTACTTGAGTGGTACCTGGCTACTTGGGGGATCACTACCGCCAGATTTACATGCTTTTTTTGACCCTGACTGGGCTAGTTGCTATGACACTCATGTGTCCACTAGTGGCTTTTGCTTCATGCTTGGTAGCTCATGTATATCTTGGTTGAGCAAGAAACAACCTACTGTGGCCATTTCCAATTGTGAGGCTGAGTATAGGGCAACTTTCATAGCGACTGTTGAGTGTGTGTGGTTCAAATGCCTTATCGCAGATTTGGGTGTTGGTTAGTCTTCTGCCACAACCATTTTCACTGATAGTGAGAGCACATTGGCAGTTGTGAGGAACCTTGTGTTCCATGCTTGCACTAAGAACATTGAGGTGCATTATCATTATGTTAGGGAGAGGTTCTCTACTGAAGAGATCAACTTGGCATATGTGCCCACACAAGAGAACATTGCAGACCTTTTCACAAAGGCTCTGCCTATGGAGAAGTTTCAAGCTTTGGGCTTACTTACTTTTGTGGATTGATTCCACATAGCTTGACACTTCCTTATACATGAGTGCCAACTCCTTGATCACCGTATCACTCCCTGGAGGATTTGTTGATATATTTAGGTAGTCATGTTTGTGAACACTCTAGGACAGTCAGGGCACTTTTTTCCCTCTTTAGGAGGTTT
Organism: Ceratopteris richardii; assembly: GCA_020310875.1. NCBI lineage: Eukaryota > Viridiplantae > Streptophyta > Polypodiopsida > Polypodiales > Pteridaceae > Ceratopteris > Ceratopteris richardii. Next base: position 30,039,771 of record CM035430.1, read on the forward strand.
TTCCCCCTGGCTTGTATAAACGCCTACTACCCTAATGGGTTATCAATCTTTGTACATTCTAGTGATAATACATTTAGTATCGTGTGTTGTGCTCCAAGCTTCTTCTTCTTCTTCCTTGTGCTATTTGCATGCTTCCGTAGAGGTCCAACTCCAACATGCGTGATCTAGAAGTCTTGCATGAGACATGCAAAAAAACATTATATTGGAGCAAGCAAATTTAGGAGCACATGTCTAGGAAGGCATGATTGGTCGTGCATTAGCAAAAGGGGAGATCCAAAGATGAAAACTGAGCTAGGGAGATTACGGTCATGCATTGATCACGATCGTTTTCTGCTTCTGTGATTAAGATTGAGATTGGGATTGGGATTGGGATTGAGATTACAATTGTGATTGTGATTGGGATTGAGATGCACTCAAGGGTGGTCAGGTGGATGAGGCTTCACATTGAAGCTACTCAATAGATTTTGTAACGTAGATCAGAACTTCTTGTAAATCTACACAGATAATAAAGTTCTATCTTTATCTTCTTGCTCTACACATACTCTATTTTTTCCTTATACCTTGTTGTGCCAAATTCTATTATTATGTGTGGGATTGTGATCAAACATTAAGAGATTTGTTACAAGAAGGCCATAATAGAAGGGACCAGAACAATTACTATAAAGATTAATAACATGAAGACTCATTTCTTTTGATGAATCTAAGCCACAAGGAAGGTAAAGAAGATGATCACTTATTCTACATGTATTCAAGATGTTCAAATCATGTTGCAGGTAACATAGCTCTCTTATCTGATTTAGAAAGTCCAAAAGCATAGACATGAAGTCCAAATAGGGGATGACACAAAGCATAGTGTGGAGAAGATTTGTAAGGTCAAGGCTTCCAATGGTAGGACAAACATTTTGACCAAGCTACTCTATGTTCCCACTATTACAAAAAACCTTGTCAATAGACTACCATCCAAATCAATTGAGGGTATGAATCCTTATGAAGCATGGTATGGAAGAAAATATGTTCTTGGACATTGCAAGGTGTTTGGCTGTTTAGCTTATGCTCATGTACCTTCACAAATTAGAGATAAGCTAGATGAAAGGGAAACAAAGGCAGTATTTATTGGATACGATTCAACTCAAATGGGTTACAAGTTTTATAATCCTTCAACCAAGCAATTCACTACAAGTAGGTATATTGTGTTTGAAGAATAAAGGTCTTGGTATGATGAAGACAAACAAAAGGTAACTCTACCATATGATCTTGATTCTGATTCTCATCAAGTAAAAGAATTCCACAAAATATGAAGCCTCTCCTTGAAGCTCCCATTTTAAATGATGAGATTCTTGATGTTATTGATTCGCTTCCTAATGGCGAAATCACGGGGCTAGATGGCCTCATCAATGAGTTTTTTAAGACCTTCAAGCATGTGGTGAATTCTTTATTATGTCTAGTGTGGCAAGAGGTTGTTTCTTTTGGTGCATTCTCTATTATGTCTAGTTTTTTGGTGTTATCAATGAAGGCGTTATCAAGCTTATTCACAAAAAAGAAAGCAAAAATAGGATTGAAAATTGGCATCCAATTATGATGTTACAAACATGATACAAGACCCTTGCTAAAGTTATTGCTAATCAAACAAAATTGAATCGGTGAGGATAAAAAAGGATTCATCAAGGGAGGACCATCCTTGAGGCTATCATTGGTGTTTGGGAGGGTTGGATTTTTGTTGAAAAGTCCGCTCAAGATGTTCTCTTCCTTATGATTGACTTTGACAACGCAAATGATAGACTCGAGTGGACTTCATTCTTCAACCTTTGAAATAACTGAGCTGCAGTAAAAAAATTCATTAAGATGATCTCAACATTGTTGGGAAATGCTTCACCAAAAATAAAAATCAATGGCCAACTTTCTCAAACTATTCAATTAAAATGTTCTATTAGGCAAGGATGCCCCTTGGCTCTTCTCTTTGTGATTGCTATCGATGGTCTCAATTCCCTTGTTAAACATCACATAATTTTAGGCCTTATTCAAGGCCTTTTTTTGCCCCTCAATCAAGACCAGATGATCATGAGAATCTTTGCCAATGACACAAATTCTTTTGTACATAACAATCCGGATAGCATTGATACATTTTGGTGTTGCCTAAATACATTTTTGTGAGGCATCAAGTTCCAAAAGAAACCACTCTAAAACTGCTTTTAGGGATGTTATTGGGAATCCACCTCAAATTTTGATTGAACATGGCAGTAAGTTGATCCCTAGTGGACAAATCTTTTGCCTACTAGGTGTTCCAATGGGATTCAACCTTTTGATGGGTCATCGATGGAATTGGGCTCTTTCTAAGCTAGATAATAAGCTAGCATACTAGAAAGGTATGAAAATCAACCTAGCAGGGTGAGTGATGGTGGTTAACATGTTCCTTCTTTCTTCGATTATCTACTTTCTCTCTTGCTCAAGTCTAAATTGACCAATAGATTGTCAAATTGGAAAGAATTTGCTAAAACTTTCTCTAGACGGGAGACCCTAACAGAAGGGGTGTCCCCAAAATCAAATGGGCTACTCGCATGACATTTGCGTAATCTGGCTCCCAACTAGGTTCACTCGGTTCTTCACTATAGTAGGATTCACCATGTTCAGGAGACTGCATGTAGTAAGCCTGGGGGCTACCAATATGTGTAAAATCAAAGCTATGGTAACTGGGGTCACTTTTCGAAAGTAATGGAGTTACTGGGACTATAGCTCTATTCAAATTCTCTTCTGCAGCTGCATACTTTACGGGAATCACATTGGCTGGAGTAGGAGGTTGCTGAGCTATTACCGGCTGAGGTCTTTGCTGGGACTGATATTGCGGTTGGTAGGGTTGCTGAGGCCTTGCATACTGCTGTGGTGGGTACTGGTTTTGGTATCTTCCCTGTTGTGGATAGGGCTGAGGGTAGGTTTTCCTAACCGCTTGCTTGTTGTATGGGCAATCTTGCGCAGTGTGATTAGTGTATCTCTGTTCTATGGTGCAGTACTAGCTACTAGGATTCACTTGGGGTTGAGCCATAATGGGACATACATTCGCCATATGGTCACCTCCACAAGTATAGCATCTTTTCACTGGGGCAAACCTTGGTATTTGTTTGGTCGATACTCCTAATTTCTGAGCTACTTTCTTGGCGAGTTCCTCAATAGATGTGGATTGCGTGGAAGAGAGGCTAGTAGAACTATCTGAATCTTTGTAGATTTTTGAAAGCTCCAATTCCTCCCCTAGGTTATCCTCGATGTCTATGCACATGCGTACACACTCTTCTATGGTCCTAGGGTCCTTTAAGTACACATATGATCTCAATTTGGTACTTAGCAATCCATCTATGAATAAAGCCACTTGTTTGGCTAGTGTGGGTAACTCAGGAATAGGGCATCTCTCTAAGTATTGCCTAAACCTTCTTCCTGCAAGTCTCACGGTCTCTTGAGGTGTCTGCTTGAAGCTATGAATCAATGAGGAAGTATTATGCCTTATGCCACTCTTAGAGAATTCAATAATGAATGCCTCCAGAAGTTGGTCTATGTTCTTGAAGTGTCTCTCATTTAGTGGTTGAAACCACGTAAGGGTTGTGTTCCTAAGGGTTAGACCAAAGGCATTGTACTACGTGAACATGTCCTCAACTTGTTCAGCTCTCAAGACTTGCCTAAACTCGGCCACATGATTGTAGGGGTCTCCGGTGCCATCGAAGTAATTCTTCATGGACTTAACCAGCTGAGTTGGTCTCAAGGTTCTAGTGTGTTCCCTAGGCCTTGGCAAAGGAAAATCATCAACATTTCTTAGGTTCCTCGGGGCTCTTGGTCTCTCGGTTTCCTCTCTATCCGTCTCTGTTCTCATCCTTTCTCTTCCCAAGGGGTTGGCAAAGCTTACTTTTTGTCTATCTCTACTTCTGTCCCTTTGAGCTCCATGAGCTTGGGATGTTCCAGCTCCTAGGTGACCATAAGACACATTAGATATTGGTCGGGGGAAAATAAATTCACCATTCCAAGTGTAAGTGTAATAAAGTAAGTTGGTGATCTAGGGATCCGATTGGTTCAGACAGATCTGAAATCGGATTCCGTTTGGTCATTCGTTTGTGTGGCCAAAGATCTCGAGTCTAGACTTACTGGTAGGTCATTTACTCTTGTAATCAAGTAATCCACTTAGCCTAATGGTTAAGACTCAAGGGTATGAAGGATGAGGTCTTGGGTTCAATCCCCATGAGGTACATGGGAAGAGTATTTTGCCCAAAGAAGCTCTAGAACCTTCTAGAAGCATCCACTGAGACACTTGGCGCACATGCAGTTACATGGCTGACACTTGGATGATTAGCATTCACTTGCCCAAGAAGGCAGTCCCCTGGAGAGAGCTATATATAGAGGCATTTGGTTGGGAGGAGAGTCATCTCTCAAGCATGTGGTGGTCGTAATCTTCGTTCTATTGCATTGGTATCAGAGCCATCTCCATAGCTCTCACCTTCATCAATTTGCTCTTTTCATCTTGCGTGTGCATAAGATCTTCTAGGACGAAGAAGGTTGCTCGCGGCCGCCTTGAGAAGAGTGCAGAATTGGTCGTGTGTTGCCTTAGCTTAGGAAAAGCATAGCAAAAGGCTAAGGACATGCTGTGGGCGACATGATTCGAACCCTCGTCACCCCGTTCAGAGGACGCTGCTCTATCCATACGCCCTAGCAGGCGTTCGCGAAGTCGCTCCGAGAGTAGCTGATTTTATTCATGACCGGCGCTGTTGAAGACTACAATAAGGAGCTTAAAAGGAGAAATAAGTACTGAGTTGCAGCGACAGATTCAAACTCTCGCCCCCTTGTTAGGAGCGCACTGCTCTATCCACAGGAGCACATCGCCCGCGTGAAGGTTATCTGCAGCAGATATTATTGACCAAAGTCCGCGCTGAAGAAGATCCCAATCAGGAGATCAAAAGGTTAATTCTCTCTGCTGTTGGTCCGCGGGTTATCGAACACACGACCTCTGGTTAGAAGCTATTCCGCCTATCCAGAAGGCCACAGACGTTCTCGCAACCATCATTGAGAACGTATCTGATTATGGTCAGTTCGCGCTGAAGCAGACGTTGTCCAAAAGTTCAAGTTCCATCAGTTTCGATCATATCTCTGCTCTGATAATCCCGAGCCGAGATCATCTCATTCTGATTAATCTTTGGAGTTTGCTGATTACCCCAACCGAATCCGATTGCGTATCTTTGGTGAGCAAATCCAAAGACTACCAAAGTTTTAAGCAAAGTTTGATGGAAGTGGAGTTGTGGAGTAAAGATCCGGAGGCCTTTGGTGATCAAAGTCAAATCAACTTTGAATTCGGACCAAAGTTTTGAGAGAATCACTCTTCCAAAGGATCAAGGGAAGGACGTAGCTCTATGTGGAGCTAAGTATTTTCCAGTTTTTTCTTGGCCTTAATGCTTGATTTATTTTGTTTTCATTATTCTACACTTAATCCTAGATGCACATTGAAATAGCCAAGATTTCAATTGATTAAGTCTAGATTAGAATAATGAATTAATCAATTTCTCATTCCAAGTATTAGTTTGCATTAAGGAAAGACTTGATTTCAAAAAGATCCTTGTGCATCAAAGAATGTATTTTGGTAGTTTAAATACATATTTCCTTTCCATTGAGTTAAGTTTTCTATTGCACCTCAAGGGTATATTTTTATATCATAGTGCATAAGGACAAAGGAAAGGATATACATGCATCAGGATTGCATGATATACATTCTTAGTACAAGGAAAAAATCATGCATCAAGCTCATGCATGATTGTTGTATTATTTTGGGCATGCAAAGAACATGCATGCATACGCATGTGAGCATATGCTTTTGCATGTAGATACATGCATTTGCATAATAGAATGGAATGCTATTTGCAAGTAGATATGAGAATGTACTCTCTTAGTGTTTAGCTTACTTTATAAAGCTCGCAGTTTGACATTAGGGAAGACCAAGGACTAGTTAGTTGCAAAGACATACTAGTTCTAGTTTGCAACTCAAGTAATTAGTCGATTTCTTCCCAAGTCGATACTCCGCTATCAAAGACAAATACTTAATGATAATTAAGTATGATAGATGTCTTGCTAGGTATAAGTAAGCACTAGGAGAAAGTTAAGTAATAAATTTTCTTGATAACCAAGAAAATTTAATTACTTGCAAACTCTTTTATGATGTATGATGATACTTAGAAAGTCATGCGGATAAGCTTTACTTGATTAGTTACATACTTTATGTAACTTCTCAAGCATCCCAAGGTTGGATGAGAACGTCAACTATATTTCCAAGTTCCTTGAGTACTCTTCTATTTAGAAGATTTCGAAAGTTTAAAGAAGTTTCTTTGTGGTTTCAAGATTTGTATCTCATGATGAAACCTCGGTAAGTAACTTTTTGGAACTGAGATATGAAATAGTCAAGCCTTCTATTTCATGTGAGATCATTCTCCTACCATGTTTAAGATGAATTTATTTTTGGGAAGGTAGATGTTCCAAGTAGAGGATCTTAATTGATTCATGAACTCTTCCCAAAATACACATAAATTCATATTATATGATAGGTCCAAGGAATGATGAAGGCAAAACCTCTTTAGGATATAAATGTTTTGCCAAGATATAAAGGTACCAATCTTTTATAAATTTTCATTTGATTTCATCAAGGGGTGATGGAAATCAAAGGTTAAACCTCAACATCAATTGATCCTTGACGTCAATAAAAGGATGTTAGGTTCCATAGTTGCATCTCTGGTAAATGATGCAACTAGCTAAGCAGTCTTTAGGAAATAATATGAAATCAAAGGTTAAACCTCAACATCAATTGATCCTTGACGTCAATAAAAGGATGTTAGGTTCCATAGTTGCATCTCTGGTAAATGATGCAACTAGCTAAGCAGTCTTTAGGAAATAATATAAGTTCCTAAAGACTTGAAGCAAGTGTGAACTTTTCATTTAGGAGTAGAAAGTTCCAAAAAATGGATCTTAAATCCATGAACTTCTCCTAAACAAGTTATAAAGTTCAAAGTTGTGTTCACAGTAACATTACTATTGGATCAATCATCAATAGATGCTTGGACTTTAAACATAATTTTGATTGGTGAAATATGTTTAAAGGACTCTAGTAACATCTGAAGATTGACCAATAATAATGAGTTTTGTATCAAACTCAAGAATAGAAGTCGATATCACATAAATGAAAGTTCAACTTAAACTTTCATAGTGGCATGGGAAACCATATCCAAAAGGTGATATTTAGTCTCTAGTTTGATACTCAAGAAATGAATACAATTGAATCAGTAAATTTTTTGGATATTATTTGAAAGAATTTCTTTCAAATGTTCTTTTAATATTGCAAAAGATTCCAAGATGAATCATTTGCTCAAGTTATTCCTTAGAAGGAATCTCAAGTCTTTGAAGAAATGGCATTCTTTCAAGTATTGAGAATGAAATTCTTCATACTCTTTAAACAATAAGTAAGTAGTTCCCGGACATCCCAAACCACTAGAAGTGGTATTTCAAGTCCTATTTGTGATATAACCTAAAGGTATATCAAAGATTCTTAGCTTTGGAATCTGAGAGGCATAAGTGTATGCTTGGACTTGAGAAAGATCTCTAAAAATCCTGTAGGTAAGCAAAGAAGCTTAAAGATAGTTTAAAGAGATCTTAAAAGATAAAGATAAAGTCTTTATTATTATCGCATGATCAACAAGACTTGATCAAGCTTGGCCATGATTGTCCAAGAACATGCGATTGGAACTACCCTGTAGATTGCCCAAGTATTGGCAATAAAAATTTTCTTTAGGAATGATTCACTCAAGTTCCATTTATTCGATGGAAAACTGTGAAAAAGAGTAAGTTGTTCCAAGTCTGAACAGAGTAAAGAAATTCCAAGAATGTAGTCTACAACCGTGAAAATGGTAATTAAGTCTGTGGAAAGTAAAACATAAGTGTTTACCTATCCTTAAAGGGATTTTGGTACAAATCCAGAAAGCATGAGCGGATGCTTAAAACTTAAGCAGTAAAGAGATTCCTAAATAAAGTCCCCGGGGTAGGTACCTAAAGCAATAGTAAACAAAGGAATCTAAAGACAAGAAGTCAAAAGCTCTTGTCACTACAAAATTGGTCAAGAATAATCCAATTGAACTTGAATCTATGAAAATTCAAGTACTTGGAATTTTGATTGGTTTTCATTTGAAAACCCTAGCAAAGAAGAATTGATATTCTGTTAAGAGGTTTTCAAGTTCCCAAGGTAAAGCACATGATTGTGAGACGATCATGTGAAGGAATCAAAACCTAGAAAATCTAGTTAGAGGTAATACCTGGAACTTCTAAATTCTCGTAAAAGAATTGAAGAGATAAGGTACTCTATCAAGAGATGTTTAGACTTTAGGATAAGAATCACCCACACATTAATGTGAATATAAAATAAGGTGGTATGGGACACCAGATTTTATACTCAGATTGATATAGGAAAGATGGTATGGGACATCGGACCATGGGATGATAATTATCTTTTAGTCCTAGTTTGGATTTTGAAGTTAGGTTTCCTCCTCAAGGGAATTAAGACTTCAAGAAAAGTTTAATTCGTAAAGGATGAAAGTAGTATCTTATGATACTTCAAGGTAACTTCAAGATCAAGAAAACTGAAGATATGAAGTAAGTAACTTCCAAGATCTTCTTAGAACACTTCAAGCTTAAGTGTTATTGATCAGAAATATTTGGTAAATTTCTGAAAGAAGTTGGACTTTGATTTTGAGTTGATCTTTTCAACTAAAGATTTAATTGACTAAGTCAAGCATCAAGTTCCTAGTGTAACTTGATAAATTCACTCTTTCGACTCAAAGAAATGCACAAGAATTGCATTCACGATTAGGAGTCAAAAAGACTGAATGTGACCTGAACTTAGTCTCAAGTGAAGCATTATTTGAATACGAAACTCATCGACAGAACCTCAGTGGGTCGACACACTGATGTTGGTTACCACACTAGTATCTTGTGGTTGTTTGATTTTCTTTGTATCTTTTTGAGAAACTAGCTTATTTCTCTTAAAGATAAAAACAATGCTTCAATATCTTGTTGAAATAGATCTTTGAAAAGTTAAAGTCCTGAGTCAACTAGACTTTGACTCATAGCAAGTTTATGTATATTCGAAGTTTGAATTGGTTGTACATAGTCTTAGTTATTTCTTTCCGCTTTCCAAATCTTTTGAAATTGACTCAGATATAGTATCTGATTCCTTTTGCAAAAGACCAGGGTTAGCCGGTTAGAATAAAATAACTAACTTGAACATCCTAGCTAGATGTTATGTACAAGAACCTTTTCAATCTTCAAAAGATGATAAGTCTAAGTGGACTTATTCATTTGAGTTTGCTTCAAGTTATATCATAAATGATTTCCAAGAGTCCAGTATACTCTAGAATAGGGAAGTTAGGAATTGCTCATCAGATTGACAATTCCCAAGAACTTCCAGTTAAAATCTTTGAGAAAAGTGTCTTAAGTTGGACAATTTTCATTTTGAAGTTGTATTGGTCAAGTGATAGTATGGTTGACTCAAAGAAATGGTAAACTTTCTCCTACAGTTTACAAAGGATTTTTAAACTCATAAGGACAAAGTAGTCCTCTAGTCGGGTGAAAAAATCAAGTAACTGTTAGATAAAAGTAAACCATTGTACAGACATCTAAAGTTAGATGTATGGGACAACCAAACTTCAAGTTCTCCAAAACAAATTCAAGTGAATCAAGAATTCTCAAAGTCTTGCGAGGGATAAGAATCCCACCTTCATTACTAAGCCCATGCACCAGTTATGCCTAGAAATGGACTAGTAATTTGAATCCACCTAGTTCACATGTTTGTGCCTAGATCGCACATCCAGAAACTGTGAATTAGCCAGGGATGTCATTAGATCCACCCTTATTATTCTTCACTAGTTTGTACTTTGTCCCGTTCATCAAAGTGCAAACCCAGATAGTGTTTTGAATCATTTGGGCAGGGATGCCACCACAGAGATGAGACATGTTCTTCCAGTTCTAGAACATGACCATGTTCTTCCAGTTTTAGAACATGAGGCTCGGGGGTTGCCTACAGTATATATAGCTCTAATTTTCGAGGACGAAAATATTTTCCAAGGGGGGAAGAATGTAATAAAGTAAGTTGGTGATCTAGGGATCCGATTGGTTCAGACAGATCTGAAACCGGATTCCGTTTGGTCATTCGTTTGTGTGGCCAAAGATCTCGAGTCTAGACTTACTGGTAGGTCATTTACTCTTGTAACCAAGTAATCCACTTAGCCTAATGGTTAAGACTCAAGGGTGTGAAGGACGAGGTCTTGGGTTCAATCCCCATGAGGTACATGGGAAGAGTATTTTGCCCAAAGAGCTCTAGAACCTTCTAGAAGCATCCACTGGACACTTGGCGCACATGTAGTTACATGGCTGACACTTGGATGATTAGCATTCACCTGCCCAAGAAGGTAGTCCCCTGGAGAGAGCTATATATAGAGGCATTTGGTTGGGAGGAGAGTCATCTCTCAAGCATGTGGTGGTCGTAATCTTCGTTCTATTGCAGTAAGCATGCCTACCATGCTCTGTGACCACAAAGATCCTTTTTGAAGTGTGATCTAGATAGGTCACTTTGCCTCGGCTATCCGGATCTTTGAACTCATAGATTGTGATCGTTCCTATCTCATTCGATTGATCGGGCTTATACCTCCAAAAGGCTTCATCAGTCTCTCAGTTCAAGAGTAGATCTATGCTCTTGTTGTCTTGGGGAATCCACTCTGGTGTGATAATTCTAGTAAGAATAGATTTACCTCGAGGTGTTTTAGGCTCTCCACCTATGTTTCCTTGCTCTAGGTCACCTAATTCTGTTTCTGGGATCACATTACCAAATTCATCTGTCCTATCTGGGTCACTGGTTACTATGTATATGGTTCCTACTTTTTCCAAGTAAGCACCATTCTCAAACTTGACTGCTGGGTGTTCTAGTCCAATGGGTTGATCGAGGTTTTTAATTTGGAACACGGATCTTCTTAGGCCGTCCTCATAGATGCAAGCACCTAATCGGTTGGTCCTAAGATATTCAAGTTGCGTCTTGTAAGGGCCTTTGACCCTTTGTAAGTAAGGAACGCTTGAACTTCCTATGGGTCTCTCCATACCATGAGAGATCTTGGACTCACTAGTTTCAGAGCTAGGGTAGTGTGAATAATGGCTTAACTGCTACGCCCAAGACCTAGCAGTATGATTGACGCTAGCCTCTGAAGACCTCAGACTCTGTCTATCTTTTCCTAGGTGTCGTCCTGATCTAAGGTTCATATGCCTAATTGAATAGCCCTAATTTTCCCACGTACAACCTCGTTGCTGAGTTCTTTTGTATCAGTTACTTGGTTCTTTTTTATGTTGATTATCGTGTTTAAGTTCTTGTCTGATATCGACTCGTCAGGAATACTTGAGTGATTTTCTGCACTTTAAGTTGTTCGTACCACGTTAAGTTCTTTTCTTTTAAGTTATCGATCGCCAAGAGACTCTCTTTATGCTTGAACTTGAGTATTTAATAGTCTTCAACTTGATAAATGCCTATCATTGCCCTGACTTACTTCTAGCACTACTCGCACTTAGCCTGAGCTAGGAATTGACAAAGGGAGTTGAGAATAATCCAACCTCACTTGCTGATCCCTTACTCTTTGGTGCTCAAGAACCCCGTTCTCAAGCTTGCAGAATGCCCTTGCTTTGGATGCCCTCTAGTGCTCTCAATGGACCTGTAAAAGTCCCAAGGTTAGCTCAAGACTTAAATTCAGATGACATAACCAATCACTTTCATTCATGTAACTCAGATGTCAATTAGCCTTTTGTCTTTCTGGAAAACAATTCTAGAGATCCCTTGGTTTTGTTCCCCCTGGGTATGGTCCACTTAAAAATACTATAGCTAATAATGCTGATTTTAATTTTTTCGTAACCAGTGGAAGTTTTGGTAGTAGTCCCCACAAGCTTTCCAAGGAGCCTAAGATCACCCCGAATGGATTTCGTATGAGGAAGTTATGATAGTTCAGGGTTCTAGAGTTAAAACAGGGTTCAAACAAATTAACAATTCACAGGATTTTTCTTAGAAATACAAGTGTAGGGACCTCACAAAATGCTAATGGATAGACAAACATGCCCCAAAATTATCCCCAAAACTTGGAACAATAAAACCCTAAATTTTAGCTGAAAAAGCCTATCAATCGCGATCGACAGGTTTGTCAATCACGATTGACAGAGGTGTCCGTCGGGCCTATCGGTCGTGATCGACATGTCAGTCGCGATAGACGGTGTCAATCACGATCGAAAGAGTCGGTTGTGGGTCTTGTCAATCGCGATCAATGGTGTCAATCACGATTGACACTTTTTTCGCAATTTTTGACGTAATTTCAGTCAATCGTGGGTCTATCCGTCACGATGGACACGTGGCAATGCAAATCTTTGTGTCAATCATGAAATTTCAGTCGGTCGCGATCGACAGTGTCAATCGCGACTGATAGAGATCTCGGTCGTGGCTGTCGATCGCGATCGATGGTATCAATCACGATTGACAGGGTCTGTCGGTCGTCTTCTGTCGATCGTGGCTGTCGATCGCGATCAACAGTGTTGATCACGATTGACAGAGGATTAAGGAATTTTTTTTTAGTGTTTTGCAATGTGCTCATCATGAGTGTTCTTGTGGTGTACTTTATTTTACCAAAGGAGCAATTTTTTTGTCGATCGCGATCGACAGAGGTCTGCGACACAGAGACAGGGCCGAGCTTTTTCATACCTGCGCAGCCTGCTAGAGATGATGATACCGCAAGAAACCTGCAAGGAAGCTCAAAAAACATGCAAAAATAGTGCACAGAAATATCTCTCTTGCTCTCTCTCACAAGTGAAATGAGGGAAATGGAAGGGGGAGGGAGATATGATCAAAAACTGATTTTTTTCGCGATGATGGAGATGGAGGTGGGAGATGGTGAGGATGATGATGGTGATGTAAGAAATAGAAAAAATAAGGAAAAGTAAAGAAATTACCTACAATGCCAACGTCACAACTCTACGTCTTACCATCACACGCTCATCCTCAAAACTCGATCCCCGACAATGGCGCCAAAATTTGGTGTAGCTCAGTGATGAGTAGCACCTCCTTTAATGTCAATCCGGGAAGATGTGAGGATGGTATGAAGACCTCGAACAAGTGATGGCACAAGTGTGTGAGTGAGAAGCACACTAACATGCACACACATACACACACACGTGCACACAAGGCAAGAACAAAGAGAGAGAGACAATGGAGTTCTTTAGATTACTCAAAAGTGCTCTTACAAGTTCAATTCTACAACAAGCTAACCTAAAAAATGAGCTCTCTAGCTCTTTTTATAGTTTTTGACTAGCTTTGGCTCTGTCTAGACCTAGTGTCCGGCCTAGTTAAAAATTAGGTTCTAGGGCCTATTTGAGGGCTCAAATGGAGTCTAAAAAATATGAAAATTGATGGGTAGGTACTTCTAATGCTCCTCAAGCTCAAGGACTCCTTAGCTTGCACAAAATGGAGTTACAAAAAGGTGGAATGGTATTTACAATGGTGTAAAGTGATTAAAATCACTATTTGGGAAGTATTAATTTAGGAAAAATGATGGGCCTATTTGCCAGATCTTCTTTGACTGCTTTGCCTGCTTGGCCCTTCTCGTTGGCTCCCTTGTCTTGTAAGTCCTTGACCGCCCTGACCACTGCCAACACACATTCATGTGGATGCTTCCAATTTTGCAATTGTTTGTAGACTTGAACCACAAGAAGATGAAGGAAAGCTTGACCACCACATTGCTTATGCTAGCAAGAAATTGAATGAAGTATAAAATAATTACACAAGAACCAAAAGAGAAGAGCTAAGAATGGTGTATGGTGTCAAAAATTTTATATGTTACCTATTACAAAAAGAGTTCAAGTTTGAAGACCATCAAGAACTGCTTTACTTGGTTAACAAACCTCAGAACACATGGAAGCTATCCAAATGGTTCCTACTGCTAATGGAATTTGATTTTGAGGTAGTAGTAAAGAAAGGCAACACACGTATATGTGTTGAACATCTATTTAGAATGCATCATGGTCTTGTTGGGGTAGCAGATGAACTTCTAGAAAGTTATCTTTTCAATTTGGAAGTAACCACCCTCTTGGGCGAAAAAGATAGTGCCTATTCTTACACGTGGTCCAAAGCATGGAATGAAATCAAGAAAAGAACATGAAATAATGAAAAATAGAAATTCCCACATTGTAGCAGGGAGTTTCTATTCAAAGTTTCAAATGGATTCTTGTTGAGATGTGCAGAAGATGGTGAAAGACAAACTTTGATGCAAAAATCTCATGAGAACATCTGGAAGCAAGAGAAAGGAGTACTTGGAACCACCTAAGAGCTAAACTACCTAGGTGTGTACTAGCCAAACCTGGAAAAGTAAGTGCATGATCATGTGCCTAACTGTTATGTCTATCAAGATTTTAAAGCAAGGGGACACTCTTTATTGAGTTATTCAACAATAGCCCTAGAATGAATTAAACCCTTGATTGACTTCTTAAAGTCCAAAACATATCCAAGAGGAGCTAGTATAGCTAGGAAAAGAGCCTTAGAGGAAGAGAGCACGAATTATATCATTATTGGAAATCAACTCTTTGAAAGACTATGAGACAATTAGTTATGCCTAGTATCTCCCAATTCATATATGCCTCAAGCAGGGGTAGCAAAAGGGTCATTTTGCTATGGAAAGAACAATGAACATGATCAACTTCATAGGATTTTGGTGACCTATGCTACATATGAACATAGAAACCTATGTGAAGAGTTGTGACATATGCCAAAGGGATAAGTACCCTTTGAGGAGAGATGATATGACAATATGCCCAATGATTTATGCTAGAGCTTTCTCTAGGTGGGTTATAGACTTTATAGGACCTATTAACCCACTTGCAAGAGGTTGTCATGTGGAATATATTGATATTGCAATAGATTACCTTGCTAAATGGGTTGAAGATAGAGCAACAAGGAAGTGTGATGTCAAACAATTGCAAATTCCTTATTTGAACAAGTATTCACAAGATTCACACTTCCTATAAAGATGGTAGGTGATAGGGGCACACACTTTAGAAATGAATTAATTGAATCATTCTTGAACGAGCTCTTGATAATTCATAAAAAGTCTGCTCCCTATCATCTGCAAGCCAATGGGCAAGCTGAGAGTCCAAATAAGGTCTTATGTACCAATTTCACTAAGATAGTAAATAATGAAAGATCAGATTTAGAGAAGTAGCCATACGATGTTTTTGGGCTTTTAAAGTGGCTTATAAGACATTCGTTGGATCTATGCCATTCAATATTATCTATGGTCAAAATGCAATACTACTAATAGACTTCTTAGTGCCTACTCTATGAGTGGCTAAGAACTATGAGTGGACGGGCCATGAATTGGCTCAATAGTTAGAGAAAACTAAGAAATTACACGAAACAAGACTACAAATTTTTAGCAGAAACAGAGTAGAAAAGGAATTCAAAGAAGATATGGTAGGGAATAGGCATCACCAATTTTTTAAAGCTTATTCTCATCAAACGATGATCCTTATCACTACACATAATTGTAAATACTTGTTTTTGGCAATTTCAACTACATTTTATGCAAGCCAACGAGTAATCTAGCTTGAGAAGTATTAGGAGAGCATACATTTCGATTTTCATAATTTTTGGACCTCACTTGAGGCATCAAAATAGCATAGGAACCTATTTTTTAACTAGGTTGGGCACTAGCTATGAAATAGGGAAAAACTAGCGAAGAAGCTATAGAAAGAGCTAGAGAGATCATTTTTGGGGTTAGCTAGTCAAAGATTGATCTCTCATGTGAACTCGTAATCATTCCTTGAGTTAATGAGCAAGGGATTCCATTGTTCTACTCTTTGATCTTGTCATGTGTGCATGTGTGTGCATATGTGTGTGCATTTTCTAGTGCTTCTCACTCATGAACTTGAACTATTTTCAAGGGTATTAATGTCCTTGAGTGTTACCTTTGCCTTGGTAGAGGGAATTCATCGTCTTATATGTGTGATCTTCATCCTCTACTTTGTTCTCTCTCCCTCTCTAGTCTACTTCATCCTTGTGTTGATCTACCCCTACCTAGGTTATTTACAAAACTCACTTTGAGGGCTTCTCTTGATTTCTCTTTTTGAGCACTTGAGGTATTAGCATGTTCTACCCTAGTTTTTTTATGCACACCAATGGTTTGTGTAGAGGGAATACCTTCGGATCCTATCAAACATGGGTCTATCTACTATAGTTTGAGGCCTTGTACATCCTTTTTGAATCATGACTCAAGTAGGTTTCTTTTACTAGATTGTCTGAGTCCTTGAACTCATACACAAGAAGCTCATTCTGTGAGAATGATGTTGTGAAGATGTCTAAGTTTGTGCTAGTGTGTTTTCCAAACTATGTCGGCTTAAGAAGGAGGAAATGGTATGACATACCTGTGTAGGTCCCTAGAGCTCATGATGACCCTAAATCTACAAAAAAGATCAGCAAGCAAGCGAAAATCAAGCACACTCAATGGATCTCTCTCTCTCTCTCTCTCTCACACACACACACAAAATGAGGGAATGTGAGGGCATGGTGGATATCTGGTTAGGATGGTGCAATTTTGGAGAAGATGGAGATGGTGGAGGGGGATGAATGGAGGTGGTAGGGATGGAAATGGAGATCAAAATAATCAAGAAAATAAGAAAAACTTACCAAATCTAGTTAACTTATACTTACCTAAACTCCAATGTCTCTACTCAACTCTCTTACCATCACACACTCACCCTCGAGTAGCTCTCCCCACGAACAACACCAAAATTTTGTTGGTGTCACTTGTAGAACAATAGTGAGTATCAAAGTCTATGGAGATCCACCTCCTAATTGTCAATGTGTGATGTGAGGCTGATATGAAGATTGTGAGCGAGTGATGTGCATAGATGTAAAGGTGAGAAACACACTGGATGCACACAGTACATGGAGGTGTTTTAGGACTCCAAGGACTATGAGATGAGTGCAATGGGCACTCAACAATTGAGAGGAAAGGGTGTCACACCTATAATTAAACCAATGGATTATATGTACGCTTTCTTCATTGATTTTAGAAGATGACTATTTGATAGATTCCACCTAATATTCTTCTTACTTTTAGGTGTTTATTTGAATTCGGAATTCAAATGAGAGTTTTGATTTTTGGCTCTCTTTAAACTAACTACAATTCAAAATATTTTGTCCTCAAAGGATCCTTTTAACTGTGGCATGACTTTTAACCTTAGGAGTGGACTTAGAATTCATACGTGTACCTATGACTTCCCCATAGTTCAGTGAATTCCAAACACTATGGTCAAGCATAGGCCTTTCATAGGCACCAAGAGCTCCCCCTCAAGCCTAAGATGCTTGTGTCTTCAATCCTTTTAATCTCTTGAGCTCCAATCATAGATTTGAATCTGTTAAGCTTCACTCCATTCAAAACTTTAGTCATAATATCTACACATTTGTGTTGAGTTGAGATATATGAAAGCTCAATGTCCTTGCTTGTAATCTTCTATGTCACATAGTGACAATGGACCTCAATGTGTCCTAATGTGATAGATAGGATTGGTTGCAAGATGCAATGAACTCATGCTATGACCCATGTAGTTTGGTAGAAGAATGAAGCTATAACTTGGCGGCACTCACTATAGAAGAATGAAGTTATGAACTGATGGAACTCATGGGAAATTAATGGTTCCATTATAGAGATAATGGTCTATTGAGTTCCTTAATGTTTGGAGTAACCATGAATAGTGAAGAAATAAGAACTTCACAAGAACAAGCAAAAGCTCTCATGAAGTGAGAATGCAATAATAATGTGTATAATGTGGATGTGTGGGCTCTCACTGAATTTGGAGTCATGCTTTCGTGATTGCTGACTCTGGTATATGACTAGAGAATATCTTTTAGTTGTAGAACCTCAATCCCTAAAATTTCCCTTTGCCGCCCCTCCGTCAAAGCCCAAATTCACCTCTTATCCCCCTTTCAAACCCCAAATTTGCCCCTTACCCCTCAAACCTAGTTTGTCCCCACTCAACCCCCACTAACTCGTCCCTTCTCAATCCAAGATTGGATTCCAATCATGAAGCATGAAGCACACACGCCTCCGACTATGAATACTATCCCAACTTGTGCAAGGTTATTCCTCTACCACTTGGGCTAAAGAGCGATGGATACTTCTCTAAGGCAATGAATAGGTCAAGTGTAAATAAATGTAGGGGAAGCTACTACAAGTCTATGGCATCATTAGAAGAACTAATTGGAGGACCTAAAGGTGGTTGGGTGCTAATGCTAGAATTAGCCAACTCCTCCACCAATCTTGTCAAATTGGTGTGTATAATACTAAAAGCTTGGATCTCCTCTTCGACTTTGGACCTAAAGCACTCTTTTCTCGTTTTCCACACACTCTTTGAGACTTTCTAGTCAAAAAGTGGATATGAAAGACTCTCCCAAGGTCATCTCAATAGAAGCTTAGGGAATCAATGAGATTGGATGCCACATTGAATGATTTTGTGGTAGTCGCTTCTTGCATAGAGGAGGCTAGAGTGCATTTTGAAGCTGGGATCCAAGCAAACTACACCTCAAGTCCAAACCAGATTGAGAAACTTAGTTGGGAACAAGAAATGTTGAAGATGCAACAAATTCAACAAGGGGAGAAGGTTTTTTTGCCATCCGTGTGCTACAACAATGATTTAGTGGCACAACTTTAATGTGAAGTGGAGGAGTTGCAAACTACTCAAGACATTTGCAGATAGATTTCATGTATCAAGTGGTCCTCTAGCATGAACTACCCTAATCGAGCAAGCTACCAATTTTGTGGCAAAGGTGGCCATGAGGTGCACAATTGTTACTACCTCAAGGGAGCCCAGTAGAGAGGTAACACCCAAGTTCTTGATAGATTTTATGCTAGTACTTCAAGTATGCATGATAGAGAGGAGAATCATCTGAATCCAACTAGATATAGTAGACCTCTAATGTGTTATTGCTATGGAGAATATGGTCACATCCAAAGGAGATGCTCTTTGGTTAAGGGTGCACCTCCTTGTGAACATTTTCCCAACACCAAGGATCATCGCACAAGGGATTGTCCTCACAATTTCCTTGTTGTGATCCATATGATTGTAGTCTCTCTTAGAGAAGGTATGACTCCACAATCCTATGTTGTTTCATCATCCATAGCAGCTATGATGACTAGAGCTAGACAAGCAGCGGTAACCCATACAGAAGAGCAACACAGATTCAAGGAAAAAGAGGAGGGTAAGAAGGATAATTTGAAGGATCTGGTGGCCATTGAAGAAGCTTATGACATGTGAGGACTTCACACAAGGACCAACCCAGCCATTGTTTGTACATTTGGCAAGCCTAAGTGCTTGGAAAAATCTATGAGGACTACATTTCACTCTAGCTCAACTCACATGAGGAAGTATGTGGGAACACTTGCTTATGTTTTTTACATTATTACCATAGATAAATGATAAAGCCATAAAGTAAGAGAATATTGTGGATGTAGGAGAAGCCAAGCCTATGAATTATATGTTGAGAGAATCAATTCAATCACCCCTAAAGTGTAGGAACACTTTTAGGAGTGGGAAAATTCAAAATTCAAATCACTTATACATGTATAAATACATCAATCTCTAGCCGCAAGGAAGTGAGCTACATTGGAGAGCTATTGAGCTATAACTTTGGGCATACCTTGAGCTCTACTACTCTAAGATTAGTCCTCTACATTCTCCATGTATCATATGTGCATTATCACTTACTAATTTATATATTTCTTCATGATCATTTTAGTGTACTGTTGCCTATCAACTTCTAATCATTTTACTGATTTTGGAGAAGCAAGTTCTCTACATATACTCGATCATTTGATGCAATTTAACTTAGTATAGGTATAGTGAAGTGTCTTATTTGTTCTTACAAAGTTTCATTAATTTTGATTTAGCAGAGCTTGAGATATCTGTTCATGAAGTAGCCTATGTTTGCACTTGTTCTTGCTCTTGAAATGTCAGGATGACCCTCTAAGGTTGTTAAGCTTATTGCTCAGTGTGTAGTCCCTCTAAATTCATGAAATAACTTGTGTTAGTTAGCTAAACACTTCAATTAGATGTGTGGAAAAGCTCTCTAACCAGTTCATAACAGGTTGTGAGCTCTGAGAAAAACTCTGAGTATCTATAATCCCAAAATAAAAAGTTTTTCTCACAAGTCTAGCACTTGTAAGTTATCTGTTTTGACATGAACATTTGAGAATGATGTTACAAAGCACATAGTGGTTCTAAATACATATTTGAGAAGCCATAGGGGCATACTAAGGTTCCCTAAAGTTACATTGGCAAGTGTAGAGCAAGTTTTGTGCAAGACTAGTCCATCTCGAGAGTGTGTCCAACTATCTCCTCACAGTGGTATCAGAGCAACAACAACTCAACATGAGAGAAGGATTTCCATCATCCATTGACAAATTAGATCAAGGAAATTAATCAGCATGGTCACTTGGAATGGAGGCATATCTTCAAGGGAGAAACATTTATGGTTACATTTTTGGAGATGAGATGATGCCAATTCTCAGAAGCAAAGGACAACCAACACTAGAAGAGCAAGAGAGGTTAACCACATGGTGCTCAAAGGATGCTCTAGCTAGTTTTACATTCTTAACTCAATCTCCGATTTTTTTACTTCCACACATCAAGGGTTGCAAGACTTTAGATGAGACATCGAATGCACTTGAATCATTTTTTTCATCAAGCACAAAAGTCAAGAAGAATCAACTATGGATGGATTTTACAACACTCAAGAAGATGCCCAAGCAAAGTGTGGCTGATTTTGTCACCAAAATGGACCTAGCTGACCAACTTGGGAGTATTGGAGAAGTCATGATGAGAAGCAAATAGTAAGACAAGTGATCAATGGAATTAAAGCAGATGAAAAATGGGAAGCCTTCACCATAGCCATGGACCTATACATGGATATGTAGGTCCTTGATTTCAACACTCTCATCGAACAATTGCTCACACATGAGGCAAATCTTATGAAGAGTGGAGACAGCTCAAAAGGTAATCAATCCTCTGCCCTATACGCAGATAAAAACAAGAATAAATATGGTAAAAGCAATGACAAAGAAATTTGATGATGAAGATAGTACCTCTCAAGCAAACTTTGCAGGTAAATGTAGAGGTTCAAGAGGAAGAAGTAGCGGAGGAAGACAAGGCAAGGGGAGACCACAAAGCTCCTCTCCATGTGCCTTATGTGGCTTGACTAACCACATTACTGAGAATTGTTTCAGGGATCCTAGGAATCAAAGAGAAAGGGGCTATGGCAGAGGTGGATATGGAAGCTCAAGAGGCAGATTCAACAACAACAATGGCTACAACAATAATTCATACAATAAGAACAATTACCAAGGAGGATATAGAGGAAGGAAAGACTACAGAAACTATGCAAATGATCAAGCTCAAGAAGACTCACTACTTCTGATGAATATGACTATGAAGCAAGATAAAATGGATGAACATGTTTTCTAAATAGACTCAGCTTGCTGAATGGAGAATCATACTTGGGATTTGGTTCCCAAGAAATCATCCATGAAGGTCATTGGATCTAGATGGATCCATAAGGTAAAGAAGAACTCAGATGGATCAATAAATAGGTATAAAGCAAGGCTTGTGGCAAAAGGGTTTGCTCAAACCCAAGGTATAGATTATGAAGATGCCTACCATTAGAGTACTCATGAGTGTAGCATCTTCTATGGCAAAGATGCCTACCATCAGAGTACTCATGAGTGTAGCATCTTCTAAAAATTGGAATATCTACCAAATGGATATTAAAAAAGTTTTTCTCAATGGTTGGATTTCAGAGGAAGTTTACATGGCACAACCACCTGGATTTGAACACAAATCATATCCAAAATATGTATGTAGGTTGAAGAAAGCCTTATATCGCTTGAAGCAAGCCCCTAGGGCTTGGAATCATAGGTTAGTTACCTACTTGCAGGACAGATGATTCATGTTAAGCAAAGCAGATCCTTCCCTCTTCATAAAGAGGCACCATTCATAGATCATATACCTCTGTGTATATGTGGATGATATTATCATTATAGGTAATGATGCAGATGGAATCATGTTAGCTCAGAAAATGGTTGGTTTTGATGCACTAATGTGGTTCTATTTGGCACAAAAATACGTTTGATTTCAGGTACTTGAAGAGTTGATTTGATGATTGATGAGAAGCATGTGGAGATATTGGTAAAGGAAAACAGGGCTATCGATTATGAATTATAATGAGAAGTCAAGAATGGGCTGGTGGAACGGGAAAGGACAAGAACTCGAACAAGAAGAAACTGTGAAGAATGTTTCGATTTGGAGGATTCCGATGATGGTGGGATCTTCTTATTGCAGATTTCAGGGGTGTGGAGAAAAGGGATTGAGCATGGACAAGCCTCCTAAGAACATAGGAAATACTGACGTGCAGAGGAAATTAGAAGCGGCTTTGTTTCAAGGGGGGATGCTTTCTTATCAAACATCAAATACAATCGCTTAACCGATTTCCGGGAATTGATCTTCGACACATCGTTGGAAAAAATTCAGAGATGTGGAGGTGCTCAGCCATTCTGTTGTTCTCATCCCAAAGGCTGGTTGTTTTAATTGTCAGAGAATAAAAAGCCAAATTTGCAGCTTTCTGTTTTGTGTGCTGGAAGTAGAAACTTCTTTTGTTTTTTTCCACAAATTGGGTAGCAGACCGTTACCTCTCTTTTCCGTTTTATGGTTTGTTTTGTTCTTTAGGGAATACTGGAAAAAGGGGGTCTGCCATAAAGAGGGAGTTTTGTTTTTTCTTTTGAGGATGGTTTTGTGCAGGTATCCCGGAGGGGGAAGCGCGCGATCGTTTTGGGCTTCTTAAAAAACAAAATAAATTTTTGTTGTGAAGGGGGGAGCCTCTTCTTCTTCTTCGCTGTTTTTGGGGAGTGTGAGCACGAGGAGGAGATGGAGGGATTGTGGCGAAGGCAGCAGGAGCTGTCGTAGCAGCAGGTGTGGCGTGGAGTTTATATAAACCTGTGGGACCTCTTTCATCCGGTGGAAGATGCAAGAATATCAGATTGTGAAAAGCGACACCTGGTTCTCCATTGCTCATTCCCACGATGTCTCTTTGCAGGCATTGAAAGATGCTAATGGCTTTGTGAAGATGATATCTATGTTGGTGAAACAATTTCTATTCCAAAATGTTAGCAGTATTGTTTCATCTCCCTTATATCTCTCTCTCTCTCGCCTGATTTGAAGAATTGAAGAGAACCTGAAGCTTGCATACAATGACAGATGCCCCAAAGAAAGGTACCCTGTGAGCTGCTTACAGGCATGCTGTAGATATCAAACCTAGGGATGCAGGAACGTGGCAGGGAAAAGGGAAATAAAAGAGAAGTAACGCTCTTGGAATTCTCTCATTTGTCCATAGCACCCTATGGAAACCACTCTTTGGAAAGGTTGCAGCAGCTGTTCTAATACGGAGAGAGTTTTTTCGTGTGTCCTGCCTACGAACGCTGTTCTTGGACTCGCTCTTGCTCGTGTGGGGGAAGTTCTTTTGGAACGTGGCCAAAGAAAAGTGCAGGGTACACTTAAAAGAGGGGGCTACTGTGCATAGGGTATCGGGGGTATCACCTTAGAGAAGAAGGGGGATGATATGGAAGAAAGAGGCCTGTCCGAAGGAAGATAGAGGGCATCATAGTGGTGGCGGGAATGCTCATTGGAAGAAAAGGAAGCTTCTGTGGCGGTGCCAAGAAGGAGAAAAGATTGAGTGTCGTCAGTTTTGGGGATTAGTGTGGAAGAAAGACACTCGAAGGGGCCGACACTGTTCTGTTGGAAGAGCTACAAGCATGTCTGGATTCTCGGTAAGTTTCCTTCGAGCTTCCTCTAACAGGTGGCCTTCAAAGTCAAGCACTTGAAAGAGATAAATAGAGTTATTCTGGTCACAACACGTTGATGGAGATGATGTGCGGCCTGTGTGTTTCTCCGCAAGTTCCTGCAGATTAATATTGTGAAAAAATGATGGTGGTCGGATCCGAATGAGACCCTCTTAATGAGCATCTAGTCTAGTTCGCATGTGTACCTTTGATCAGTTATGCTTATCGAAAGCAGAAGATGTTTATTGGAAACTTGGCACTATATATATACATCTGTTACACATAGGGGCGAAGATGAATGCCCAGAGTCCTTTTGTGAAGATGCAGGAAATGAATCCGTCGACTTTGGGACCTGGATGGTTCAATAGGAGTTATTTACGTGACTGACCAAGTGAATGGGAGACCTGCGGGCATGGACTCTTCTGCCATCTTTATCAATCTGTTTGCAAATGAGGACATTCCAGGAAAGAAGCATGCATGGAAGGCAGAGTATAGAGTGAGCAGGATTGTTCAATACGATAGTGCATTTGACACTTGGAGATATTTGTTCAACTGTGTGCAAAACTTTATGATGCGCTACTATTGAAAAAGAAAGGAAGTTAGTTTGACGCAACAGTACAACAGCTGAACAACAGTCTTTTATCATCAATCATATTGTGCATGGGATTTGTGAGAATTTTAGAAGAGATCGCGCATGATGGAGTAAAAATGTGCAGACATGAGCGTTGAAGGAGAGCTTTGAATTAAAGGAGGCTTCCTTGCACATGGTGGTTGGAACTCGTCCTTAGAAAGCTTGAGCTTTGGAGTTCCAACGATAGTGTGGCCATATTTTTCAGACCAGATGCTGAATAGAAAATGAATTGTAGAGGAATGGAAGATTGGAAAAGGCTTTCAGGCTACAAACACTCAATTTATTAGAAGAGAGGAGATTGAGAGACTGGTACGTACTCGCTTTATTGTATTGTTAAGATCGAGAAGTTCATGATTTGTAACAGAATCCCTCAAGCTGATATGATATATTTGATCCGAATTAATGCTATTGATACCATGCTAACATATATGTGGACAGTGAGTTAAACTTAATGGTTAAAGTTAAAGAAAAAAATATCCACGAGCGAATGTTATTATGTATGTTTTTCATATCTCCTTATTGTCCATCAGAGGCTGAAGTACTTTTGAAGTTGATGTGTCAGTAATGTGAAACATTTAGGAAAGACCAATACCTTGTGCTCATCTGGGAACGGTATGAATTAAGTTTAACTAGTTCTTGTAGACTTGAAGCTACTTTCGAAGCTTAGCATGACTGCATATTGACCTCACATAGTTTCACTTTATTCAAATAGAAAAGGAACATTCTATCTTGTGGCCCTCAACATCTTTCTATTGCGATTCTGACTCTGAAGTACATGCACAAAACCTTAAATGATCTCTTGTCCGCACAATTTGACCGAATCCGAGGGATTTGAACAAAATAAAGTCTCGTATAATCACTTTTTCCTTGGACTCAGAGGCTAAACATTTTGGTGCGTTTGCCGAGAATAGCTTGGTACGTCTCTATAAGAGAGTGCCATAGGTTCGCCTAGCGCCACATGTTGGCCGAGCTTGCAGACTCAAGATCTAGTACATGAGCGAGGGGAGCTCATCCTCAAGAGCAACACAAACGCAAAGAGAGGAACGCGCTCAGAGAAGAGCCCTTGAAAGAGAAAGGAGAAAGTGGGAACCGCTAGGTGAATGGACCTCCATTGGGTCAAGGAAATCTGTTAAAAACGTGTACTCCCGTAGGAGAGTCGCAAATCAAGTGCGGAAGTTTGAAGGAGGGATCCTGAGGCCACGTGCACTAAATTTCTGGGATCGAAGTGATATTGACATCACACCTCTGTTCGAAATGGCTCAGCAGATTTCGGTTCACTTGGGGGACTTCACCAAGTTCTCAGGTACTTGGGACGAAGATCCGGATAGTTTTATCCAGCTATTTGAGGTTACCTGTGAGGCCAATGATGTAGTTGACCAGGATCAAAGGTTGAGGATTTTTCCGGCTATTCTCCGTGATGAGGCAGCCAACTGGTATGGGAATCTGACACCACAAGAGCGTGGAACTTATCAGATGCTCAAGGAAGCCTTCTTGGCAAAGTTTCGACAACAAGGCTTCCAAGATAGATTGGCCCAACAGATGGATTACTTGCGACAAGGAGTCAATGAGAGCATCGATAACTACATTTAGAGAATGGAAACGTTGGTAAGAAAGATGGGCGCGAATGCCCCGAACGATGAGACATTGAAAAGAAGATTCATGGTGGGATTGAGAGATCCTACGGCACAACAGCATATCAGCCTGACAAGGCCTGCAACTTTAATGGATGCTAAGGAACAAGCGAGGCTTTGGGAGGAAGTCCAATTATGCCAACAAAGGAAGATGGAACTCTTATACGAGCCAATGGGAGGCCCAAGAAATATTCCAATAAAAGATCCTGGCCAAGGAAGTCCCGCATTGACGACCCCAGCTTTTGTAGCTGCCACTAGTACGCCAGGCGAGGGAAAGCCTGCGCTAACTGAAGAACGAATATTGGAGTTGGTCACACAAGCTATAAAAGCTGCCACAATGACCCAGAAAACATACACAGTAAAACCCGAGGTAACTACAAACCAGACTCAAGTGTTTAGATCAAATACATGGTGTGGAAAGTGCCATGGTTATGGCCATTTGGCTTCAGAATGCCCTACAGTCTCGAGAGTATTCACAGATAGATCACCACCAAGAATGCATTGCACTTTTTGTGGAAGAACAAATCACACGGAGGACCGATGTTACAACAAGAGAGCCTATGAAGAGAGGACCATGAAATCCGGAGATACAAGGGAAAGACCTTACACGGGATTGCCTGCTCAAAGTGTCCCACCTACATCTCGTTGGGAAAACAGACCGACTTATGGATATGGTGCTCAGGGTCAAGGAGAAGACTATCCAAGAGGAGGCGCACGTGATCAAAGGAGAGATGGCCCAATCCAGTGCTGGAGATGCCATGGCTTTGGCCATACTCAATCTAGATGTCCAAACGAAAAGAAACCAATTGATTATACCCCACTATGTAGGTACTGTAGTGGAGAGGGCCACTTTGAAGATTGTCCTAAACGAAGAGCTGCCGCCGGCAAGGAAAAAGGACCAATAGGGTCCTCGAATTATGTTGACACTCAGATGCATTCCACAACGAGAGCTCAAGAGCACGTCCCTACAATTGGAGTAGTGTTCAAGACACCGAACCCTCAAGAAGGCTCTAGCTCGTCAATGCACTTTGTGGACGCTTACGAGGCCAAGAAACCACATAAAGAGCCAACTGTGGCAGTAGTCACAAGGACTCAAGAGTATTCAAAGAAGCATCCAGAAGGCGAACGCGAAAAAGCTAGCCAGGAGAAGATAACCGAACAGGGAGAGGTAGAGAACCAAGCTGGAGGATTTGATGAGCAGCAAGAGTTTGAGGATGGGGAAGAAATTGAGATCCTTCCACCCGTGACTAAGGAGTTTGTGCCAGGCATAGCACCATTCCCTGAAAGATTGAAGACTCCTAGGAGTAGAAAGGAAAGACAAAGTTCGGAGGAAGTGGACATCGTAAAGCTGCTCGCTGACACGAAAGTCACGTTAGACATTGGCACATTGCTGAAATGTTCACCTGTTTATAGGAAACAATTCTACAACGAATATATCAAGAAGCCGAGGAAAGCTCGAGATAAAAAGAGACAAGATAAAGATGTCCAAGGAATCATTCAAAGTATTACGATGCAAATCGACTCGAATGCTCCAGCTGTGACGGTCGAGATTAAAGGATATGTAGTCCCCGGTGCTCAGTTAGATAGTGGAGCCGCAGTCAACCTTATGACTGAGTTCATGATGAAAGCTTTGGGCCTCAACCACATGGAAGAAACGCCGATGTCCTTGAGAATGGCAGATCAAACACAAGTGAAGCCTGCGGGTCTTTTGAAGAATGTAAGCACAGTTGTGGACGGTTTAGAGTTTAAAGTTGATTATCTGATAGTAAGACCAAGGACCTCAGAGGCTACCTTCTCGATCTTACTTGGACGGCCATGGCTGGTGCAAGCCGAATGTGTGCATGACTGGCGCACAGGTTTTATTTCAATAGGGCCAAAGTCTGATCGGATTCAATTGCAAGTATCCCCACCCTCGAGCAACAAGAAGAAGACAATAATAGTCGATGAGATGGAAAAGAAAGAAAAGGAGAAAGCAAGGCAAGAGATTGCACGAGCTAGGTTTTCCTTGAACACGGACACCTACAAGAATCTGCTTCAAGACGGGTTCAACTTGCAACTCTTTAAGAATCAAGACACGAAGATGGGAGAATATCAAAATCCATTGCTCTATAACGATGATTCCGATCACGAATTGTTGGGATGGTTGACACATACAAGAGAATTCGAGTGCTACATGTTGAGTATAGACGCAAGTAAAAACAAAGCTACTCAATCCCTGGAGAAGGGAACTTCAAAAGAAGAGTTGGAGCTGGAGTTAGCTCCGACAATGGAAGTGCAACAGTTGAGAGAAAGAGTTAGAATGCTAGAAGCAGAGATTCTAAAGAGAAGTCGAGAATCGGAAAAGGAAGCGAAGGGTAAGACTAAAGCGTCGGAAGCCATTGCAAAAACTGAATTAAAGAAATTAGGTTCAATCAAAACAGAACCAAACAATGATTTACTAGCCAACCATGCACGCGTGATCGGAGAGCACATTCCAATCACAACTTCATCAAGGAATAAGGAATATTCGCGAGAAGCTCAGGTGGAAAAATGGGAAGTTTTTCCAGAAAAGTTCTTGAGCGTGGGGTTAGAGCTACCAAATGGAGTACGAGATTGTATTAAGTTGGCACTCAAAAATTTCAGCAAGGCCTTTGCATGGTCATATAGTGATCTGAGAGGAATTGATCCCCGAATCTGCCAACATTATATAGACTTGGAAGAAGGCACAAGACCAATATGTCAACGACTTAGGCGGACAAATCCAGTCTACTCGAAATTGATCAAGTTGGAATTGACTAAATTATTGGAAGCAGGATTCATATATCCCATCGCATCCAGCGAATGGGTATCACCAATTGTAGTTGTTCCGAAGAAAAATAAGAAAATCCGTATTTGCATAGATTATCGAAAGTTGAACGAGCGCACAAAGAAGGATCATTTCCCTTTGCCGTTTACTGATCAAATCTTGGACAGAGTGGCTGGCCATAAATTGTAGTCATTTTTGGATGGTTTCAATGGGTACAACCAGATCCAAATCCATGAAGAGGATCAATCAAAAACTACTTTCACCACAGAATGGGGTACGTTTGCATATCGTGTGATGCCATTTGGATTATGCAATGCACCGGCCACATTCCAGAGGGCAATGATAGTTGCATATCAAGACTATTTGCAGGATTGGATGGAGATATTTCTCGATGACTTTGCGATCAGAGGCGACGATGAAAACATGATGGAGAGGATCAAAGCGATTTTAAGAAGAAGCATTGAAAAAGGCATCGCATTAAATCCTGAAAAAGTGTACATTTGGAGTACGAAGAGGATTGCTTTTGGGACATGTTATTTCCGAAAAAGGGATTGCGGTTGACGAGGATAAAGTGGAAAAGATCGGACAACTTCCACCTCCTCAAAACTTGCAGCAACTCAGAGGATTCTTGGGCCATGCGAATTATTATCGACGTTTTATATTAAATTTTGCATCAATAGCGGCACCACTGACGAATCTTTTGAGGAAAGACCAACAATACCAATGGACTGAAGAGTGTCAAGTTGCATTCAACTCGATCAAAGAGAGATTGATAAATGCACCGATTTTGGTAGCACCTGACTGGACGAAAGAATTCCATGTGCATACCGACGCTTCTTATACTGCGGTTGGAGCAGTGCTATGCCAAGCCGATGAAAAGAAGTTGGATTACCCTATTTATTACGCAAGTCGCAATTTGAATAGCACTGAGAGGAACTACACGACTACGGAGAAGGAATGCCTATCGATGATCTTTGCGGTAAACAAGTATCGGCATTACTTGATGGGAAAACAGTTCACGTTTTATGTGGATCATGAAACCCTCAAGTATATCATTAATAAACCCGAGCTATCAGGACGATTGATGAGGTGGATGCTACTCCTCCAAGAATTTCTGTTCACAGTGGTAACCAGACCTGGCAAAATGCATATATTGGCTGACCATTTATCTCGAATTGTTAATGAAGAGCCAATCTCTGGTGTGCCCGATGATGCTCCTGATGGGCATCTATTCCAGGTTGATGCTAAAGTACCTTGGTATGCCGACTTGGTAAATTTCTTGTGCACTACTAAATATCCGCCAGGAGCAAACAAGAGAGAGAAGAAAAAACTGTTAGCATTGGCGAAGCACCATAGCATCATTGGGGGGCAACTCTATCGATATTTTGTTAATGAGAGCATTTATCGGAGATGTCTCTCGAGGAAGAGGAAGCAACCCTAGTATTGAGAGCATTACATGATGAACCCTACGGTGGGCATTTTGCTGGTGAACTAACGGCAAGAAAGGTTTTATTGGCTGGGTATTGGTGGCCAACGTTGTTCAAAGACTCGCACACATACTGTAAGAAATGCGACAAATGCCAACGAATGGGCAAACCCACATTAGCACATGCTGCTCCTCTTACGCCGGTGTTGGCTCTTAAGCCGTTTGAGAAATGGGGAATTGATTTTGTGGGACCTATTGATCCTCCCTCAAGACGTCGGTCTAATAGGTATATTTTGGTATGCACAGACTATGTTACCAAGTGGGTAGAAGCCAAAGCTCTGAAGACTGACCGAGCTGTTGATGTAGCTAAACTTTTGTATGAACAAATTATCACTCGATTTGGATGCCCGTTGGAAATAGTAAGTGATAGAGGAACGCACTTTGTCAACGAACT
This sequence comes from Ceratopteris richardii, assembly GCA_020310875.1. Lineage (NCBI taxonomy): Eukaryota > Viridiplantae > Streptophyta > Polypodiopsida > Polypodiales > Pteridaceae > Ceratopteris > Ceratopteris richardii. The sequence continues at coordinate 30,070,652 of CM035430.1, forward strand.
GATCGAAGAATTAATGGAATTATATAAAATCAAACATAGGAAAAGCACTCCATATTACCCGAGAGGGAATGGACAAGTGGAGGTCACCAACAAAGTTCTTGAATAGATTCTAACAAAGACAGTAGCTGTGCATAGGAGAGACTGGGATGAGAGACTTTTGGAAGCTTTGTGGGCGTATAGAACATCCTACCGAGTGACGACTAAGAGCATCCCGTTCTCCCTAGTATATGGCGAGGAAGCCATCTTTCCCATCGAAAAAGAAGTTCCGACATTAAGAGTGGCCATCGAGGCCAGGCTGGGAGAGGAAGAGTCATTGAAGGAAAGGTACATACAATTGGTCAAGCTAGAAGAAAAGAGACTCATTGCACAGCAAAGTTTGGAAGCTATTCAGAAGAGACGTAAAGAGAGGCATGACAAGAATCTCAAGACCTATGTGATTCAAGAAGGGGATTTGGTGCTACTCTATGATAGTAAATATTATAAATTCCCGGGGAAGTTACAGACAAGATGGGCAGGACCGTTTAAGGTGGTGGAACTCAACTCCAATGGTTCCATGCAAATTCAAGATTTAGGAGAAGAATGTGCTCCCGTGAAGGTTAACGCGCTTAGAGTTAAACCATATTTCAAGTAGCATTAGGACGGGAGAAGCCAGATGAGATCCAACAGAAGGACGTAGTAGACTCCTTGTACATACATGTATAGTTATATATATATATATATATATGCGCATATGTAAGCTATGATTTGTGTGTCATAAATATTCTTCCTTGCTAGCTCAAGAATTTTGGACTTCTAATTATTTTTCTTGTGTTGCGTAGAGACTGCTAGGAGCTAAGTAACAAAATGGCAGATCAAATAACGCAACTCTACTTGTACGAGCTAAGGATATATTTCTTGGACCAAACATTTGCCCGCATGGACATAGATGTCGACGACTTTGAGACGGAATATGATGTTGAGGAAGCGCATTGGCTGGTATGCTTTATAAACCAGGGTTTGGGTGTTGCATTTTACATTGAGTGTTTTGAGGAATACCTGACTCGACATGTAGGATGGGCGGGAGATCGATATTACTATTTTGATCCTTCTAGGGAAATGCCTAACGAGGAAAACGATATCACTTGGGCTTGGGCAGATGTGTTAACGATAGGAAGTGATGACGGAGCTCCTGAAGTTGATCCTGACTCGCCCTAGGGAAGTTGTCAGGATGCGAGTACGATGTGAGACTACATGAGACATCCCGGAGACCCACATTCTAGATCGTCTAAGGATAGGTATACGAGGGACCAAGGCATAGCCGGCTGTAGTTACCAAGTGAAGAGTCAACTCGATGAATACATATGTAGTGTCTGTAATTGAGAGAATGGAGTGAAGAGGTGGTTGATCTGTCAAAGGTTAGAGTGTATATGTTTGCATGCATGTGTGGGAAAAGTGGGGAAAATCCCTTTCTTCCTCTCCCTAATTCTCAGGACTTGGGTAAATTCATTAACTATGAAAAAAAAAAGGGAAAAGAAAAAATTTGTGTTGCTGTGATCGTACCAATGCGCTATGGTGGGCTAGTAGGTGGGTGGATTTATCCTCGCCGGGTGGTTAGGACCACGAGCCGCAGCTAGTTTCGCCATAGGCTTGGGATGTATATGTCTATGTCTTAGCTACGCGCCATAACGGGTTGGTAGGTAGGTGGAGCCATCGTGGCTGGGTAGTCACGACCACGAGCCGTATCCAGCTTCGTTATGGGCTAGCTGATGTATGTTATGTGTTATCATTGTGTGTTTGTGTGTTGTGCGCTGCATTGCATTGGTAGATGGGTGGAATCAACCTGATCGGGTGGTCAGGTCCACGAATCGCATCCAGTGACAACGTAGGCCAACGTGTGAATATAAATAAAATCTACCTATGAAGTTATTCCCCACTCCTGAGGGGGAGAGAAAGAGAGGAGAGGGCGATGATCGCCTGGAAGGGAATGTTATTTTCTTGTGTGATTGGTATGTGATGGCTTATGACAGATCAACTCACTTTGAATCAACATTCTTGAAGGCACGGAGGCTCTATATGTACTTATGGATGAGGCTCTAGTGAGGTAATGCAACGGGGTTGCTTTATAGCTTGTGTGCTTTATCAGAAGGTTTTCCAGTATGTGGGGCACTCCAGGTTTTTTATGTAGGTCTTGACTTGTACTCGAATCTCGATGGTTTTTGTGGGACGAAGATGGGGATTCTTCGCGAGTGTCTAGTCATGGAATAATTGTACATAGCGAATAGTAGGTGCAATAATGGGGTATGCATTTTGGGTATGTTGCATCTCCGATTGAATTCATTTCAGTTGTTGTTGTTTATTTCGGTATTTCCGTTTCTGTATTTCGCAATGACAGTGCATGTGTAATTCATGGAAAGGTGTGCATGTGTTATTTTGGTTGAGACCATTTTTCATAATGGAATGTATGAGCAAATTGATGCATGGCTGAAGTGGAATTGCATATATGTGCATGTTCTTGGATCATTTTGGAAGTGACTCATTTGTATGTACTCATGAATGATTTTTTTAGCACTGATAGCCTCAATGAGTGCAGGTTCAATGGAAGTGACGGCTTGATGAAAAGGTATGCAAACAAGTTATAAACTGACATGTTCATGGCTGAATGGATATTGCAGCATGTAGTGGCTCGTCGAGGATGACTTCGCAAATAAGAAGAGGGGAGTATGTTAGCTCAGAAAATGGTTGGTTTTGATGCACTAATGTGGTTCTATTTGGCATGAAAATACGTTTGATTTCAGGTACTTGAAGAGTTGATTTGATGATTGATGAGAAGCATGTGGAGATATTGGTAAAGGAAAACAAGGCTATCGATTATGAATTATAATGAGAAGTCAAGAATGGGCTGGTGGAACGGGAAAGGACAAGAACTCGAACAAGAAGAAACTGTGAAGAATGTTTCGATTTGGAGGATTCCGATGATGGTGGGATCTTCTTATTGCAGATTTCAGGGGTGTGGAGAAAAGGGATTGAGCATGGACAAGCCTCCTAAGAACATAGGAAATACTGACGTGCAGAGGAAATTAGAAGCGGCTTCGTTTCAAGGGGGGATGCTTTCTTATCAAACATCAAATACAATCGCTTGACCGATTTCCGGGAATTGATCTTCGACACATCGTTGGAAAAAATTCAGAGATGTGGAGGTGCTCAGCCATTCTGTTGTTCTCATCCCAAAGGTTGGTTGTTTTAATTGTCAGAGAATAAAAAGCCAAATTTGCAGCTTTCTGTTTTGTGTGCTGGAAGTAGAAACTTCTTTTGTTTTTTTCCACAAATTGGGTAGCAGACCGTTACCTCTCTTTTCCGTTTTATGGTTTGTTTTGTTCTTCAGGGAATACTGGAAAAAGGGGGTCTGCCATAAAGAGGGAGTTTTGTTTTTTCTTTTGAGGATGGTTTTGTGCAGGTATCCCGGAGGGGGAAGCGCGCGATCGTTTTGGGCTTCTTAAAAAACAAAATAATTTTTTGTTGTGAAGGGGGGGAGCCTCTTCTTCTTCTTCGCTGTTTTTGGGGAGTGTGAGCACGAGGAGGAGATGGAGGGATTGTGGCGAAGGCAGCAGGAGCTGTCGTAGCAGCAGGTGTGGCATGGAGTTTATATAAACCTGTGGGACCTCTTTCATCCGGCGGAAGATGCAAGAATATCAGATTGTGAAAGGCGACACCTCGTTCTCCATTGCTCATTCCCACGGTGTCTCTTTGTAGGCATTGAAAGATGCTAATGGCTTTGTGAAGATGATATCTATGTTGGTGAAACAATTTCTATTCCAAAACGTTAGCAGTATTGTTTTGTCTCCCCTTATCTCTCTCTCTCTCTCGCCTGATTTGAAGAATTGAAGAGAACCTGAAGCTTGCATACAATGACAGATGCCCCAAAGAAAGGTACCCTGTGAGCTGCTTACAGGCATGTTGTAGATATCAAACCTAGGGATGCAGGAACGTGGCAGGGAAAAGGGAAATAAAAGAGAAGTAAGGCTCTTGGAATTCTCTCATTTGTCCTTAGCACCCTATGGAAACCACTCTTTGGAAAGGTTGCAACAGCTGTTCTAATACGGAGAGAGTTTTTTCGTGTGTCCTGCCTTCGAACGCTGTTCTTGGACTCGCTCTTGCTCGTGTGGGGGAAGTTCTTTTGGAACGTGGCCAAAGAAAAGTGCAGGTTACAATGAAAAGAGGGGGCTACTGTGCATAGGGTATCGGGGGTATCACCTTAGAGACGAAGGGGGATGATATGGAAAAAAGAGGCCTGTCCGAAGGAAGATAGAGGGCATCAGAGTGGTGGCGGGAATGCTCATTGGAAGGAAAGGAAGCTTCTGTGGCGGTGCCAAGAAGGAGAAAAGATTGAGTGTCGTCAGTTTTGGGGATTAGTGTGGAAGAAAGACACTCGAAGGGGCCGACACTGTTCTGCATGGCACCTATTGGAAGAGCTACAAGCATGTCTAGATTCTCGGTAAGTTTCCTTCGAGCTTCCTCTAACAAGTGGCCTTCAAAGTCAAGCACTTGAAAGAGATAAATAGAGTTATTCTGGTCACAACACGTTGATGGAGATGATGTGTGGCCTGTGTGTTTCTCCGCAAGTTCCTGCAGATTAATATTGTGAAAAAATGATGGTGGTCGGATCCGAATGAGACCCTCTTAATGAGCATCTATTGTAGTTCGCATGTGTACCTTTGATCAGTTATGCTTATCGAAAGTAGAAGATGTTTATTGGAAACTTGGCACTATATATATACATCCGTTACACATAGGGGCAAAGATGAATGCCCAGAGTCCTTTTGTGAAGATGCAGGAAATGAATCCGTCGACTTTGGGACCTGGATGGTTCAATAGGAGTTATTTACGTGACTGACCAAGTGAATGGGAGACCTGCGGGCATGGACTCTTCTGCCATCTTTATCAATCTGTTTGCAAATGAGGACATTCCAGGAAAGAAGCATGCATGGAAGGCAGAGTTATAGAGTGAGCAGGATTGTTCAATACGATAGTGCATTTGACACTTGGAGATATTTGTTCAACTGTGTGCAAAGCTTTATGATGCGCTACTATTGAAAAAGAAAGGAAGTTAGTTTGACGCAACAGTACAGCAGCTGAACAACAGTCTTTTATCATCAATCATATTGTGCATGGGATTTGTGAGAATTTTAGAAGAGATCGCGCATGATGGAGTAAAAATGTGCAGACATGAGCGTTGAAGGAGAGCTTTGAATTAAAGGAGGCTTCCTTGCACATGGTGGTTGGAACTCGTCCTTAGAAAGCCTGAGCTTTGGAGTTCCAACGATAGTGTGGCCATATTTTTCAGACCAGATGCTGAATAGAAAATGAATTGTAGAGGAATGGAAGATTGGAAAAGGCTTTCAGGCTACAAACACTCAATTTATTAGAAGAGAGGAGATTGAGAGACTGGTACGTACTCGCTTTATTGTATTGTTAAGATCGAGAAGTTCATGATTTGTAACAGAATCCCTCAAGCTGATATGATATATTTGATCCGAATTAATGCTATTGATACCATGCTAACATATATGTGGACAGTGAGTTAAACTTAATGGTTAAAGTTAAAGAAAAAAATATCCACGAGCGAATGTTATTATGTATGTTTTTCATATCTCCTTATTGTCCATCAGAGGCTGAAGTACTTTTGAAGTTGATGTGTCAGTAATGTGAAACATTTAGGAAAGACCAATACCTTGTGCTCATCTGGGAACGGTATGAATTAAGTTTAACTAGTTCTTGTAGACTTGAAGCTACTTTCGAAGCTTAGCATGACTGCATATTGACCTCACATAGTTTCACTTTATTCAAATAGAAAAGGAACATTCTATCTTGTGGCCCTCAACATCTTTCTATTGCGATTCTGACTCTGAAGTACATGCAGAAAACCTTAAATGATCTCTTGTCCGCACAATTTGACCGAATCCGAGGGATTTGAACAAAATAAAGTCTCGTATAATCACTTTTTCCTTGGACTCAGAGGCTAAACAAATCAAGAAGATAAAAGCACAGATGAAGGAAGAGTTCAAAATCTGTGATCTTGGCCTACTCAATTACTTACTAGGATTGGAAACAGTATATACATAAGGAGGTATGCTCCTAACTCAAAGGAAGTATATCAGAGAAACGATTTCCAAATTCAAAATGGACAACACAAAGGCGGAAAGTACTCCAATGGAGGTAAATCACAAGCTAAGTGCACATGAAGGTGATCTAATTGAGGATGGAACCAGTTATTAAAGTCTTGTAGGGAGTTTGAATTATGCTACCCTAACTAGGTTTTATATATGTTATGGAGCCAGTGTGGTAAGCCAATTTATGCAAAGCACAAGGAAGCCCCACATGGAGGCAACCAAAACAATCTTGAAATACTTGAAGGGTACAATTGATGAAGGGTTGTACTATCCTTATATCTCTGATTTAGATGTCAAATTGTTCTCTGATGCAGATTGGGTAGGTTCCAAAGATGATAGGAGAAGCACCTCAGGTTATCCCTCATTTGTAGGTACAAAATTGATTTCTTGGTCATCAAAGAAGCAACCTATAGTTTCTCTTTCATCAACTGAAGCTGAATATAGAGGTCTTGCCAATGCAATTCAAGAAGCTATGTGGATAAAGATTCTATACTTTGATTTAAGGTTGAATACCTCAACCCCTCACATATTTGGGGACAATATCAGCTCATTGCATCTTGTTGACAATCCCATCTACCATGCCAGGACCAAACACATTGAAGTACACTACCATTATGTCAGAGAGAAGATCATTAGCAAGGATATACAATTGTCATATGTATCTACACATCAATAATATGCATACATGATGATAAAAGCATTGGATTGCATGAAATTATGAAGAACTAAAAGACTCAAGCATCTTAGGCTTGAGGGGGAGTTTTTGGTACATTTTGCAAGACTGAGTGCTTGGCACTCAGTCACTCTAGCTCAACTTACATGCGAAAGTATATGGGAACACTTGCTTATGTTTTTTACATTATTACCATAGATAAATGGTAAAGTCATAAAGTAGGAGAATATCATTGATGCAGGTAAAGCCAAGCCCATGACTTATTTGTTGAGAGAATGAATTCAATCACCCCTAAAGTGTAGGAACACTTTTAGGAGTGGAAAGATTCAGAATTCAAATCACTTATACATGTATAAATACATCACTCTCTAGTCGTAGGGAAGTGAGCTACATTGGAGAGCTATTGAGCTCTAACTTTGGGCATACCTTGAGCTCTACTACTGTAAAATTAGTCCTCTACATTTTCCATGTATCATATGTGCATTATCACTTACTAATTGATATATTTCTTCATGATCATTTTTGTGTACTATTGCCTGTCAACTTCTCATCTTTTCAGTGATTTTGCAAAAGCAAGTTCTCTGCATATTCTCCATCATTTATGCAGTTTAACTTGTTATAGGTAGAGTGAAGTGTCTATTTTGTGCCTACAAAGTTCCATTAGTTTTGATTTTGCAGATTTTGAGATATGTGTTCATGAAGTAGCCTATGTCTGCACTTCTTCTTGCTCCTGAAATGTCGAGATGACCCTTGTTAGGCTTATTGCTCAGTGTATAGTCCCTCTAAATTCATGAAATAGCTTGTGTTAGTTAGCTAAAGACTTCAATTAGATGTGTGTAAAAGCTCTCTAGTCAATTCATACCAAGTTGTGAGCTCTCAGCAAAACTCTCAGTACCTATTTTCCTAAAATATAAAGTTTTTCTCACAAGTCTAGCACTTGTAAGTTATTTGTTTTGGCATGAACATTTGAGAATAATGTTACAAAGCACATAGTGGTTCTAAATACATATTTGAGAAGCCAAAGGGGTCTACTAAGGTTCCCTGAAGTTATATTGGCTGGTGTAGAGCAGGTTTTGTGCAACACTAGTCCATCTCTAGAGTGTATCCAACTGTCTCCTCACACCCACTCCCAAGAGAATACATAGGATGTGAATATTGAAGAAATCTTGAAGGGAATTCACCATAAGGTCAGTTTATTTAAATTCAAAAAAATGGACTCGAAGGTGAGAAATGATTTACTAAGAGTCATGGAGTCTTCCTACTTAAGCCCACGGCCAAGTATAGATGGATTCATGGTAGATTTTCCCCCTATGCCCCTGCAGACTACCAGAGTTCAAGATTATTGGTTTCCATAAAAAGCAAATTTTTGATAAGTTTGTAGATTGTCGCTCTCGCACCAATTTGATGCCTAATTTTACTATTTACAAATTAAACTTGGACCTCACTAAAGCAACACCTTTTATTGATGACACTCAAAGATCAACATCGAGTTACACCACTCGGCATCATTGAAAATGTACTCATGACAGTTTAAGGTTGTTATTTTCTCTTGAATTTTATTGTTATTGCCTTGACATAGGAGACCTCTTATCCTCTACTCCTGGGAAGGCCTTTGCTGATGTAGATGATTATTCTCCAAAAGACAAGTTATACTTGAGTTTAGAACACCTCTATATCAAGCATAACTCAAAACCTTCTTCAATTTTGGATACTTTTTACCAAACTATGAATCCCTATCACTTATGTGAATTGTAACTTCACTTAGAAAAGTCTGCTTCACAAAACTCTTTGATTGACTAATGAAATGGTTTAATTTTTCTATGAAACTTTTTCACAATACTTCTATAATGTCTGTGCAGCTACTGCAAGTGAAAGTTCTTCAAAAGAACGTATTAAACTTCAGGTTTACTTCAATAAGGAAACCTATTTTTGAAACAGGCTTTCTCTACAGGCGACTTTTACATATGCAACTTTAACTATTTGGTTCTCTCAATCTACAACCCATTTAATCAAATTCTTTTAGACATAAATGGCTTACCTTCCAACTTAGAGTTTGAGTCCTCATTTGTGTAAAAATTTACACTCTACACTGAGATCTGATCAAATCATTGACCATCCAATTTGCACCTATTTCAAAAGTCACTTAATACATTAACACATACAAATGTTCCTACTCACAATTCTCTTAGCTTGTTTGCAATTGGACTCTCAAAACTTGACCATAGATGCATTAACTATGGACTTAGACACATACAAAAGGATTTCTAAAATGATTAAGCACAGAAGGAGAAATGGAGAAAAGATCAACATGCATTTCTCAGACAACTTCTTCTATTCAACTCATCTTACATCTGATGGATAATTCTTATTCAACTTATGATCTACTCCTCCCTATATCATCTATACTTCTTCTGTCATATGTATCCCCTCCATATACAAGTATATATATGCATATCTATACATACTCGTCAGTATTACAAAAGTATTTATGAACTAATTACAAATTTAATGTACATATGTATACAAATCACTTTCCTTTGATTCTTCTCTTTACTTCATGCTTCATCCTTTATTCTTTTCTTTGTCCTTCACTCTTCATTCTTCATTGTAATCATCAATTAATGATTTTCGTGCTCCAACAACTCCCATCAATCTTTAATTGTGATTACCTACATCTTTATCCCTGCCATATCTTTGAATCCATCCAAACTCTTTGTCAACATATCTGCAAGTTGATCCTTTGTAGGTGTGTGCATTACTTCTATTTCTTTATCAACAACCTTCTCTCCTAGAAAATAATATTGAATCTCAATAGGTTTGGTCCTGGCATGAAACACAAGGTTAGCTTCCAAATACAAAGAAGTGATATTATCTCCACAAATGATAGGAGTACTATCAATGATATCAAAACTCTTCATGAGAGTTTTTAGCCATATGACTTCCTTTGCAGCTTCTACCATACCTTTATACTATGCTTGTGTAGATGACAAAGCAACTGTATGTGGCTTCTTAGAACACCAGGAAATTAATTTATCTCCCATATAACACAAATACCCATGTGTTGATCTTCTATCATCAGAGTTACCTACCCAATCTGCATCATTATATATCTTGATCCTTGTATCTGAAGTAAATCCATAATACAAACCTTCTTTAAATGTGGCCTTGATATACCTAAGCAACTTTGACCTGCAATCCAATGTTCCTTTCTAGGACAATGCATGAATTGAGATAAAACTCCAACTGCATATGACAAATCACTCCTTGTTAATGTAGCAGAAATCAAGCTACCCACCAAAATCTGATAAAGCTTCATGTCTTTGAATTCTTCTTCTCCATATCTACTCAATTTGTGATTCACTTCCATTGGAGTTGGTGCTATCGTGCAATCTTCCATTTTAAACTTGATTAGCATATTCTTCAAATACCTTTCTTGAGTCACATATATTCCATGTTGAGTATATGAAATCTCCATTCCCAAGAAATACGAAAAATTTCCCCAAGTCACTGATCTTTAATTCTTTTTCCATCTACTTCTTAAGCATTTGTATGCCTTTCTCATCTGTACCTGTCAGTATTATGTCATCAACATAAATACAAACATTTATAAATCCATCCTCACTTGCTTTCACTAGCAAGCTACTATTTGTCTTTGATGCTTGAAAACCAAGTTTCCTCAAGAACTTTACAAGCCTATAATTCCATGCCCTTGGGGCCTACTTCAAACCATACAAAGCTCTCTTGAGCTTACACACATGATCCAGATAAAATTGATCTTTAAAACCATTTGGTTGTTCCAGGAAAACTTCATCTGAAATGTAACCATTCAAAAATGCATTCTTCACATCTAATTGAGATAATTTCTAGCCTTTGCAAGCAGCAATAGCTATGAGAGTCCTTATGGTTGTCATCTTTGCAATAGGACTATAAGTTTCATCCTAGTCCACACCATATGTCTGTGCATATCCTTTTACAACAAGTCTGGCTTTGTACCTAGACACACCTCCATCTGCAAAACTTTTTGTTTTGTAAACCCACTTACATCCAATTACCTTCTAATTAATTGGTTTATGTATCGATTCCCAAGTCTCATTCTCAATGAGTGCATCATACTCTTCCTTCATAGATTTTTCTCAATTCTCCTTTCCTTTGGCTTCATCATATGTGGATGTGTCTTCATCTGCTTTTATCATGTAAGCATAATCTTTAGTAGTCAAGAATGAATTATCATAGCTATACCTTATGGGTTGCCATTTGTGCCTTGATGATCTTCTTAGTTCTCCACTTCTTCGAGTTTCTGGTTCATCACATTCTGGATCAAACCTTGGCATTTCTTCATCTTCAACTAGTACTTCATTATTCTCTTCTTCCTCAAGGATTTGAACCTTTGATTTACCTTTCTTCTGATTCAATGTTTCTTCAATATCTGCATAAGCACTATTTGTACATGAGTACCAAGTACCTTGCTCATCAAATGTGACATCCTTTGATACTAGGAATTTCTTTGTAGATGGACTCCACAACTTGTATCCCATTTGCTTATCATCATAACCAATGAACACATATTTTTTAGCCTTTGGTTCCAATTTATGCCTTAATTGAGAAGGAACATAAGCATAGGCTAAGCAACCAGATTCTTTGCAATGATCTAATGTAGGTCTCTTACCCCACCAAGCTTCATATGGTGTCATACCCTGCAAAGCTTTACATGGTAGCCTATTAACCAAGTATGTGGATATATTTACAGCCTCAGTCCACAAATAATTAGGGCAGTTCTTCTCTTTCATCATTGATCTTGCAAACTCAACAAAAGTTCTATTTCTCCTTTTTTCTACACCATTTTGTTGAGGAGAGTACCTCCAAGTAACTTCTCTTTTCATACTTGCATTCCACAAATAATCACTGAATTCATTTGAAAAATGCTCTCCCCCTCCATATGATCTCAATCTCTTCAATTTTTGTCCTGTAACCCTCTCTGCATATACATGATAGTGTTTAAATGTAATAAACACTTCTAACTTATCTTTGATCACATAGATAGTGATCGACTGTGTACCTAAGTATCGACTTAGGGACTTGTGGATAAAGAGACTATACTTCAATCCCCCTCAAGTGCATATAGTGGGGATTCATGCTTTAATTATCAATCCAAGGAGTATCAAAACCTAGACGAGTGTATGAGGACATGCATTCAAATGATGGTCAATGCAAATGATGTCTAACAAGGTACATGCAAGTATAAATGTTGAAGAATCACTCACAAATTTGGCATACAGATAGACATAAAGATGAAGAAAGACAAAGAGAAGCACAAACAAAGCATTCAGAAAATCAAGCCTTAGTGAAGGGACAAATTCACGACTGTAATATAGTTCATAGAAACTTCCAGAAATACGAGTTTTGAATCTCGGAACAAAATGTATATATATGTGGTAGAAGATCATAATACAATGAGAATGAGAGAAAGAAGAAAGAGCGGAGAGACTGCATGGAACCAGAATAGAATAGCGCATATAGAAACTGAGGATAGTGATATAGAAGACGCCAGAGATTGTGTATGTAGAGATGAATAATAGAACCTGAACTGTCGGGTATTCATCTGAGAGAGATGGTAAGGAATAACTACTCAGAATAGGAGAGTTTTCCATAGCTATGAGCAAAGTGAGGCCAAGCTATTTTTGTACACATCTTCTCTAATAGAAAACACATGTTCATGTGGAAGTTTGAGCGCATTCTTCGTATGTAAAGAAATATGAGTGATTTCATGTTACTGTGAAAGTTAGTTAACAGTTACAGTTTTCTCAGTAAATGTTTTCCGGTACATCTACAAGTTAAATATCGCAACATAGTGTAAAGCTTTTCATGAGAGATAGCTCATTTTGAAGCTAGTAATCTCAACTACAAACTGGTCAAAGAATTTTGTGAAACGGAACATGTACACATGTTACAGTGTCTGACCGTAAAAGACGTCCAGAAGTGATGAAGTTTTTTCTCAAACTTCAAAGAAAGTTTATTTACTAAAGGAAGCTCAGGTATAACTTCCTTACTTCATCTACAATCATTTGAAATAGCTTCAAACAGAATTGCAGTTGATTCCAATAAGATTCCGGTACAATTACGGTGACAGTTTAGTAATAGTTTGATGAAGTTCCAGTGAAATTTTGGTGAGTTTCAAATACAGTTTTTGGCTTGTTTAAGTGGCGAAAAGAATATCTAAAGTAAGAAAACAAAGAATTGTGAAGATTGAAGTAAATCAGTTCAGAATTAAAGTATGAAGGAAAGGCGAAGTTTTTGTAAAGTGAATTCTCAGAATTTACTAAATACAGTAGTAAAGTTTTCAGGTTGCTAAGCTACTGATGATTATAGAGGTATTCTAACATCACTTTAGCTTAGTTCTTGTGGTGTGGCAATATTCCGCAGCTTAATTATCAAGCTTTTGCCATGAAACCAACAATAAATCCACCACATTCAAGCTTTCAAGGTAGGCTATGGTGTAGCGACACTTGGAATAGTAGTCAATAGTAAATCAAGCTTTTCTCTCAGCTTCAAACTCTGAATATAGCAAATAGTGGGTTTCTTTCGAAGCTCTCAAGAAGACGCATCCAATGGTAGTCTTTTCACTCGATTCTGATGCTCTTGCTTCAAGTTATGAGCAAAATACTGAGCTACAAGAATGATCTTCCTACACGTCAGCACTGCCCACACTTAACACACACCTTACCAACAACAAACAAGCACTTTCGTGGATAGAAAACCCTTCTAAGCACTCTTTTCAAGCATCACACATGCATGCAAGCTCACAAGGAAGAAGATACAGAGAGGAGAAGACACAAATTCGAAATTCTATGCTCTTGATTCTCACAATGGCTAAAAAGTCTTTACAAAGAGTCACAAAATGACTTATATACTTGTGGCCTGGAATTGGTCCTTTCACACAAGAAACCGGCACTTTATTGATGAAAAGACTAATTCCCTACTAATTTACAAGGGTGATGATACAAATCTCTATGGGTATGCATCTAGAGGACTCCTCTAGTGCATTTACATCAAAAAATATATTACAAAATGACTATGGTACGAAAATAAAGTGTCCAAATCGGAAAAATTTTGGGGCCCTTCTTTTTCTTTGCATCTTTGCTCTGCAACACTCTCCCCCTCTTTGTCTCTGTCATCCCTTGACAGGCTTCGCTTCTTGTATCTAGTTTTGTGCATGTAGTCGAACTGGTTCTTTATCAACTGATAGCCTCTTTATAATTGACCATTGCCAGCTTCTGCAGAAGTCGTAATGATATAATTTTACAAGTGGTCAAGAAACTGATCATAACTCGGGACCTGTTGCATTGGTTTTGGCCTCTTTTTTTTCTTTCCTCTACATGCAACCCGTGGAGATGGAATACCTTAGATTTGTAGTCTAGCTCACCAATAACCTCTTTAAATCTGGGTTGTTGTGTTAAGTCGGGCTGCCACGCATGCAAGTAGTGGAAGGTATGAAGGTCTGGATCTTTGGCCTTCGATCTGGACCTTCCGAAGATCAAGAGGTTGAAGCACCTTCCTGGGGATCTGGATCTTCCAGATATCTTCTTGCACTTCCTCATGGATAATTGCTGGCCTTGATCCCTCCTTGCCTGTTGCGTACTTCCCACTGTTGTATGCCCCTGTGGGGCTCTGTGCAAAGATGGGTGTTGTGTGCCCCTACATGGCTTCCTGCAGAGATATGTCTTCAGATATATTGTCTTTAGTGAAGCTTCTTCCTTGGTTTCCTTCTTTTTTTCCTCTTGCTTGACTCTCCTTCTACACTACCCCCTCCTGAACTCTGTCATCCCCGATAGGCTTTGGAATGCGGCGGTAGTACGTCCTGTAGACCTTTTGCTTTGTTTCATTAAGCAGATTGGCTTCACATATCATCAGTTGCTTCCATTGTTCAGCTGTCACACCATTCTGTGGTGCCTGTCGATGGTCTGCAAAGAAGCTTAATTCATACGCAACTAATCTGGCATTCATATTAGTTGACATCTGAGTCAATCTTAAAAAATCTTGTAAAAAATGCTTCCTCAAAAGTTTGCATGTAGGGTCTCGGCAAAAACATAAGTCTGGAGTAGTATGCCATAATTGTAAGGTGACTAGGCATAACTGATAGATCAAAAACAAGAATATCGGTGCCTTGGTTAATGCTGATGAAATTCAAAAATGTGTATGCCGCATGCTTGAAAACTTTGAGTACTATCAGTATCATGCTGAGGATTTTATTGGTCATCTTGATTGTGAGATCGGGTACTGTCACATAACGATTTAACCAAAATTCGATGGATCTCACCATGTATTCTTCCGTTGGTAAATAGTTGTGGGGTGGACTTGGAAGTAGTGGGTAATTCAACCATTGTTTATTGAGCTTACCACTTTTTTGCATTTCCAAAAATTCTTGTGCATCAAGTCGACGAGGCGTTGGGAAAAAAGAAGGATTTACCTGTAATAAATATGGTGCTGCTTGCCAGTGCACCTGCAAGGTAGGATTCTTTTCCAAAAATTTCCTTCTCCAAAGTGGTTGTGTTGCCTCAAATTCCTCTTGAGTGTAAGTGAAAGTATTTGCTTTGAAGTTCAACTGCTCATTTGGATCTTTTTGCATGGTCTGCTTTATATACCGACATGTTTGCTCTTTCAATAGCCCATAAGGTATGTTGAATGGCTTTATGATCTAATCCAAGTCTTTGCCTTTAATCTTTGCCTCCTTCATTACTTTGACTACTTCATTTTCAAAATTTTCTGTTAACCGAGACACGAATAGTGCCTGTTCCTTCTGACCTATTTTTGTAGTATACGGCATGGGATGATCATCACAAGGTTCCGTTGTCTGCTCTTTTACTGATGAATGATAGATCGGGGGAGATAGAGGACATACCTCTACCTCGTCAGTAGGATTTCCTTGTTGCGGCTCTACTGGGGTCCCGATTGTGGCTTGTTGTTTTATTTGATCTCTTAATTGTGCAATGAGTTCTTCATTCTCTTTGATTTCATTCAGGGTCGTTGTTAGCACGTCTTTCGCCATCAAAAGTTCGTGGCTGATAGCTGCTATTTGGTCGGTGTCTTCATTATAAGCTACTAAAAGTTTGTCTTCAGTAGCTTTCCATTGCGTTCTGAGTTCCTTAGTATCATGCATATACCTTTTTTCCCATTCTTCTCTGATGGTTCGCTCTTGTTTCAGCAGATTTTCGTACTTTACAATCTGGTCTTCCAAGCCTTCGTGTCTATTGTGGCTGTCTCTCGTGTTTCTATAGGTTGGTTGTACAGTATGGCATGCATAATTTCCTTATTCCTATTTCGTAGATTGTCGGTTTCTTCTATGTATACCTTGATCTGAGTTTCTAATAGGTTACTCCTAGCATTTATTCTTTCCTTATCTGCTTCACTAGCTTCATACCTTCTCTGCAACTCTATAAGTTGATCCTGTATTTTTCGGTTTTGCTCAGTTAGTGTGGTGCTTTGTTCCCTGGCTTCTTTAACTTTTGATTCCTTGGCTGAGAGTGCCTGTTGGACTTGATTTAATTTTGCTGACAAGTTTTCACTCATCACTTGGTGGCTTCTCTCTCTCATAGCCTGGTCATAATCTGCATCCGTTTCGAGCATTTGTTGTTGCGTATCTATTGTTGTTTGTATCATTTGCTTCACTACTGGCTTCAATTGAGCTACATCTACGTTTAACCATGTTTTAGGTATTCTAGGTTCTTCACCTGTGGTAGCATCTTTTACTTGTGCCACATCTAGTGTTGTTTCGTGGGGCTGTCGAATATGGAGTTGTATCATTGGCTCAGCCTCTTTGGTTACTTCCTTACCTTGGGGCGTATTGTCAGGAATTTCAATCACATTTTTGTCCACATTTTGTTGTGATTGCCTTTCTTTTCCAGGCTCATTTGTAATTCTTCCTTTATTGGTGGTACCACATCTATTTTTGGTATACTGATCTTGGATTGTTTATTCAACTGGATGAGGTGTCTTCCTTCATATTGTACTTCCTGATTTTGTACTTGCGAGTTTTGATTGTCGAGGGTGGTTTTGATTTGGTGGATCTCCATCCATTCTTCATTATTCATCTCTGTCCTTATATCTGTGTCCAATGTGTCATGATCACAACTAGATTATTCATTGGAAATCGATTCATCAAGTCCCAATTCCTTGTATCTGGCGGCTTGTGATGGGCTATGTTCTTTGTGTCCCCTCTTCTGCAACCTTCTAGACTGTCTGTATTGATGTCCTTGGATAGTGAGGTTCATTTGACCCCGCATGTAAGTATGTGTTTCTTCTAAAGCTCCTGAGAGATCTCTTTGTGTTATCAGAGATTGGTTCAACGAAACCTTTGGGAGTAGATGTGTTTGCTTTGATTGTGGGGTTTCCTGTGCTTCTTCTACTCTAGCTCGCTTAGCCCCCCGATTGGCGTCTTCGAACTTGTTCCCACTTCCTCCTTGGTTATGGATGTTTTCTTTTCCTTTTAGAATTATGGCCAACTTCACATATTTTGCCATTTCAATGGAGGTTGACATCAATCGGAGGCATTCCTTCATTTCAAGTGCTTCATAGATCAATAAGGTCAATGCAGAGCTTCCATTTAAAAACTTCTTATGATTCCATTTCTTCTTGGCTTCAAATAAGTGTTCTTGTATGTATGGTGTAAGGTTGACTTGATTCCCAATTCGCCACATAGCATGAGATAACAATTGAACTACAATCTTTTGAGGTGGTGTATATCTGTTCATGCTTGGGAAACAAAAATGTTGATGCACCACATGGACTGATTCTTCAATATCTGTCCTGTTAATTTCCAAAAAGGTTTTCTTTCTCGCATCATGATATTCCTCTTTGAGATTCGTGAGACTGTTCTGACTCCATCCAAAAGCTTTGTTGATGAGTTCATGTGTAAATTGAATAGTTTTCCATGCCTATGTTTTGTGAAGAACTTTAGCTTCTATAATTGAGGGCTCATCCGCGGCTGCCTGTAGCATGTTCATAACTTGAGTGCATCTTTGAAAATACGGTAAATAAATTGGGAGCCATAGAAATGCGTCGATTCCGGCCCTTGTCCAACTTTCGTAATGCTTGGCAATCCTTGTATTATGGTTTGGAAGTCTTGCAACATCGATGGAAAATAGTGATCCATGTCCATAATCTTGATGGTGGCCAAAAAGATGAGGTCTACCACTGGTTGGTCTTCGAGGAACCAATGACCCCTTGCTTTCGTAATTGATTCCAAAGGAAGGAGCAAGACCTCTTCCTCTTGTGTAGCTTCTCAGTCAGGTGGATGCCATCTGCATTTAAAGTACACCACAATCAGTGTAAAAGTGGTTGTATGACTTATTTTCCACTAATCTCCATGAATCGAATAGTTCTCGGAGTGACTTGTGTTGTCCTTTCCCCGTGGGTGTGAGAAAGGTAGTAACTGGGATTTTTTCATTTATATATTTTTTCTTATTATTTTTTCTTGAAAGAAAACAAACACGTTAGTGAGTAGCCGAAGCCTAATTATTTTTCCCCAAGGTTATCACACAAGTGCTTTCCTATTCCCTTGGAGGGAAATGTGCATTACTAAAAAATAGAGGAAGAATTATGTGCCGAATGCATGGCCTCTTAATGTGGCCCTATTATGCACATTCGAGGTGCGTGGAACTCAAGATGTGTGCAAGAAGAAGTTGCTGGCGAGTTTGTCGATGACGATCGCAATTTGGGTATCCAAATCAACTTTGTTTTGTTGTCCTTGACTGCATCCTTCTTTTGTTGTTCTATGTGTGGTTGTCATTTTGTGATTCTTTTTTGCTAGCCATTCATATCTTGGAGTTTCTTTAGTTGAGTACTTCTGTTTTTGCAATTTCGAGCTGTTGCGTCTTTCTTGCTCCTTTGACTCTATTTTTTATGGGTCCTTCTTTCATAGTGGTGTTTTCAATTTAGTTTTCTTCATTTGCACATGTGATTTTGGAATCCATATTAGCGTTCTAAAGGGTTGAGCAACAATCAGCTTCTTTGGGATCCATAATTGACAAGCTTCTGTAAACCTCGGGATCCAGCTTGTCTTGAAATCTTGACTTGTTGTTGGTTCCCTTGTAGGTAATTGCTGGTGATATGCTGCTATTTGATCCTTCTGAATCCATGCCTGTCTGGTGCCTTGAATTGGATATATTCTAGTGTGGGATGGTTCTGGATGACTATGCTTACTAGTCACTCTTGTGCTCAATTCCTCACTAGGGCTCTCCATGGAAACATTGTTAGTAGAGGGGTCCAATGGATGATGAGGGTGTGTAAGATTAAGACTTGGTGTAAACTCATCTGAAGTGCTTGAAGGTGGGGGTTCTATAGTAGAGGTAGATGTACAAACATCATCATGCATGAGCGATTGATCTCTCAGAACTAGACACGTGGATTTGATGGGTCGTTCTTCCATCAAACTGAATACTTTGCGGTATCCTATCTTGGCTGATATATAGCCCAAGCTAATTGGATCGTTACCTCATATTCATATATCCAATCCTCACCTAACACAAGCTCTTCTAATAAATCTTGATCATGGCATACTAATAGTTTTTGTTGCATTGTGTTATTCCCTAGGTGCAATGATAAGGTAATCTCGCCTATGCATTCAGTAACCTTTCCTCCTATTCCAATCAGATGTGCTTTGGTTGGACGTAATTGTGCTTTGAGTTGATGAGTTAAAGAGGATCTGATGCAACTGACAGCTGCTCCTATGTCAATGAGAGCATCAACCAAGTGGTATTCCTCTGTTCCCACTCCTAAGTTCAAATTGGGTTGCCTCACTTTATGTCCTAGGTTTTCTGAGGCTCTAAAATTAGCCATTGGGATAGGCTCCTCTCCTAGCCGATATCTTTCATCCCTCTCTCTCATCCATTCCTTTCGTTTCCTTATTCATTCTAGGGCCTCTTGTCATGCCTCCTCACATATTTTCTCTTCTTCTTCTCCTCTATTTCTTGCTACTAGAAGTCTTAACAACATCTCTTCTGTTAATGGCTCTAAATACTTCTTCACTCGACACCCACTTATATAATGAGGTAGTACTTCTCCGTCTAGGGTTGCTAAATTGATGGCTCCACTAGTTGATATGCGATTGATCACCAAGAGTCCATATCCTCTCTTCTCCAGCTTCTTTGCATGTTGCTTTAAAGTATATACCAGGGCTAAATCTCCTTCCTTCAAATTTTTATCCTTAATGTGAGCATCAAAGTATGCCTTTTGTCGCCTTTTTGTAACATAAATGCTTGCCACTGCTTGTAACCTAGTTTCATGTAGCTTCTCGATTTGGTCCAATTGATTAAATAACTCATGTCCAGTCCATTCGCAGTTTGAGGCTACTCTAAGAGTAGGCACTAGGAAATCAATTGGTAAGATGGCATTCTGGCCATACACTAGTTAAACGGAGTAGTTCCTATGGCTGTTTTGTATGCTACTCAGAATGCCCATAAAGCGTGATGTAATTGCTTGTCCCAATTGGATCTTCCATTGTTAACAATCTTTGTGAGAACTGTACACAATATTTTGTTTGAACTTTCATGATGTCCATTGGCTTGTGGGTGATAGGGAGCTGATTTCTTGTGAATCACTAGGAATTAATTCATTAAGGCTTCTATCACTTCATTGACGAAGTGTGTGCCTCTATCACTCACGATTTCTATAGGCAATCCAAATCTAGCGAATATATTTTCAAAGAGAAACTTAGCCATGGTCCTTGCATCGTTCTTTTTAGTTGCTCTGGCTTCTACCCATTTGGTCAAGTAGTCCGTCGCTACAATTATGTACTCGGCATGGGACCCTTTCGCCAGTGGGCTAATAGGTCCTACAAAATCTATTCCCCATTTGGTAAATGCTCTAGCACTTATCATAGGTCTTAATGGAATTTCATCTCTTCTAATAGGATACTTCGTTCGTTGACATGTATCACATCTTTGGACATAAGTGGCTGCATCTTGATATAAAGTTGGCCACCACATTCCAGCAAAGAGAATCATTTTTGCAGTTTTATCTACAGAAAAATGTCCTCCGATGGCTCCTATATGAGCCATTTCTAAGACTGAAACATACTCGTCTTCATGGATGAACATTCTTAAATGGTTGTCCCTTCCTCTTTTGAAAAGTTGTTTGCCTATAAGTATGTAATCTTTGCTTTGTTCCTCAAGGGCACATTTTCTTGACAAATTAGCTCCTTTTGGGTACTCCTGTGTTTTCAAGAATTTTACCAAAGGCATACTCCACCTCGGTGCTATTGTAGAGTAACATAGAGTAGAGTTCTCTTCAGGTGCTCTTTCTTGACAAGTGGGGCAAGTAGATATGTAGTTATGTGTATCCCTCTGCATGGTTGGCCAATATATGCCTAATCTTGTAAGTGCTTGCCAAGTTCCATTCACACTTCGATGAGTTTTCCATTTATTCACATGTGCTTTTTGAAGCCACATCTCTTGCTCCTCTTCTTCCACACATCTCATGAGTAGTCCGCTTGGATCTTGGTGGTATAGGCTTCCAACTAGGATGTGGAGATTTTTAGTCTTCCATAGCTCCTGGTTTTTGTTTAAATTGATGCGATGTTGAGGTCCATGCGTGAGTATGGTAATCAATTTTTCCACCCATTGTGGACATACTTCGAGGTTGAAAAGATAAGTATCCAGTAGATCATCTAGCACTCCTGTGGGAGGTTCTCCATGTGTCATTCTCGATAGGCGATCTACACGGATGTGCGTATTCCCTTTCTTGACTACTACTTCAAAACCAAATTCCATTAACAATAGAAACCATCAAACTAGTCGTCCATTGTTGCAAGGTTTATTGACTAGGTATAGTAGGGCTTGATGATCAATGAAGAATTTGAATTTGTTTGCCAATAAGTAGTGTCTAAATTTCTTTACGGCATATACCATTCCTAAGCCCTCTTGCTTTGTAGTGGTATAATTACACTCAGCTTGGTTTAATTGTCTACTAGCATAGGCTATAGGATGGTCTAGTTTCCCTGTATCGTCTAGTTGTGCTAAGATGCAGCCAATGGCAAACTTGGAGGCATCTACATGAATATGAAATGGTCTATTCCAATCGGGTACTCTTAGGATTGGTGCTGAGCTCAAGCGACTCTTCAATTCATTGAAAGCCTTTTCACATTCTCCCATCTAGCTAACTTGATTCAGTAATCCATAAAGGAGCCTTGCAATTATGGCATACATGTGAATGAATCTACGATAGTATCCACAATGTCCCATAAATGTTTGCACTTCCTTAGCGATCTTTGGTCTTGGAAAATCCAAAATTACTTTGATTTTGTCTTCATCCATGGAAATTCCATTCTTAGAGACAATGTGTCCTAACATCTTCTCCTGACAAACCATGAAGACACATTTTTCTAGATTAAGGCATACTCTATACTGACGAAATTTGGAAAATATTTTTCTTAGTTCTGGAATATGTTCTGATCGCATGGTTGAATAGGTACATAAATCTTCTACGTATACCTCCATACTTTTTCTCAAGAATTCCTTGAACACATGGCACATCAATCTTTGGAAATTGGTTGGGGCATTAGTTAACCCAAATGGCATAACCCTGAATGCATAAACTCCCCATTCGGTTGCAAAGGCTGTCTTATGTTGGTCTTCAGGAGCAATGGCTACCTGGTTATATCCTAAGAAGCCGTCAAGGAAGCTATAGACTTCCTTGCCTGCCACTCTTTCCAACAAATGATCTGTGATAGGTAATGGATAACTATCGCATATCATGGTAGCGTTTACCTTTTTAAGGTTAATGCATACCCTTAACTTGTCGTTCTTCTTCGATACTACCACCAATGGTGATACCCATTCCGTATGTTCAATTTCATAAATGAAGCCCGCATCCAATAACTTATCTATTTCTTCCTTAATCTTTGCCGAATAAACATCATTATAAGTGTATGGTCTTTGTTTGAAGGGCTTGGCTTCTGTCATCATAGGGATTCTATGGGTGCCAATAGAAGGATCTACACTTTTTAAGTCCTTATATGTCCATGCAAAGACATCTCTATATTCTCTTATGAGTTGTATCAACTCTTGTTCTTCCTCAAGCGAGACATCTTGTCCTATAAAAGTGCATCTCTCTTCTCTTTCCTCCAGAACTACTACTATCTTCTTGGTTTGCTCTTTATTGTCGTATGCTATCCCTGGTCGTGCTTCCCATTTTGGCATCTGAATAGCAATCTTCCTCTCCTCTACCTCATATTTCTTGAAGTGCTCGGGTACCTCGAATAGGTCTTGAGGTATGTTTTTGTCTTTTTTGTTTTGCCTATCTGGTTCATTTTCTTCCCTTTGTGTTATTCCTTGATTTGACTCATTAGTCATGGTGCTTACTTCCTGATTCTCCTTTTCTTCCTTAATAGGTTCCAATTCCATTTCTATGCTCTCATAATCTTCCTTCCACTCTTTTTCAATTACCTCTCCTTCATCTGCTTCTTGGAGGACAGCCATGTATAAGCTTACGTCATATCCTTCCTCATCAATGCATTCATTCATAGTTATTACTTCTTCATTTATGCATACGTCAAGAGTGGCTAAAATCTCCATCCAACCATGGGGTTCGAATTCCTCATCTAAAAATATTTGAGGCATATAAGTAGGATCTTCTATAGGCCTAGATACTCTTTGTCTTGTCTGCCATCCTTGCCTCCTTTCTTCTTCCTTGGCACATCCATAAGTGAGTATCTTCATTCATCCATGTTTGGCTACTCGAACCTATATTGTGAATCGATAGATTGTCATCTTCCTTATGTATCAGGTTCCATTGCAGAGGGGGGACATCTTGATATGTATAAGTATGGATGTTTATTCTAGTTGTGGTTCCCCCATGCTACAAGTATACTGCGTCTTTTCCCCAGTCTTGCACTACCTTGAGTTGTCTCATGAAAGGCCTTCCAAGTATCATCTCATAATTGCTAGCCTTTTCAAATTGACAGATTACTAAGGTGTTTCTGCCATTTGAATCTTCATTCTGGTAGGTCATAAAGTTGGTTTTCCCCATTTCTCGAATATTTCCTTGGTAGCAATTCCTACTTCCACTTCCGAATCTAATATGGCTTTAGTGGTATAACCTCTGTAAGTGATAGTGAAGCATGTGTTTCCTTCATCTCCCTCACTAAAATCTCCAACCTTGTCGATTGGGATTTTAACTGTGGCTACTTCATCTTGCATTTTGGTTTTGTCTGGTTTCGTCTCTAAATGGTTGTTGAGCTTTTCTCTCAACTGAGGCTTCACTTTTAAGAGTTCTTCCAAAGTCAAAGTACAAGGTATTTTTATTTTTTTAAGATGTTGTATTATGTCAGAGGTTTGGACTAATGGGTTCTGCTCCTTTCTCCTTACTGAGGGAATATGATATAATTCAGAGTTATGTTCATATTCTCCCATGTGCCATTTTTTGTAAGGAAGACATTGGTAATATAAAATTTGAAATCCAATTCATGTACCCCAAAGATAAGACAATCACGATTTTGAAGGAATCATAGAGTCAAGTTGTTTGAATATCTTGTGCCTTCTGAATGCATGAATTTGTAATGTATCCCTATGCATGCATACTTTAGTTATGCAACATTGTTTATGGTGCAACAGGAGGGTCTTAAGTTTTGCACTTAAGGGGTTTTTTGATGATGAGGTTGTATATTGATTTGCTGTGTTCTTTAATTGGTTTTGAATTTTGTTTTGTATTTTTTCTGTGGATTTCTTGCTCCAAATCCATCTTTATTTGCTTGATTTTCTAATGAAGCTACTTGATTCTCTTTTATTTTTGGTTGTTTTGGCCTCCAAATCTGCTTCATTTTGCTGTGTTTGTAGATTGGATGATATTCCAATCTTTCTTTAGGTGTCCAAATTTGTTTCATCTTCTTGTTGATTTGACTAAATGGTTGTACTTTTGAATTTTGATCTGATTTTGCTTTATATTTTGTTGATGTATTCATCTGATTTTGTAGCTATTTCCTCTTCATAGATTGCTTCAACCTTGTTAAGTTTTTCTTTTGATTGAAATTTGAAGGTTTCCATGTTGCATATATCAAAGGCTTAAGAGGCATTTCATCTTTCCTTACATGTGGTTTTGTTCTTTGGAAAATGTCACATATTTGTGGCAAACAATTTTGCATTTGAGGATAACATAGACCACCAAAATCGTGAATACATGATTAGCTTAGCAATCCCCTCACTTGAGAAGTGACCTCCTATTGCATCTGAGTGAGCTAGTTCTAGCATTTCCAAAGCATTTTTCTTCACGAACATAGATCCTTAAGTATCCGCCCATACCTTTCTTGTATAGCTGATCTTTAGTGAGTACAAAGTCCTTACTCATTTCCAACATATTTCTTGCTTATCCTCTTTCCTTGGTTCTTTGAGATTATCCTGCTTCAAATTTTCCACAATATGGTTACTCCACTTGGGTTTTTCTTGAAACCAGAATAGAGTTGTGAACTCTCTTTGATGATTTCTCTGACACTTTTCACATTGAGTCATATGTGATCCCAACACAGTATTCCAACACCCTGATGTTATTCACATGATAAAAATGTCTTGATAAAAGAATAAAGTTTTTACTTCGCAAAATTAAGTGTGTAGGAGTCCACTTTGATTTGTTTGGTCCAATTCATAGTATAGGTACCAAAGAGCTTGCCCATCGTGTTATGCTTTCTAGGTTAAATAGGTATGCATCAAGTGGCTCATCATCAATTAGATGTGGTTTTTCCCAAGTAAATATCCTAGATAAGTGATCTGCCCTAAATCAGTTTTTCCTTGTGTTACTACAACCTTAAATTCAAACTCCATGAGGAGTAAGAACCACCTCACTATTCTTGCAGTTTGACAAGGCTTATTTACCAAGTATAATAATGCTTGGTGATCCAAAAAAAATTTGAACTTGTCAGCCAACAGATAGTATCTATACTTCTTCAAAACAAACACCATTCCTAACCCCTCTCTTTCAATTGTGGTATAGTTTATCTCAGCTTCATTCAACTATCTACTTGTATAGGCGATGGGAAAATCTAATTTGCTTCCTTCTATAGGCTCTACCAAAACACATCCTAAGGAAAAATTTGAAGCATCCAAATGTACATGAAATTTTATCCATTGTGGTGTTTTCAATATGGATTTTGTGACCAAACAAGTTCTTAGGGTTTCAAAAGATTTATCACATTCATTGGTTCACTCAAATTTAGTGATCAATGCAATTTCCTATAATATCCACAGTGTCTCATCAATGTTTGTAATTCCATCACATTTGTTGGCTTGGGCAACTTGAATATGGATCTAATTTTTTCTTCATCAGTTGATATTCCATTCTTGGAGACTACGTGTCCTAGAATTACTCTTTGTCTAAAAAAAAAGACACACTTTCTTGGCTTAAAAAAACTTTGTAAGTTCTATATTTTTTTAATAGATTATCCCGGTCTTGTAGGTGATCTACTCTCTTATTTGAAAAAGTACATAGTTTATCTACATAAATTTCCATTATGTTTCTTAGAAAATCTGGCAACCTTCTGTTGATCTTCTAATGCAATAGGCACCTGATTATAGTCTGAGAATCCACCCAAAAAAATGACTCTCTTAGCAGGTGATCTGTTATTGGCAATGCATAACTATCTCTAATAGTTGCAACATTAACCCTCTTGAGATTGAGGCAAACCCTAAGATTTCCATTCTTTTTTGGGACCAAAACTATTGGGGATGTCCACTCTATATAGTCAATTTCATAAATGAAATTGGCATCCAATAATTTGTCTATATCTTCCTTAATCTTTACAGAGTATTTTTCATTGTATGTATAATGCCTTTGCTTACTACATTTTGCATATGGTGCAATAGGTATCTTGTGCACACAAATACTAGGATCTATGCCCTTCAGGTTTTTTTAGCTATAGGCAAATGCATCTCTAAATTCTCTAACTAACTTGATTAAGGCTTCTTCTTCCTCTTTTTCCATGTCATCTACAATTACTATCTGTCTATCTTCTCCCTCTTCTTCAGCTAACACAATCTTTTTTGTTTCTTCCTTGTTGCCATAGGAATCTCCTTTTTTTTTTCTCTCTCCTAGGTTTTAAGTCAAGCAATAGTCTTTCCTCAATACCATATTTTTTGAAATTTGATGGAATGTCAAATTTTTCTTGATATTTTTCCTGAGTATTTGGTTCCTTTTTTTTTATTTCTTTTGTGGAGTTTGTTTCTCGGACTCTTCTTTGTGATTGAGTTTAGTTTATTTTCTTGAATTTTTTCCTTGATTACATCATTGGCTTGCACTTCTTCTAAATATGAATTTTATTGATTATTTCTTGTTTTTGTTCCTTTTGTTTTAGGTGAAAAATTTTCTTCTCCAACCCTTATCATCTTCAACCCTATGTAAAAGATATCATACCATTCTTCATTGAGGAAATCTATTCCCACATGTTCTTCATTGGGTACATCTAAAGTAGAGAATATTTGGCTCCATCCATATGGTTCAAAAACTTCATCATTAAATTTTTGTGGTATATATCTTCTATCATCTATTTTTCTCTCATTTATGGAGCCTTCTTTTCTTAGAAGAAATATTTTGGGAAATTTCTTGTTTGTTGGAGAATACATCCAAAGTGCTGCTTCATCTTTAGTTTCGTTAGACTTCCATGTTCATGATGGACTTTGTTCCAATCTCTTTGAGATACATTATAATAACTTCATCTTCTTAGATTGACTTTAGTGACATTTCCTAGTTTTGAAGATAAAGAATCTTTTCCTGAGTCTTGAAAAACTTGCAATTGTCTCATAAAAGGTCTTCCTAGGATGATCTCATATGAGATGAGTTGAGGAAATTGTACTATTTCAAAAGTGTGTTTAATCTCAATTCCACAAATTACTATGATTACCTTTTCCCAAATCCCTAATGGTCTTTCTATATTGAAAGAACTTGGAGAAGTTTGTAGGAGGTAGAAAAGTGAGTTTTGAAGTGACGAAGTTCTGTCCAACCAACCAGGACAGGACCATCCCTTGAGCTTATGGAGACTCAAATAGACCTTATAGGCATGTGATCAGTGCAATAGAATCTACTATGTGCTTTCTATACCACTTCGTGGATCCTTGACTTGTTTGTCATGCTTTCTTCCTAATTGCTGAGAATTAGAATCAAGATCACATGGTAGTAACTAGCTCAAAAAACTTACTATCTTTAGATGAAACAAGCAACTTCAAATGCTCATAGCAGCTAACATGATTCCAATTAGAAAAAAAATTTTGGCTGAATAAAACACATAGGGTCAAGTGTATATAATGCATAAGACTACAAGAAATAAGAAAAATATTCTTTTGGAATGAACTTGAAACTCAACAGTGGTACCTCCTATTTTTTAGCACAACATAGAGATAGACCTCGAGATAGAAAAATTGAGATGTCTTCAAATTTAGAGAACCAAATGCTTTGAAAATTGGTATACATAAAGTAGACACTAATAAATTTCCAATGAATGCACTTATCCAACTTGGAGCTCTGTAGAGAGAGCATCAACCTTTGCATGTTTACTATTGTTGAAGAAGATGATGTAGAGAAATGAAGGAGTAAGACAATAATGACCAGAACTGTATGTACATTGCTTCCATGATGTACAAGTGATTTGAAGTATTTATATAGAATCTTGAAGTTCTCCACAACTTCTACAAGTGGATTTTGAATTCAAATGAAGGCAGGAGTAGTTTTTTTTTTTAATATAAAGGAAGTTCGGCATAAGCCTACTCTCCCGGACTTGAATTAAATAAAGAAAAGTACAAGAGAAGGGGACTAGTGCCCACGGGACCCCCCAAATCCCACAAAGCAGGGGAAGCTTTTACAGAGCTTAGATGACATTACAAAGAAGGTTAATTACCCTCTCATCACCCTCATGTGGGGCCCACTTAGGTTTAAGCTTGTTATCAATCAAAAGGAGTACTTGATGATGCCTAAAGGGGGGTGATTTTTTACAGTTGACAATCCTTTTGCCAAGGAGGAACAACGATTTCTCAATTGACCACTCCTTGGGGGAGTCACCGAAGTTGAAAGCACATCTTTCCCGCCAGATTTTCCATAGGACCTCCCCTCTGATGGCGTTCCAGAGAGTCGCGGAGCAGCCGATCGCTTTTCCCAGCAGGGCTTGCTGCCAACTGTTGAGGTGGTTGATTGATTCATTGATTGCCAAGCCCAACCATCTCAAATTCGTGGGATTTGAAATCTCTTTTTCTTCTTTTACATGTGTAAATCTTGAGGATTTCACAATGGTAAATGATCCATAAAAAATCTTTAAAAAAAATACAATAAATGAGCATAAGTAAAAGAACTCTCCAACATATATAATTTGACGTAATCTAGACAATAGCTTTTTGATGTGGATCAAATCCACCTCAAGCATAGTGTAAGCTTGATGTTCAAACATATATGTCCATCTACAAGTTGTAATCTCATTTTAGAAGGTTTGAGCGGTTGAGCCCCCCCATTCTTCCCAAGTTCTTCTTGTCATTATGGATACATAAGCTCCACAATCGAAAATAGCATTTGTTTGCTTATTTCCAAAGTGGACTGAAAGTATGGTGTTAGCCTCTTTGCCCTCCCAATATGCTCCAATTTTTTCTATAGGCACCTACATAATTGATGATCTCTCAGCTTTGGTATCATGCTTTTCTAATGATTTTTTCAAGAAGCTCTAAAAATGAGGGTTTTCATTAACTATTTCTTTTAAACTCCATTGACACAATATCTTGCACTGATTAGTTAGTTTTCCATTTTTAACAATATTTCCTCGTCGTCACTTGAGTTGTTCCTCTTGTTGAACATTTTGTTCACTCTGTTGTTTCTTCAACTCATTTTCCAACACTTCTTCCTAGAAACTTTCATGTATATTTCTTGAATTTTTGGATTTTTTTCCTACATTCTTTTCTTCCAATAATTGCTGCGTCTTTATTATTATTTCCTTACATGATTTCATTATTTCTTCTTCCAATTCAAACATTGGATATATTTTTCCTAATCTACTAGGATTGGTCCTTCCTATATCCTAGCCTTGTATGCTTTTGTCAGAGTGTCCAAATATCTTGCTAAGTTTTACATGTGACTACACTCTAGATTTTGTTTTGGTGTTTGTTCTCACAATTTCTTTTGAATATGGGTCTGCATTTTTGTTTCCACTTCTATTTTTTTCTCCCACTTAGCCTTTTGTTTGGGTCTTCTTTCTTTCCATGAAGTATTCTTTTTCATTTCATCTTATTCTTTCCTGCTATTGTTTTTTGTTTTCTAGCTTGTGCTCTTATCACTACTTGTACTGGTGTCATTTGGTTTTGCTCACTTTCTATGTTCTCAAAAATTTCAACTGATTTCAAACGTATATGAGAGTTTATGTTTTGTTTTTATGGAATTTTTGGACAATCTTTGATCAAATGTTCCCTTTTACAATCTTTACAATAGGCTCCTTCTATTCTCAAAGTAGGTGGTTGAGGGCATTCTCTAAGAAATGGTATCTCCCACATCTATAACAAGTCACCTTTTGTGTTTTTTTGAATTGAGGATTTGTATTAAACATATAATTATTTGTTATATACATGAATGTGGTCGTATCCATTTGAATTCCCCCATTTCCTAAATCCAAAGCTTGAAGATCTAGTTCCTTGTCATAAGTGTATTCCCAACTATTTTTTTAGAATAATCATCTGCGTGATTGTTGTACCCATCAAAATATTCTCTAGATGGTAGTAGTGATCTTTCTAAATTTTCCTCTACAGGAGTATACTTCACTGGAACCACATTAGTTGGTATGGGTGATTGTTGCCCTAAGAGAGTTCTAGGCTGTTCCAAAAAATCTCTATTTCTTTGTTGGCTTAGTTTATTTTGATAATCCCTTTCCCTCATATGTTGTTTGTTATAAAAACACTCTTCTCTTGTATGATTTGTCCATTTCTTCTCTAAGCTGCAATACTTGAGTGTTCTTCTATCTTGTGAGTGTGGGTTTTGATACTTGCACATGTGAGTAGGATTATTTTCACCACATACATATCATTTCTTGATTTGCACCATTCTAGAATTAACAATATTTGCTTTGGATGTAGCTCCTAAATATTTTGCTATTGCTTGAGCCAACTCCTTTGTAGGTGGTATTTTGGGTTCATTTCTTCTTTGTTGATAAAAAATTAGAAGGTCTTCTCCCCTACTGTCTTCTAGGTCATTGGCTTCCTTGACACAAGACTCTAGGTTTGGACATCTTCTTCAGTATACCATGGTCCTCAACTATGCATTAATCAATCCTTCTATGAACAAAGACACTCTTTTAGGCATTGATGGTTTTTCATCCT
This sequence comes from Ceratopteris richardii, assembly GCA_020310875.1. Lineage (NCBI taxonomy): Eukaryota > Viridiplantae > Streptophyta > Polypodiopsida > Polypodiales > Pteridaceae > Ceratopteris > Ceratopteris richardii. The sequence goes on from CM035430.1 coordinate 30,101,785, forward strand.
GAGGGTATCTATCCACGTATTGTTTGAATCTCCTGGCTACTTCCCTAACACTTTCATCCTGTTTTTACCTAAATGTGTGGATCAATGTAGATGTACTATGTTTAATTCTAGTTTTGGAGAATTCTCCAATGAATCCTTCTAGAAACCTTTTTATGTCTACAAACATCTCCTTTCTGAATGGTAAAAACCATGTCAAGGTAGCTCTTGACAAAGTTAATCCAAAGACTTCAAATTGTGTCTTATAATCTTGTATTTCTTCTTCCCTTAGGATTTGTTTGTATTCAGCCACATGGTCATGAGGATCTCAAGATCCATCATATTGATTTTCCATGCACTTAGCTACTTGCTATGGTATCATGATTTTCCTAATGCTATTTCACTCATTTATCCTTCTTACAGGAAACTCATGTATAGCTTCTCCTTCTCTAAGAAAAGGATTGGGTAAAGTTTGTTGTCTCTTTTCTCTCTGTGCCTCCACTAGAGCATGATGTCTGCTACTCCTTGGGATTTTAGGTTGTTCTAGATTTTAATCCCATGATCCTTTCTTTGAGCATTGACCCAAATCATTTGTATCTTATGGACGACTAGTGAAAACATAGATACATCCTTGCCTATCTTCATATCTACCATCTTTAAACTGAGTCACTGGCATCAAATTTAAAGGAATTTCTAAGTTTCTTAGTCTAATGAGATTGTTATGCATGTCATCCTCATACACATAGACCCCAAACCTATTTGTATACAGGTATTTAGGATGTTTCTAAAGTCTCCATTATCAGAAGTTTTTGCCTCATCATTTAGGTTTTCCATGTTCCTATGTGATGAATATATATTTTCTTCCCTACCTCTTGTGTTTTGTTGTGCCCAAGGCTCCTTAGATCTTTGACTATGGTTTGTAACAAACCTTGATCTCAATCTCATTAACTTTTGTGCAACCTCCTAGAAAACCGTAAATCCTTGAACTAAGTAGGATTAGAAATTTTTTTACCTCGATTTTGGTATTTTCTTCCCCAAATATGTCTCTTACTGTTAACAAATGTATTTTTTTTTGCACATCCATCAAAATTTTCAAATTTTCAATTCTTCATGAAAAATCATGATTCTAGGCTCAAAATTGTGTTTTTCTTAGAGAATGGCAATTCTCAAAGTGTATGTTGATTTATGTCTTTTTTTTTGTTTTTATATCATTTTTTATTTTTTTGGTATTTTTGATATTGTTCAATCTAAAGAAAATTGTGCTTTTGGTTCGTTTTAAATTCATGATTCTATGCAAAGAATCGTGGTTTGGTGCTCAAAATCATGATTTTGAAAAATCACGATTCTCAATTGAAAATCACAATTTTGTGTTCAAAATCGTGATTTTTGTCTCATAGTCATGTTTTCACACAAACGTAATTTTTTGCGATTTTGAGGTCACATTCATGAAATTTTCAGCTTCAAAATCGTGTTTTTTCCTCACAATCGTGTTTTCACACAATCATGATTTTTTGCAATTTTGAAGTCAAAGTCATGAAATTTCAAGCCTCAAAATCATGTTTTTTTTCTTCACAATCATATTTTCACACAATTGTGATTTTTTGCGATTCTAAGTTTCTATCATATTCATGAATACTAACAATCGTGAAAATCACGATTTTCATTGAAAATTGTGATTCCAAAAAAATCATGTTTTTCTTTCCTAGTAATCATGATTATGTGAGTTTTTATTCAGAATTTTTGTTGAGTGTTTTTCTTGATTTTTTTCACTAAACTAGAAGCATCGTTCTATTTTAATTTGCAATAAAAAATTTGATCAAAAACTAAATTTCTCTTATTGAAACCATCATTTCAAAAAATTGTGATTCTGTATATTATTAATTTTTTATCATTTTTTGCAAAAGATCTTTCAAACCAACATGAATATGATACCAAAAAAATTTACCTTTCATTTAACTGTTCAAAAGTTTCTGAAAAAAAATTACTTGTAGCTATGCTCATAGAGTTGTGATTTTTTGCACTCTCTCTCACATTCACTCACTCAATGAACTAAATGTTTTCTAAGTCGTGCTTTGATAGTCCATGCTCAAGATTGCGATTTTTAGTTTTTTTAAAGAGATTTGAAATTTTACCTTGGATGTGATCTTGGTATTCTATCTTTGCTCTTTTCCCAACAAGATTTTATAATTTGTGCAAAAGTTTGATAATCTTACCTTCCATAGAGAATCGTGATTCTCTACAAAAAACCGTGTTTTTGGGTTTACCTTTGTTTTTGCAACTTCTTCCACTTTTCTTGATGTGATATGTCCCCTTGAGGTCCAACAATACTTCTCCTCTCCTTTGTTCTTGCAAAACAAAATATATTTTGATTTTTAAAAAATAATGTTTTTTTTCATTAATCAAAAAATTCTTTTCTAACTTCTCTTTTGAATTTTTCTACTTTTCTTCTTTCTATTCTTATTATTGACAATTCACTAAAATTATAATTTTATCACAATTTTTTTTCCACTTTGTATCTCAGTATTTTGGATTTTTCCCCCAAACAAAAAGTAAACAATGTGTCTAGGGTTTCACGAAAATAAAGCTAAAAAGCTGATAAAGAAAGATTGAGATCTTGTATTTTGAAATTAGAGAACAACATACAGCTCTCTACTCCTTCTCAACAAGATGAATGAAGAAATCATTCTCAAAGATAAACACACTCACCTTTCCATCTTTGCAAAACTTGATGATTCACAATAATTTTAAAGAAGTGTTTATCACCATCAACTTGGAAGATCTAGCAAGGTGAAAAGCTCTAATGGTTGAAAGCTTTGCTTACTTCCCCAGCAATGATGCCAAAAATGTTTGTTTTAGTTTGGAGTTTTCCTCTACAATCATCATAGTATAAAGGAACAAACAACCTCAAACACTTTAAATTGTCAATCTGGGAAGTATACTAAGATCAAAGCCCCTTCCTCATCAATGGATTCCAAGAATTGTCATGCAAGATTAATTTCATCAAAGATCTCAAAAGTTTTCTAGAAAATTATATGTTTTTTTACAAATAGAACTAGAATTAAGTTTTCTTAATAATTTTTGTGCATAAAGTGTGCCATTTTTCATAACGAAGACATTGGTAATATAAAATTTGAAATTCAATGCCTGTACCCTAGAGATGAGACAATCACAATTTTGATAGAATCACAAAGTCAAGTTGAACAACACTTTGTAAGGTTTTGGAGACTTAGATAGATGAAATGGACTTAGGAAATCATGAAATACTCGAAGAACTATTGATCACAACAACAAATCCATGATAACACTAAGAAATTCATCATCATATTGCCATAGAAGCTAGATGAAAAGATTAGGAGAGAAGAAAAGAGCTTGCAAGTTCTCATTAATCATCAAAATTACAGAAATTTAGGATCTCCCCCAAAAATGAGTTATAATTGACTCAAATGCTAGTTCAAGTGTCCCTTTTCACACTTGAAATTAGGTCCTCTAAACTTCTATCCTATATTTCTATTCACTTGAAAGATCTAGAAATTCTCAAAAAATTAGATAAGTTATATCTAATCATGAGAAAGAATCTTCCTCATTTTTACATCAATTGGGATCCTCTACATTACAAAACTACAAAATTTTACTTTATAAAAAATTATCCTCCAAAAATCCTCTTGTTCTTCATCTTGTTGTTGCTCATCTTGTCCCTCTTCATGCTGTTGATGATTGCCTCCTTTTTATTCTTCCGATTCAAGGCTCACATCTCTGAGAACTTTTCAAAGTTGACATTGCCTAATTCTTCCATTCCAATTCCACCACGAAATTCTAAGTTCGATGGTTTCGGTGGGAATATTAAGTAAGGACCATTAGTACTTTGCCTTGGTAGTCTGAGTGTAAAGGGGCGTGCCTTTTGGTCCTCGAGAGATATCCAAAGTCAAGGTGGCTCCTCTAGATTGAGCACATGGGATTGATCGTCTCATTCTATTGGATGGTGGTGTAGAGGTCTTTCTGCTTTTAAATTGCTACACTCAATTCCATGAGAGGGTTCACTGAATAGGTATGTTGTATGCTAAAAACCTATAGATAATACACATGAGAGCACAACATCCATTCAAGATGGTCTTGTGAATACATCTTTTGTGAGGTGCATGAATTTGATCAATGATAAAGTGTGGTAGATTGATGGTCATATTCTGACTGTTTGCTAACTACAAGATAAACCACACTTTTTTATGTGGTTGTGTAAACCTATCCTGCCCCCGAAAGGAGAAATTGTGCATACACATGCAAAGGTGGACTAAAATATTGGGGGTCATTACTACCATATCTTTAATCTTGGTAAGATTCCTATTGTTCATATTATTTGGGACTAATCATTACTTCTCTCTAGAGACATGCATATGGTGTATATCTAAATCTCCTCAAAATAGGTTATTGGTCCATCAAATGCTCTTCAACTCGTTTCCATGTAGTAAAGATGGTATCACAAAGCTACTGGATGCTCTAGCATCCTATCTAGGCTACAACATGTTTATGAGGCAGTAGCAGTGCATGAAATCTCGTTTCAAAAGCCTCACATTGAAGTATTCTGCTAGGCCAGCCTTGCACCATACTGGTTGAAGTTCCTCTGCATTTTGCAAGCACTCAAACTCTCTTGTGAAGGAGTGATATTTTCCCCATATGTTATTATACTAAATCTTAGCTTCCCAAATGTAAGCCACATCACCCAACGTTCTAGCCATCTTGCTAAATCAATGAGAATTCTTGTTAACTCGTATCGTGTGTCCCATGTGAAAATTGATGTTTGTGGATTTTCTAGAAGAAGAAGATCACATTAGTATTGTGTTAGAAACTAGATGAGGCCTCGTTACCTTTACAATACCAACATGATATCTGTGATGGTTATTGAGTTAGTAAATGTGAGATGTAGTGTGGATGTGTGTGGACAATATCAAAGTTAGTTGATGCTCCTACATGCATACTTGGGGTGTGAAATGTACTCAAACTACGTCTACCATCATACAAGGGAATTTGCATAGTGGGGCCAGGGGGTTTGTTAAAGGTTTTGACTCTCCAAACTTCCCTTTTGGGATTACAAATTTTGCTTGTGGTTACATTTACGAGTTTCAGAGAGAAATCTACGTGGATATTTTATTGGGGACTATTTAGGTACCCATTTCTAAGTAATACCAGGTTTGATTTTACTTGAATATGTATTGCCAATAGCTTTTCTTATTGATTCTTGTGGGATGGGTGTAGGTGAAAATTAATTCAGCCCTAAGAGCTTATATGTAGCAATTTGAGCTTGCAAATAGGTCTTAGAAACCCAAGTCTATCTTGAATTTTGATAAGTCTTCATCGACCACTTAGATATCCAAATGGAGAATATGCCCTTGAGAATGACATCTTAGAGGTACATCCCTTGACTACTTTGATTTTGTTAGTTGCTTTGTAAGTATTGGTAGTTGTAGTAAGGGTGCCAATGAATGCCCACTCTTGCGCTTCCAGATCTACTTCCCACCTTGAATCGGTTGGCTTTGAGTTCTCTTCTATTTATGGGATTCGATACTCTTCTCTAGCTACTTCACATGTTTCTGTGCTTGAGTTACTGTGAGAGTTGATGTCTTTGGCAAAGAAGGGAGTTCCAATATCTCATGTGCTGGTTCTCCAAGAGATGCATCCTTCTGAATCATACAACTTTGGACAAGAAAAACATCTTTATCTTCATGATTAACCCTAGATGGACTAGAAATTGGTGCCATCCCTAGATTAGTGAATGTGCCCCTTCCTATTTTAATCATGACGTGTTGATTATTCACCCAAACCTGTAGAAGTCCAGTTCTTAGGTTTATGTTGATTGCATGGTAATAGATCAATCTTGAATAAAAAAAGAGAGGCTCAGTAAGATCCTCATCATGAAACACTAGAACTAATTTTCCTGTCATATGGACATATTGAATGGAGATGGGAAGTTCCATGTCACCCATGCAAGGGGTTTCTACTCCTCCTAATCCTATGAAACAAGCTTTGATAGGATCAATATTCAATTCCATCCTGAAAACTAAAAAATCTAACAGCACTAGTGGCTTCTCTTGAGTCAATCAAGGCCTTGATTGCCTTTTGACCCATGCCTTGTACCACTTGTATGGTTATGAAAGGGCATATATTGATTATATGGTGAGGGGTAACACTTTTGGGACATCGCCATATGATACCTTGCTGCATCATGATTAACTTGCCTAAGCTCATCTATACCCTCTCTTCTCAATTTCATGCATCTCATATGTTCTAAGGCTTCTACATGGGTTTCTTCCCCTATTTGTTTATCTTCTTCCCTATTTTACTGCTCTAAGTTGACTTAACATCTCTTTTGTTAAAGGTTCTTGGTAAAGTTTCACTCTACAACCACTAATGTAAGTTGTTAGTATTTCACCATATAAGGTAGGTAATTGGATTGCTCCACTTGTTGATATTTTGTTGATAATCATGGGTCCATAGCCATGTTTCTCCAACTTTGGAGCATGTTTCTTAAGTGTTTATACTAAGACTAGGTCTCCTGGTTTCATGCCTTTATCTTTTGTATGTGCGTCAAAGTATGCCTTTTGCCTTTTCTTAGCTACATATATCTTGGTAGTTGTGATCAATGGAGTTTCTCCCAATAATTCTAAATTGAAGATCCTTGATGATAATGAATGGCCTGTCTATTGATGTTCATGGGATCCTTCAATGTAGGTATCAAGAAGTCGAAGCGTAGAACCACATTCTGACTAAACACCATATGAAAGAAAGTGGCATTAAGTACTGTTTTATAGGCCACTCAATATGCCCAAACAACATGATGCAATTGTTTGTTCCAATTAGAATGTTTTTTTATTCCCAAGCTTATTCAAAATAGTGCATACAATCTTATTGGTGCTCTCTGATTTTTCGTTGGCTTATGGATGATATGGGGCCTTTTGTGAATAACCATGGATTGTTATAACAAGTATTCAATGACTTCATTCAAAAAGTGGGTACCACAATCACTTAACAACTTTATCAAAAATACATATCTCGCAAATATGTTCTCGAATAAAACTTTTGTTTTTCTTTTTGCATTGCTCTTCTTCTTTGCCTTTACTTCCACCCATTTGGCTAGATAATCTATTGCAACAATGAGATACTCAGCATGTGAACTCTTGGATGGGGGATTAATAGGACCAATGAAGTCTATTCCCCACTTGGAGAATGCACATCCTCCCATCATGGGTCATAGCGGCATCTCACCATTACGTATTGGATATTGAGTTTGCTGATGTCAGGGGAGCACTAGATTGTGCTCTCTGACTACAATAGACAAGATTTCGGAAATACAATTCTGATTACAAGATCACCCACGAAGGGGAAATGATACAAGAATACGTGAATGATACAAGATGTCCCACAACCCGGGACTGATAGGTATGAATAACTCAACTAGAGATGATACAAGAGATCCCACAACCTGGGATCATAAGTATGAGACAAGATGTCTGGATTACAAGAACTCCCTTCTGGGAGATGAACTGGATACACGAAAGAACTTGACAGGATCTCGTACTATGAGATTACAAGGGGACAAGATAGTATGTCCAAGAACTAGACTAGAACAAGGAACAAGACAAGAACTAGAACTGGAACTTGAAGAGTACTTACTTGGCGGTCACGACTCCTTGAGCTCCCAAGACTGGTATTGGCAAGACTGATTATGAATGTGGCCAACCCCTCCTTATATAGGTTTTCAAGGGCGGTTCCCGAAGGTGGTTGCGACTTGATGATGTCATCATGATGTCATCAACTCGAATCATGGTCTCTGGATATCAGAATCAAGCAAGAAGACAATCGATCTTAGGGTTTTTGCACAATCCGGATGCAATGGAAGCATTAGTTTCCCTAAATTCTGAACCAATCATGAGATATAGGATTCACATGGAATCTGAGATTCAAGATGGTTTCCTTTGTCCATGACATTACCTCCCCCTCAAGCGACGAGTTCCACGAGGAGCGGTCATGTTCTCTGGTCTCGGCTTCATTGGATTTTTCTTATGGAATTCTCGAACCTTGATTGGTGCTCTCTGAAGGTTTTCTGTAGGTTCCCAAGTACGATCACTGATGTCATACCCTTTCCAATGAATAAGGTATTCCAATCTTCCTCGGGATATTCTGGAATCTAGGACATGCTCGACTTCAAATTCTTCATGATCATCAATCTCGATAGGTGGTGAAGGACTAGGTCTCTCCCCCTTGAATGGTGAAATCTGATATGGTTCCAACATGGATACATGGAAAACTGGATGTATTCTCATGGTACTCGGTAATTGGAGCTTGAAGGTGACTGGATTAATCTTGGCTAAGATGGTAAATGGACCAAACCTTTGATGATCTAACTTTGCATAAGGCCTTGAAGTTTGTAAATTGTTTCGGAGTAACCATACTTTATCCCCAATTTGATATGATGGATTCTGGACATGATGTTGATCTGCATAGTACTTATATTGTTATTGAGCTTTATGGATCTCTTCCTTCAGTTCTTTGTGAATGTCCATCAGGTACTGGGCCTTGTCTCTGGCAGCTGGGTTCTTGACATGATTTGAAAGTTGTATATCCATCCTTGGATGTTGTCCATAGTTTGCAAAGAAGGGAGTTTGCTTAGTAGATGCATGAACACTATTGTTATAGGCAAACTCTGCAAAGGGTAACAACTCAAACCAATCATTTTGGTGATAGTTGCTAGTGCAGCGGAGATATTGCTCTAGGAATTGATTCACCCGTTCTGTTTGTCCATCAGTCTGTGGATGATTTGTTGTAGATAGTTTAACTTGAACATCAAGGAGCTTGCAAAGATTGTTCCAAAAGCTAGATATGAACTGTGGACCTCGATCACTAATAATATCATGAGGCAATCTATGAAGCCTAAAGATGTATTTGAGAAAGAGTCTAGCAGTGGCTGCACCTGTGATTGCCTTTGTAGTTGGAATGAAGTGTGCCATCTTTGTGAATCTATCCACAATAATAAGAATGGCATCATACTTATCTGACTTTGGTAGATCTGTGATGAAATCCATAGATAATGAAGCCCATGGCCTTTCTGGAATAGGTAAAGGTTGCAAGAGGCCATGAGGCTTATGTCGTGGTGCCTTAGATCTATTGCAAGTGTCACTGGTTCGGATATATTCTTTGACTTCCTTCCACATTTGAGGCCACCAAAAATCCCTGGATATGAGTTCTATGGTTTTATTTACTCCAAAATGTCCTGCTGCAAGGTTGTCATGACGTTGTTGAAGTACTTGGATCCTGGGCTTTCCTGGAGGGATATACAATAGGTTCTGATAGAAAATTAACCTGTCCTTTTCTTGGAATTCATTTACTTCTTGGACTTTTCCTTCTTGAGTTTTTTGCTTAACATTAGAAAATAATTCATCTTGTGGTAGATTCTCACGAATCAAATGATTCAAGGTTGAATCTTCAGGATGGGTTGAAGAGATAGCTGCTAGCTGGAGATGCTCAAGCTTGAGTAATACACTCTCTTGTTGATCAAAGGCCTCTTCACCCTTCTTTGGTGCAAGGTAAGATCTTCTAGACAGGGCATCTGACTGACATTAATGACGTCCTGGACGGTATGTGATGACAAAGTCGAATCTGGATAAAAAGTTACTCCATCGAGATTGCCTTCTATTGAGAATCCGGGTGGTCATAAAATACTCTAGGTTCTTGTGATCTGAATACACAATGACTTTATGAGCTGCTCCTTCTAGATGGTGATGTCAGATATCAAATGCGTCTACTATGGCAAGAAGTTCTTTATCATGAATTTCATAATTAATTTATGGAGGGGAAAACTTCCTTGAATGATATGCAACTGGATGTAGGTGTCCATCATCTCCATATTGGGAAAGAATGGCCCCTAGAGCAAAGTCCGATGCATCTGTCTCAAGGAAGAAGGGCTTACTAGAATCAGGATGAACTAGAATGGGAGCGGTAGTGAATGCTGATTTCAAGGTCTGAAAGGCCTTCTCTGCTTCTTCGGTCCATGAGAATTTGGAGTTCCCTGTAAGCTTGGTAAGAGGTGTCACTATCTTGGAGTAATCTCTGATGAATATCCTATAAAAATTGGCAAACCCTAGAAAACATTGTACATCTCGAACACACGAAGGTGGTTGCCAATCAAGGATTGTCTCGATCTTCTTAGGGTCCATAAATATTCCTTTCTCTGATACAATGTACCCCAAAAACTCTACTTCTGTCTGATGGAAATAGCACTTCTCCAATTTTGCATATAACCCTTTTTCTCTTAGTTTCTCTAGGACTATCTTCACATGACATTCATGATCTTCTAGATTTTTGGAGAATATCAAGATATCATCAAGATATATTACCACAAAATCATCTAAATACTCTCGAAAGATATCATTCATCATATGTTGAAAGACTGCTGGAGCATTGGTGAGACCGAATGGCATAACTACATATTCAAAGTGTCCATACCTTGTTCGGAATGCTGTCTTCCATTCGTCTCCTTCTCTGATCCTGACAAGATTGTATGCTCCTCGAAGGTCAATCTTGAAGAACTTTGCTTTTCCGAGGCGTTCCAAGAGTTCTGATATAAGTGGTAGAGTATATTTGTTCTTTATTGTAACTTTATTCAGACCACGATAGTCCACACACATTCGAAGAGTTCCGTCCTTCTTCTTTACAAATAGGATAGGGGCTCCAGCAGGGGACTTCGAGTGTTTGATAAACCCCTTGGCTAGATTCTCATCAATATGTTGGAAGTGAGGTAGGCCCTTAGGCTCATGTCACAGGTCCATGGTTCCATAGTTCCAGTTATGTACAACATTAATTCCAGCAATCTTCCATATTGACAAAACATGAACATACCACAACTTAATCATACAAATGATGAGATAAAGATAGAGAAAGAATAGACATCATGTGTAAGGTGTTACGTAAGCCAGCGTTTACTCATAGTATCATATATACCAATGTTCAATGTACAATGTGGGAGCAAAACTCTCAACCACTCTATGTGATGAGAAATAGATGAATGAGTGAATGTACAATGTAACAAACATATTCAGATGTGTGGGCAGTAATCTGAATATACATGAGATGTGTGACCTTATAGGTTATAGAAGAGTGAATATGAGTGACTGAAAGAGGAAGGATCAATGTGAATGGAAATCCTCAAACTCATGTGAACACACCTTCTTAAACACCTCATAAAATATGCATAAAGCATATAAGTACTGATTCTCTTGTACCTATGCCGAATAGGACTCCTTCTAAGAAGAACTCCATAGCTGCTCCTCAACATGCTTCAAGTTAGCACCATGGCTGCCCCATGTGCTAGAAGAAACACCACCTCTACTGAGGTCCAAGCTCCAAAGCTTGTGTTGATCCTAGGTGAAGGATAATTACAAGTGAGCTAAATAGTCTCTTATATAGTAGATTGTTGAGCCTTGAAGAGCACTTTGAATAAAGCAAAAGCCTACGATCGCATAAACAAAGCATGATCGTAATAAAGCAAGATCGCGTCGCTCATCCGTTAGTGTTTTTTAGTTTCTCCATAAGCTTTTAATAAAGCAAAAGCTCAAAAATCATCCGCTGCGCGATATGCTGCTGACGGGATTTGAACCCAGACCACTGGGATGGGAGGACGACCACGTAGCCAAGTTGCTCCATGCTTTTGCTTGTACAAGGGGTTAAGTAAACAGCTAGACATGCTCTCACGTCGCCCGCGCTGCTGTCTTCTAGAGACTACTAAAAGGATAGCTACTAATGTTGTATCCTTTGAGCAAAATTTGTCCAATGGACATTGTTTCCAACAATCCCCCCTGCAATGTCATATTGGTACAATCTGAACTGAATCTGCAAACTTTATAATCTGCAAATTATCACAAGCTTCAAGCTTGTACTTTCGATACTTCAGAAAAAGTCTTCTTCAAAACTGAAATTGACTTTCCTTCAAAAAACCTGAACTTGCTGAATATGAACCATAATACTTGAGAAAATATGCAAACTAGATATCCAATAGTGTACTCATCAAGCAATCACTGCTTGACAACAAATATAGCATGAACTGTCTCTGCACCTGCTATCTCCTGTCTTCAAAAACCTGAAAACTTACACTAGGATCCATATATTTGCATTTACCTTCCAAAAAAGGTTTCTCAACGTACTTCTGCTGCGTCATGTAAATACACTAAACAAAATCAGGAACTGAATCCTGGAACCTGTGACTGTCAACTCACAACTTAGTGCATTATGAACACTGCTGGTTCATCTCTGACTGTACTCAAGTCATGTCAACTCATCTCAATTGCAATCAACTGAAATATGAGTCAAAAATCTATGATGTCATCATGTCTTCATCCTTTAAATCCTTCATACCTCTTTCCTTCAGAACTTGGTATAAACATATATGTGCGCACATCTGAAATATACCTTTCTGAAATATCAAGCTTCTCTTCAAATAGAATTCTGGAACCTTCTCCTGAACAGGAACATCCTAACAGGAACTTTCTCCAAATATTCTTCTTCTTCCTTCTTCTTTCAAAGCTGGAACATAAAGAGAACTTGACAAAGGAAATATAGGAATACCTGTAGGTATGACTCTGCATTCTTTTACATATGGCTTGAAAGTAAGTCTTCATGTTTCATCACCCCCCTGGATGACTTAACACTAGTATCCAGTATTCTTCAAATATATCAGACTTTGTGAAATGTGGAACGTCTTCCTTCATAAATCTGATGTTCAGTTATCAATACCTGTATCTGAAACAAAATCTCTGAACCCTTTTTATTAGCATTGATCAGATGCCAATAGCTTTCCATGTCATTCCTCAGCTTTCCAAAATCTAGAATAAGGTTAGCTGATCCTAACATAACAAAACCTTGCTGAAAGCTTTATAGGATTCATAACCTTCTGTAACATAACAAGTATCTTCTATCTCTCTGCAACACAAATTTGATAGAATCTGAATCTTTGACTGACTTCTTCCAATGTTAAGAATCTTCATAAACAAAGGATAGACAACCGACTCATAAATGCTCAAGATCATACAAGATCAATGATCTCTCCTGTGTAGAATCTGCTGTCATCAAACCTTCATGACTGAATGTTTGATTTACTTTCTGAATGTCTCCAAGTGTCCATGCTTCTCAAAAAGTTGTAAAACTTTTCTTTAAACAAATCCTTCAAGGAATATGTAATTCCTACTTGAAACATAAGTGGACAAACTTCTCACCTTGAGAACTCCAAAAGCTGCAAGTTGATACTTCATAACTTTCATATTTTACCCGGGTGAAATGTGACAGTACCTGCTTGACTTTCTTTTGGCTAACTCCACTTCACAATCAAGTTATAGGATCTAATGGAACACCTTTTTGAATACAAGCATGTATCAAGACAATCATAAAAAGTAGATTCTTCAACTGGCTGGTACATCAAAAAGATTCTGAATTTTCTGAAGTCTTCTGAAAATACTGAATATGAGGTAATCTTTTCCACACATAAAACCTCAACCCAAGTCTTCAACATCTGCTACAGAAAAACTCTTTTACCTCAAGAGTTAGATAAAAAAGAAATATACTTCTCTACAACTTGTCATATACCAAGTAGCTCTGTATTGACACTCCAAGAATTCTTTGAGGGAACATATAAGCTGCCTGCTTAAAAGCTTCAACTAAAACATAACTCATACATATATGAGTTAAAACATATATCTGCTGCTTTTCTTTCTCTCAATGCAATTCTTTGTCAAATCTACTAAATCATGACCAAGTTTAATGCAAAACAAGAAACTGCTTCTTCTTTAAACAAGATGTTCTCGTAGACTTGTCTTTGGATGTAGAGGATAAAATAGGAAAAGTATATGGAAAATATATGAGAAAAGGAAGCCTTACTTTTCTTTTGGAAATGATGGACTTTCTTTTTTTGCATCTTTCTTCCACCTGATGATGTCAACATTTTCAAACTTCTCTTCCATACCTTTTGTTCTCTTCATCTTGAAGTAGCAAACACTCTTGACTTCTTCGAATGAACTTTTCTCTTCCTCTAGTGCTAAGAGTAAGAGATAAAACAAACATGGTATATAAATGGAAGTGAATATAGAAACATGTTTTTCATCTCCTCATATTTCTGAATCAAAATTCTGCTTCAAATGTCTGAAATGACTAAATTCACCAATCGTTGTCTGAATGATGAATTGCCCTTCTAGAGTTACCTTCTCTAGATACATTTGTACCTTGATATCCAACCAACTTACAACAGAAAATTGGCTGAAAACAAAACTCATCTCATCTCTGCACTTGTCTTCTTAGATGAACTTTCTTGCCATGAAAGAGATCTTTCAAAACTCTCTAGAAAAACCTCTAGATACCTGTTTTGATGTAGCCTTTAACTTTCAAAAGATGAAAGTGTATAAAAGCATTCCTTGAATTTCTTCAAATCTCTTCATAACTGCTCTTCTAAGACATGACCTGCAAATGATAATCTGATAGTAGAAAGTGATACTTGTGATTTGATGTTGATCTAATTTCTTCATCTTCTCTAAACCATTGTTCTTCCTTGAATTTGAAGTAGTCTTCTCTTCATCAATTCTGGGTCTTCAAACAATACTTTTGTAAAGTATTTGCATACTCTTCAAAAATATTCGGCTGCTAACAGATCATCAACTTCATACTCCACACTGATGAATGTAACTGAAGTGTCTAATTCTCAAATCTCTACTCATCTAGATTAAGTGTGTATGTCAAATGTCAAATATTAGAAGATGCTTTCATATCATATGTTGTAAAACTGGAATTCTAGGAACCTGGGATTATGAATGAGCCTTAATGCATTGATGCCAAAGATCTAAAGTTCTGAAACCAAAACCTTAGTGCTCTGATACCAATTGTTGGAAGTGAGGTACGCCCTTAGGCTCATGTCACAGGTCCATGGTTCCATAGTTCCAGTTATGTACAACATTAATTCCAGCAATCTTCCATATTGACAAAACATGAACATACCACAACTTAATCATACAAATGATGAGATAAAGATAGAGAAAGAATAGACATCATGTGTAAGGTGTTACGTAAGCCAGCGCTTACTCATAGTATCATATATACCAATGTTCAATGTACAATGTGGGAGCAAAACTCTCAACCACTCTATGTGATGAGAAATAGATGAATGAGTGAATGTACAATGTAACAAACATATTCAGATGTGTGGGAAGTAATCTGAATATACATGAGATGTGTGACCTTATAGGTTATAGAAAGTGAATATGAGTGACTGAAAGAGGAAGGATCAGTGTGAATGGAAATCCTCAAACTCATGTGAACACACCTTCTTAAACACCTCATAAAATATGCATAAAGCATATAAGTACTGATTCTCTTGTACCTATGCGGAATAGGACTCCTTCTGATATGAACGCCATAGCCTCCATAAACTTCAAGTAGTACCTGTGTGCATAAAGAGAATATGTACCTGAATACTTAACATAAGATGTGAATCTTATGTTAATCTCCATCTAATGTCTTTGAAGTAGCCCGACATCGTCTTGTAGAAGACAATCTTCAACCTAATATCTTCCTGTAGAAGATAATCTTCAAAATCATGTAGATGGTCCCATCCAATGTCTTTGAAGTAGCTAGACATCTTCTTGTAGAAGATAATCTTCAACCTAACATCTTCTTGTAGAAGATGATCTTCAAATACATCATGTAGATGGGCGATCCTCACCATCAAGCTACTAATAATCAAGTCTTCTTGCCATGAACAAGAGATAACCTCCTCTCCATGAGGTAGAGTGTGAGCACACCCTTCATCTTCTCCAAGAAGAATCACCAAGAAGAACTCCATAGCTTCTCCTCAACATGCTTCAAGTTAGCAGCATGGCTGCCCCATGTGCTAGAAGAAACACCACCTCTACTGAGGTCCAAGCTCCAAAGCTTGTGTTGATCCTAGGTGAAGGATAATTACAAGTGAGCTAAATAGTCTCTTATATAGTAGATTGTTGAGCCTTGAAGAGCACCTTGAATAAAGCAAAAGCCTACGATCGCATAAAGAAAGCATGATCGTAATAAAGCAAGATCGCGTCGCTCATCCGTTAATGTTTTTTAGTTTCTCCATAAGCTTTTAATAAAGCAAAAGCTCAAAAATCATCCGCTGCGCGATATGCTGCTGACGGGATTTGAACCCGAACCACTGGGATGGGAGGACGACCACGTAGCCAAGTTGCCCCACGCTTTTGCTTGTACAAGTAGTTAAGTAAACTAGACATGCTCTCACGTTGCCCGCGCTGCTGTCTTCTAGAGACTACTAAAAGGATAGCTACTAATGTTGTATCCTCTTAGCAAAATTTGTCCAATGGACATTGTTTCCAAGACAATATTCTTACGTAATTCTTGAAGTTCCTCTGGGGATAGTCTATAGATTGGCCCGAAGGGTGGTTGTGCTCCCTCTTGAAGTTCTATGGCACAATCATAAGGTCTATGTTCCGAGAGCATATCTGCATTCTTTTTTTCAAAGACATCTTCAAACTCTTGGTATTGGTGAGGTAGCTTCATTGAATCATCTTTCTTGGGCTCTTGAGTTCGTATGGCATAGATCATATATGTCGGTTCCTTCCTTACTGCCTGTATGAAGGCTTTGGCTCCAACATATTTTGGGTTCTTCTGGATATCTCGACGGGTGATTTTATTATTCTCCCAATTAATTTCTCGATTATGTTTCTTTAACCACGGCATTCCGATGATAACCATATTTACTAGACTTGATATTACATTGAAACATATGTGTGAATCATGGTCACCAAGGTGTACTCTTAGTGGTATGGTTTCCATGGTTATATTCCCTGATGCTAGAGGCTGTCCATCTACTACTTCAGCTACTACTGGTATGTTCTTCCGAAGTACTGGAATTCCATGTTTCTTAACGAGTCCTTCATCAATGAAACATGAGGACGCTCCTGAATCTACCAGAGCTATAAGGGAAAGGGTCTTCTTAGACATGATTAACTTGACAGGGGCAAGACATGTTTCTACGGGTGTGAATGCAATGATGAGACCCTTTCTTATATCATGGTCCGGCTGTATGGTCTCTTTTACAACTGGACTTCCTCGTTTCACTGCTCTACAAGGGTGGCTGCGACTTTGGAGTTCATTCTCTTGTTGGGACAATTAACTGCAATGTGGCCAGGGTTTCCACAATACAGGCATAACTTGTTGTCCCTCCTTCTTTGTTTCTCTTGTGGTGTTAGAGGCTGGAACCGAGTTACATCTATCTGCATAGGTTCGGGCATAGACTCATCTCTAGGAGTGGGTTGGAAAGGTTTCCATTGGCGAGGTCTTCCTTCTACTTGTTTTTCTTGTTTCCTTTCAAAAAAGCGATTATCACATTGAATAACTTGGTTGATGTATTCATTCAATGTCTTCACCTCTGGCATCGTGAGTAGAAGGTCCTTCACATTATCTCGTAAGCCCCATCTAAATTGGCTTATAAAATAATCTTCGTGCCAAGTGAGGTCACATATCAATTGCCTAAATTCTGATGCATAGGTAGAGGCAGGGTAGTGTTAAACGCTTGTTCTAACTGTCAGAAGCGCGTTTAAATGAGTATTGGGTTCTTGGGAGTGGAAGGGGTCTGTAAAGACAGAGGCCCTATGCTTGTTTCCCAAAATTACTTCACAACACAATATACCCACATTCAAGATTTTATCAAGAATTGGTATCTCATTCTCGATCCTTACGGTTCATCATTTTAACTCTATCAGAGTCTGCCAAACACACTGTACCAGACTATCAATATCGTAATACCGAATTACCTCAGAACCCTTTTTTTCGAATACACACTACTGTAACTTTAACAGTAGTTCAACCTTTACCGAATAGCGCTCACAATCCTACAAACCAAAAACACAGGAGGACTCAACAGTTTCAGACACACAGTGTTGAAGACTAACACACAATGGAGATAACCATTACTGTAGCCAAATCTCACCGTACCAGTATAGATCTCAATACTGAGGACCACACAATCCTGCACAACGTTTTAGGGACACTACCACAATTACACAGACTTCACCAAACAATTGGAAGAACATTTCAAGAAAGAGGGACACCACGATATACGTACTTAACAGAACAATCACCATAGAGACCCGCAGAACGACTCTCTCAGACAACAGTCCGACGATCTACTGGATTTAAATAAAACTCACAGCCGCAACAGAGATCGATAGACAACGAACACGGATACACACAGTATACTCAGAATACTAAGAAATTAGACAAGCAACACTACAGCAACCCGAACAAGTGTCGATAATACAACATAGAAATGAAACACAGTACTCCAAATTAGCCAACTCGAGACACAGTAACGACACAGACAATCACCCAGACAGACAGTCTGGTGATTCCACGAATCGTCACCTTGCGTCTCTCTTTTACATTACTTTATATAAAGATTACAAATGTCTTTGTAACAACTTTTGGCGCGTGCGAAACAAGATTCAGTTATACAGTTGCCAATCCGGCGGCGGACTAACACTCTGGCATGCACGGTGGACTCAAACCCGCAGGTTTTTAAAAAATTAATGTTCGTCTATAATGCCTTCTAAATACATGTTTCTGGCTAATCTAAAGGTTCGGGCAATTTTCTTCTTTAAAGTTTCTAACATCTATTTGAGAGTGTCTGGTTCTACTAATTGTGCATCTATTCTTACAAAACTTAATGAAATAGCTTCTGTCAGCAAAATTTCTGCTTGCCTCTACAGAAAGGCTTCTTATAGGTAGAAATCGTTTGATAAGGCCGCATCTCTTGAAACTTTCATTTCTGCCACTTGTTTCTCTATCTTGCTTCCTCTTTCTTTCTAATTTTCTAGCTGATTTTCCCTTCTTTCGATCTCTTGATTCTGAAAATTTATGGTTTTGGAGTATGCATCCCTTTCTCTTCGGAGATCTGTTATTAGCTTCTGTGTTTGAGCTTCCTTGGTCAAATAGTGTTTAAGCATGTTGTTGACATCTGATAAAGTTTCATTTGTTCTTTGGAGTTCTTCTTCTGTTTTCATAGCCTGCTTATGCTGTTCTTGGCTGTGCTGTACTACTTCGTGTAGCTGAACTCTGGTTTCTTCTAATAAATTGCCTTAGGCTACTCTGGCATCTTCTTTATCCTGTAGCTCTTGCTTCATTTGACTGATTTCTGCATTTGCATTATTTAACAATTCGTTCTTGTTTTGGAGCTCTGTCAGTGCTGCATCCCTTTGTGCTGTAACTTCTACCTGTTCGGCCATCCGGGCTTGTAACTCCTTCAGCTGTTCTTGTAAGGCTTGATTTTCTGCTTTGGCTACTAGTAATTCTTCTTGTAGGGGGCTAATGTCGGCCTCCAGTACATCTACTTTATGTTGAAATTCATCGCGAATATTCTCTGTTACTTGCTTCATTTGCGCAAGTAGTTGTTGTGATAAATTGGTTAACATCTGTCCCATATTTTCAAGCTCCGAAAATACCGGTAGTGTTGGAAGCGAAAGAAGAGGACGATGTTGAGAAGAGGATTCTGTGAGAAGCTATTGTGAGTTCGGTGGAGAATAGTTTGGGGATGAGGAAGAAGAGGCAGTGGGTTCTTTAGTCAGGATGGGTGGAGTAGGGATAATGGGGTTGAGTGGCGGCTCCGGTGGGGGAGTGGGAAGAACAGAGTTAGACTGTGTTACCTTATCTATGGTCTGTTGTGCAGTGTCGGCAGCTGTGGACTCGACTGCTTTCAGTAGCTCTTTGAAAACTTCTTTAATGACCTGTTCTTCTTCCTCTTGTCGTTCCTGCTCAGATTGTTGCTGGGATGTTTCTTGTGACGAGCTTGTTTCTGATTCAGTCTGATCTTCCGATTCTTGTTGTCTATCTGATGAAGACCGTGCCGATGATTCGTGCTGCATAGACGTTGTGGTATCATGGAAAGTTTCTTCGTCTTGTTTTTCTTCTTCTTTGTCATTTCCTTCGGCTGAACCCTGTGCTTCACTTTCGGATGAACTGATTCTAATCCTTTTCCGGCGGAAGAGTTGATTGAGTTCCTCTTCGTCTTCTTCATCATCTTCCAATAATTGGGCCGATTCTTCATGGTGCAAGACCGGGCCTCTGGGTGGTGGTTGTGCTGCAAGTATGGCCGGAAAAAGGAAAGAAATGATGTGTGGAAGTCTCGACCTCGGCATTCCTCCCTTATTTACCTGTTTGATTATTGAAACGCATTCCTTGTGAATGCGGTGGAAGAAGTAGGATGAAAAATTGACGGGTTCTCGAGCAGCTAAATCAATAGCGAAGTAGAAAGGCCTAGAGATACCATAAGTTCGCTTCTGGAGGTTAAGAATGGCTACGAGGAATTGCAGTGCGGATCTCTCAGGTTCCGGTCGACATAGGATCGCGTATTCGTTTGATGAATACCTAGGAAACAATTCTATCATTGTTGCTACTGGCAGACTCGGACCATTTTCCCGACCTTGCCGAGGGAGTCTAAACGCATCAGCAAAAGCTTGGAAGGTGATTACGGTTCGGGAGGGTAGGGATGTGATAGCCCAACTTTGCTCGTTGGCAGGTGTTTTAGTGCTAGCGGCTATTATCTGGGCAAAGAACGGGTGGGATTCCACTGAATGCCACGGCAGTTCAGCGAAATTGGCCAACCCACGTATGCGCAGGAACTCTCCTACATCGGCAGGGAGTCCGTCACGAAAAGCAGCATAGTTTGCCAGAGCTTCCATGGCGCAAACGATGAAAGCAAGCACAAAACGCAAATGCACAGGGTATACACAGTCACACAAATCACGCAAGCACAATAGGGATTTTCGGCGAAATGGAGAAGGTTAAGTAGATGCACTGCAGTGGAGAGCAATTAAAATCACTAATCATCGTGCGTCGATGAGATGATAACTTCTTAACTTCGGTGTGCATGTATGAGTAGCTGGAAAGGGTAGGGCAGCTGCTGACATAATTAGGTATCAAAACGCGGATATTTACATACTTATTATTTTAAGCGTGCAAAAACAAAAGGAAAGAAAAGAGAACGCCAAAAGACACGGCCAACCGTGAAATGTTTCAGTGCGGGTTAGATGTTTGTTGATACGGGCGTAGCTTCGAACCGTTGATGACTTTCGGAAGAGGACTTCCGGTCAAAGTAGTCAACCAAAATGTTGCTGGGCCCACTTGTTCAGAAATCCGGTAGGGGCCAAACCATCGTAACTTGAATTTGCCAGCAGAGCGATTCAACTTTGCATTGTAAAATAGTACAAGTTGTCCCACTGTAAAAACTGGGGTCTTTAGATAGCGATCATGTGTTCGAGCTTGTCTTAGCTGTACTTCCTGCATAGTCAGAAAACTTTGCCATCGGTGCTCATCCAGTTCTCTGAGTGTATCTAGCTGAAATGATAAAGAATCTTCTGGTATTAATTTCTGAGTGAGAGCCACACGTAAGCTTGGCACAATAATTTCCATGGGTGCTATGGCTTCCAATCCATAAGCTAGTTTGAAGGGTGTTAGACCTGTTGCTACCTTATAGGTAGTCCTGTATGCCCATAATACTGCAGGTAACAGTTGATCCCATCTTTCCGGTGCTTCCAGAATCAGCTTTCGAAGCATATTCAACAGTGTCTTGTTCGTACTCTCAACCAAACCATTTGCACGAGGATAATATGGTGAACTGAATTTATGCGTGATCTGAAAAGAATGTGTGAGTACTTTCATTAGATTGTTAACAAAATGAGTGTCGTGATCTGTAACAAGCTCCAGAGGTAAGCCAAAACGCAGAAAGATATCTTTCATTAGACACTTTGCTACCGAAACAGCTGTGGCAGACTTTAAAGCCCAAGCTTCTGCCCATCTGGTTGCATAGTCTGTACAGGTTAGAATATAACAATTATTGCTAAATATTGCTGGTGGTGTAATAGGTCCGATAAAGTCTAGACCCCACTTTTGAAAAGGCTCCAATGGCAAGATAGGTTGTAGAGGGAAAAAATGACGTTGTAGTGGCTGTCCAGACCTCTGACAATTATCACAATTTTTGACAAACTGCAATACATCCCTGTACATAGTAGGCCACCAAAGTCCGCTCTGCAGAATTTTTCGGTGTGTTAAATCTACAGCAAAATGGCCACCGGAAGGAATTCAGTGAGCCAAAGTAATAACTGAATCAACTTCGTGTGGAGGGATACAACGAAGTAAAATTCCAGTGTGATCCATATAGTATAATTCCCCAGCAATTAACCAAAATTTGCGACTATACACTGCAATCTTCCTACGCATGGAAGGAGAAGCCTGAGAAGGAAGGCATCCATCAGTAAGAAAAGTTAATATCTGATCATAATATGTAGGTGGCATAGGTGGGTCTGAAAGTTCATCATTAGTTGGTTCAGAAACATAAATCGCTGGTGTCGTGTCATCTACACCAACCGGAGCTTCACCAGAATCTAAGCGAGAAAGGAAATCTGCTAAGGCATGTGAACTGTCGGGCCTATGAATCACTTCGTAATCAAATTCTTGTAAGAGCAGAACCCATC
The DNA here is from genome assembly GCA_020310875.1 of Ceratopteris richardii. Taxonomy (NCBI): domain Eukaryota; kingdom Viridiplantae; phylum Streptophyta; class Polypodiopsida; order Polypodiales; family Pteridaceae; genus Ceratopteris; species Ceratopteris richardii. The sequence goes on from CM035430.1 coordinate 30,124,299, forward strand.
GCGCTAATCGACCACCTAGATGTTGTTGCCGTACCAGGTAGACAAGTGCAGCATGATCTACGTGAAAAGTAAATTTTCGACCAAGTAAATAATGCCTAAATTTCTTGACTGAGTATACTAAGCCCAGACATTCCCTTTTGGTTACAGAGTAATTCTTCTCAACAGGAGCAAGCCTTCGGTTGGCATAGTACACAGGCCAAAACCACTTATCGTTGTGTTGCATTAAAACACTGCCAATGGCAATATCTGAAGCATCAACAAATATATGAAATGGGCGATCCCAGTCAGGAGGCTGTAGGATTGGAACCTGTGTTAGTAATCCCTTTAGACGATCAAAAGCAATTTGGCATTCCTGAGTCCACTCAAATTGTCAAGGAGTCTTGGTTATTAACCTGTTCAGTGGTATTGCCAAATGAGCAAGCCACCGTAAGTGCCGACCATGCCATCTTACTTGGCCCATGAAGCACATCACTTCCTTAGGTGTGGTGGGCACAGGTGCTTCTTAGACAGCTATAATTTTATCTGGATCCACCTGTATACCTTGTGCAGATACGATGTGGCCAAGTAGCCTTCCACAGGTGTTAGCTCAGAAAATGGTTGGTTTTAATGCACTAATGTGGTTCTATTTGGCAGGAAAATACGTTTGATTTCAGGTACTTGAAGAATGAATTTGATGATTGATGAGAAACATGTGGAGATATTGATTGCAGGGGTGTGGAGAAAAGGGATTGAGCATGGACAAGCCTCCTAAGAACATAGGAAATACTGACGTGCAGAGGAAATTAGAAGCAGCTTTGTTTCAAGGGGGAATGCTTTCTTATCAACCATCAAATACAATCGTTTGACCGATTTCGGGAATTTGATCTTCGACACCCCACCAAAAAAGAATTCAGAGATATGGAGGTGTTCAGCCATTTCTTTGTTCTCATCCCAAAGGCATGGCTGTTTTAATTGTCAGAGAATAAAAAACAAATTGGCAGCTTTCTGTTTTGTGTGCAGAAGGGAGGAAGTTACTTTTGTTTTTTGTTACAAGGGTTGTGTGGTCTATTTTCAATTGGAGGGATTGGAACCTTTATGGGGGCGACAGCAAAAAAGGGTCGGGGGGCTCTCCATTCTTCTTCGCAGAAAAAGGGAGGCATATCGCAAAAGGAAAAAAGACTCTGCTTTTCTTTTCTCTCCTTCCGAGGACGTCCACTTGGGAGATGGCGAATATGCCCGCAGGGAACTCATTTCTCAGCCACTTCCATTTCCCTCTGCGTGCAAAATTTTATTGCATCTAATCCAATCCCATCTTTATAAGCTAGATATCGACAACTGACATAGATAGCTACCACTTTTTGCCTTCCTCTCCCGGAGTCCCGACCCCTAACCTGGGCGTACACTCAGTAAGATGCAGAGGTGCAGACAGTGCACCGTACACATAATTATCGGAGATTTTCGTCATTCTCAGAGGCAAGTCTAGTAGATCATCACGCAGTTCGTTCTTATAGCCTGATTCTGTAAGATGGGAGTTCATCTTCATAGCGGCAAGGGCGTCCTCTGTTTTCAGGCTATGGAAAAAGGAGGTTCATTGCATTTCCGGTCTGTATTTTGTGTTTGAACTTCCGGTTGAACTATTGCTGCTCGTAATCCTTCCATAATCGCAACCTCACTCGAAGCTAGTAGCTATCTTGTGCTGGCATGGGCTGGCTCATGTTGTCAAACAGATGAATCTGTTGCTTCTTTTAAGCATCTGAGTTATACATCAACCGAGAAGCTACCATGTTTATGAAATTGGAGGATCTCTAGCCGAGGTTAAATGGCCAAGAATGTGTTGCGGATTTCTTTCCGGAAATGATGACAGATTTGAACAAATGTTTGATGCGAGAGGTGGCGGCCTCTTCGTGAAGGAGCCATAAACAGAGATACAAATCCACCTTTTAATGCTTAATGCAGCAACACTTTCTTCTCTATCTAGTAAGACAAACAGTCAGAGACGCGGCAGGTGACTTTGAGCAGCTTTTACAAGGTGTTACAAGGATCAGACATGAATCATGGCATGCGTCGCACTGATGATTTAAATTAACTCTTAGCACCGAGGAGATGCAGCGATGTGCAATCTAGTCTAAGGGCGAGGGAAGTCACAGGGATGCAATGCAACATCACGAAGCCGTTGAAGAGAAGCCTGCAAGGTCATGCTTCCAAAGATATGCAATGTCTCAGCTTATTAGGAGTTTAGCATGGCCTGCAGTATTGGTTGGGCTTGTGGCACAAAGTTCAAGGTAATTATTTTTACTTGTCTTCTAGACAATCCAATCATTTCAGTAAAACCGTGATAAATGTAATTATAGGGGGAACTGCTATACCCATGCATTATAATGATCAGTTGTTGCATATATGCATTTTTTCTATGCTCTTCATCTTTAGTGCATCAAAGTACTACTATGCTGGCAAGTGTAGGTGTAAGTGGAAGTATATGAGTGTGTGTAAGTGAGTGGGTAAAAGAAAGGGGAAAGAGTAGGTGCACGTGAGTGAGTGAGAGGAAGGAGTTAAAAGTAAGAGAAAGGGTACGAAGAAATCAGAGTATATTCAAGAACTAGTGAATAACTTGATGAAGGATAAGCGGTACAATATCGCGTGATTGCAACAAAGCATAAGTATAAGTAGGTACTTTCCCTTGGACTAAGAAACCTCATCATTTTGGTGCGTTTGCCGGGAATAGCTTGGTACGTCTCTATAAGAGAGTGCCATAGGTTCGCCTAGCACCACAGGTTGGCCGAGCTTGCGGACCCCAAGATCTAGTACATGAGCGAGGGGAGCTCATCGTCAAGAACAACACAAACTCAAAGAGAGGAACGTGCTCAGAGAAGAGCCCTTGAAAGAGAAAGGAGAAGGTGGGAACCGCCAGGTGAGTGGACCTCGATTGGTTCGAAGAAATCGGCCAAAAACAGGAGAGTCACGAATCAAGTGCGGAAGTTGGAAGGAGGGATCCTGAAGCTACGTGTGCTAAATTTCTGGGATCGAAGTGATATTGACATCACACCTCTGTTCGAAATGGCTCAGCGGATTTCGGTTCACTTGGGGGACTTCACCAAGTTTTCAGGTACTTGGGACGAAGATCCGGATAGTTTTATCCAACTATTTGAGGTTACCTGTGAGGCCAATGACGTAGTTGACCAGGATCAAAGGTTGAGAATTTTTCCGGCTATTCTCCGTGATGAGGCAGCCAATTGGTATGGGAATCTGACACCACAAGAGCGTGGAACTTATCAGATGCTCAAGGAAGCCTTCTTGGCAAAGTTTCGACGGCAAGGCTTCCAAGATAGATTGGCCCAACAGATGGATTACTTGCGACAAGGAGTCAATGAGAGCATCGATAACTACATTCAAAGAATGGAAACGTTGGTAAGAAAGATGGGCGCGAATGCCCCGAACGATGAGACACTGAAACGAAGATTCATTTCGGGATTGAGAGATCCTACGGCACAGTAGCATATCAGCCTGACAAGACCTGCAACTTTAATGGATGCTAAAGAACAAGCGAGGCTTTGGGAGGAAGTACAATTATGCCAACAAAGGAAGATGGAGCTCTTATACGAGCCTATGGGAGGCCCAGGAAACATACCGATGAAAGATCTTGGTCAAGGAAGTCCCGCATTGACGACCCTAGCTTTTGTAGCTGCCACTAGCACGCCAGGCGAGGTAAAGCCTGCGCTAACTGAAGAACGAATATTGGAGTTGGTCACACAAGCTATAAAAGCTGCCACAATAACCCAGGAAACATACACAGTAAAACCAGATGTGACTACGAACCCGAACCAAGTGTTTCGATCAAACACATGGTGTGGAAAGTGCCATGGTTACAGCCATTTGGCTTCAGAATGCCCTACAGTCTCGAGAGTATTCACAGATAGATCACCACCTAGGATGCGTTGCACTTTTTGTGGAAGAACAAATCACACAGAGGACCGATGTTACAACAAGAGAGCCTATGAAGAGAGGACCATGAAATTAGGGGATGCAAGAGAAAGACCTTACACGGGATTGCCCGCTCAGAGTGTCCCACCTACATCTCGTTGGGAAAACAGACCGACTTATGGATATGGTGCTCAGGGTCAAGGAGGAGACTATCCAAGAGGAGCCACCCGTGATCAAAGAAGAGATGGTCCAATCCAGTGTTGGAGGTGCCATGGCTTTGGCCATACTCAATCTAGATGTCCAAACGAAAAGAAACCAATTGATTATACCCCACTATGTAGGTACTGTAGTGGAGAGGGCCACTTTGATGAGGATTGTCCAAAACGAAGAGCTGTCGCCGGCAAGGAAAAAGGACCAATAGGGTCCTCGAACTATGTTGATACTCAGATGCATTCCACATCGAGAGCTCAAGAGCACGTTCCTACAATCGGAGTAGTGTTCAAAACACCGAACCCTCAAGAAGGCTCTAGCTCGTCAATGCACTTTGTGGATGCTTACGAGGCCAAGAAACCGCATAAAGAGCCAACTGTGGCAGTAGTCACAAGGACTCAAGAGTATTCGAAGAAGAATCCAAGAGGCGAAGGTGAAGAAGGGAGTCAAGAGAAGATCGCTGAGCATGAAGAGGTAGAAAACCAAGTTGGAGGATTTGCTGAGCAGCAAGAGCTGGAGGATGGGGAAGAGATTGAGATTCTTCCACCAGTGACCAAGGAGTTTGTGCCGGGCATAGCACCATTCCCTGAAAGATTGAAAGCTCCTAAGAGTAGAAAGGAAAGACGAAGTTCGGAAGAAGTAGATATTGTAAAGTTGCTCGCTGACACGGAAGTCACGCTGGATATTGGCACATTGCTAAAATGTTCACCTGCCTATAGGAAACAATTCTACAATGAATATATTAAGAAGCTGAGGAAAGCTCGAGATAAAAAGAGACAAGATAAGGATGTCCAAGGGATCATTCAAAGTATTACGACGCAAATTGATTCAAATGCTCCAGCTGTGACGGTCGAGATTAAAGGGTATGCAGTCCCCGGCGCTCAGTTAGATAGTGGAGCCGCAGTCAACCTTATGACTGAGTTCATGATGAAAGCTTTAGGCCTCAACCACATGGAAGAAATGCCGATGTCCTTGAGAATGGCGGATCAAACACAAGTGAAGCCTGCGCGTCTTTTGAAGAATGTAAGCACAGTTGTGGGCAGTCTAGAGTTTAAAGTTGATTATCTGATAGTAAGACCAAGGACCTCAGAGGCTACCTTCTCGATCCTACTTGGACGGCCATGGCTGGTGCAAGCCGAATGTGTGCATGACTGGCGCACAGGCTTTATTTCAATAGGGCCAAAGTCTGATCGGATTCAGTTACAAGTATCCCCACCCTCGAGCAACAAGAAGAAGACAATAATAGTCGATGAGATGGAAAAGAAAGATAAGGAGAAAGCAAGGCACGAGATTGCACGATCTAGGTTTTCTTTGAACACGGACACCTACAAGAATCTGCTTCAAGACGGGTTCAACTTGCAACTCTTTAAGAATCAAGACACGAAGATGGGAGAATATCAAAATCCATTGCTCTATAACGACGATTCTGATCAGGAGTTGCTAGGATGGTTGACGCATACAAGTGAATTTGAGTGCTACATGTTGAGTATAGACGCAAGTAAAAACAAAGCTACTCAATCCCTGGAGAAGGGAACTTCAAGAGAAGAGTTGAAACTGGAGTTAGCTCCGGCAATGGAAGTGCAACAGTTGAGAGAAAGAGTTAGAATGCTAGAAGCAGAGATTCTAAAGAGAAGTCGAGAGTCGGAAAAAGAAGCGAAGAGTAAGACTAAAGTGTCGGAAGCCATTGCAAAAGCTGCATTAAAGAAATTAGGTTCAATCAAAACAGAACAAAACAATGATTTACTGGCCAACCATGCACGCGTGATCGGAGAGCACATTCCAATCACAGTGTCATCAAGGAATAAGGAATCTTCACGAGAAACTCAGGTGGAAAAATGGGAAGTTTTTCCAGAAAAGTTCTTGAGCGTGGGGTCAAAGCTACCAGAGGGAGTACGAGATTGTATTAAAATGGCACTCAAAAATTTCAGCAAGGCCTTTGCATGGTCATACAGTGATTTGAGAGGAATTGATCCCCGAATCTGCCAACATTATATAGACTTGGAAGAAGGTACACGACCAATATGTCAACGACTGAGGCGGACAAATCCAGTCTACTCGGAATTGATCAAGTTGGAATTGACTAAGTTATTGGAAGCAGGATTCATATATCCCATTGCATCCAGCGAGTGGGTATCGCCAATTGTAGTTGTTCCGAAGAAAAATAAGAAAATCCGTATTTGCATAGATTATCGAAAGTTGAACGAGCGCACGAAGAAGGATCATTTCCCCTTGCCCTTTACTGATCAGATCTTGGACAGAGTGGCTGGCCATAAATTGTACTCATTTTTGGATGGTTTCAGTGGGTACAACCAGATCCAAATCCATGAAGAGGATCAATCAAAAACTACTTTCACGACAGAATGGGGTACGTACGCATATCGTGTGATGCCATTTGGATTATGCAATGCACCAGCCACATTCCAGAGAGCAATGATAGCTGCATATCAAGACTACTTGCAGGATTGGATGGAGATATTTCTCGATGACTTTGCGATCAGAGGCGACGATGAAAACATGATGGAGAGGATCGAAGCGATTTTAAGAAGAAGCATTGGAAAAGGCATCGCATTGAATCCTGAAAAGTGCACATTTGGAGTGCGGAAAGGATTGCTTCTGGGACATGTTATTTCCGAAAAAGGGATTGCGGTCGACGAGGATAAAGTAGAAAAAATTGGACAACTTCCACCGCCTCAAAACTTGCGGCAACTCAGAGGATTCTTGGGGCATGCGAATTATTATCGACGATTTATATTAAATTTTGCATCCATAGCGGCACCACTGACGAATCTTTTGAGGAAAGACCAACAATACCAATGGTTTGAAGAGTGTCAAGTTGCATTCGACTCGATCAAAGAGAGATTGATAAATGCACCGATTTTGGTAGCACCCGACTGGACGAAAGAATTCCATGTGCATACCGACGCTTCTCATACTACGGTTGGAGTAGTACTATGCCAAGCCGATGAAAAGAAGTTGGACCACCCTATTTATTACGCGAGTCGCAATTTGAATAGCACTGAGAGGAACTACACGACCACAGAGAAGGAATGCCTCTCGATGATCTTTGCGGTGAACAAGTATCGGCATTACTTGATGGGAAAGCATTTCACTTTTTATGTGGATCATGAAGCCCTTAAGTACATCATTAATAAACCCGAGCTATCAAGGCGACTGATGAGGTGGATGCTACTTCTCCAAGAATTTCAGTTCACAGTGGTAACCAAACCAGGCAAAGCGCATATATTGGCTGACCATTTATCTCGAATTGTTAATGAGGAGCCAATCTCTAGTGTGCCCGACGATGCTCCTGATGGGCATCTATTCCAGGTCGATGCTAAAGTACCTTGGTATGCCGACTTGGTGAATTTCTTGTGCACTACTAAATATCCGCCAGGAGCAAGCAAGAGAGAGAAGCAAAAACTGTTAGCATTGGCAAAGCACCATAGCATCATTGGGGGGCAACTCTATCGATATTTTGTTCATGAGAGCATTTATCAGAGGTGTCTCGAGGAAGAAGAAGCAAACCTAGTATTGAGGGCTTTGCATGACAAACCCTGCGGTGGACATTTTGCTGGTGAATTGACGGCAAGAAAGATTTTATTGGCCGGGTATTGGTGGCCAACGCTGTTCAAAGATTCGCACACATACTGTAGGAAATGCGACAAATGCCAACGAATGGGCAAACCCACATTAGCACATGCTGCTCCTCTTACACCGGTGTTGGCTCTTAAGCCGCTTCAAAAATGTGGAATTGATTTTGTGGGGCCTATTGATCCTCCCTCACGACGAAGATCCAATAGGTATATCTTGGTCTGTATTGACTATGTTACCAAGTGGGTAGAAGCCAAAGCTCTGAAGACTGATCGAGCTGTTGATGTAGCTAAATTTTTGTACGAACAAATTATCACTCGATTCGGATGCCCGTTGGAAATAGTAAGTGATAGAGGAACCCATTTTGTCAATGAATTGATCGAAGAATTAATGGAATTATATAAGATCAAACATAGAAAAAGCACTCCATATTATCCGAGGGCAAATGGACAAGTGGAGGTCACCAACAAAATTCTTGAACAAATTTTAACAAAGACAGTAGCTGTGCATAGGCGAGACTGGGATGAGAGACTTTTGGAAGCTTTGTGGGCATATCGAACATCCTACCGAGTGAGGACAAAGAGCACTCCGTTCTCCCTAGTATACGGCGAGGAAGCCATCTTTCCCATCAAAAGAGAAGTTCCAACATTAAGAGTGGCCATTGAGGCCAGGATGGGAGAGGAAGAGTCATTAAAGGAGAGGTACATACAACTGCTCAAGCTAGAAGAAAAGAGACTTATTGCACAACAAAGTTTGGAAGCTATTCAGAAGAGACGTAAGGAGAGGCATGACAAGAATCTGAGGACCTATGCGATTCAAGAAGGGGATTTGGTACTAGTTTATGATAGTAAATATTATAAATTCCCGGGGAAGTTACAGACAAGATGGGCAGGACCGTTTAAGGTGGTGGAACTCAACTCCAATGGTTCCATGCAAATTCAAGATTTAAGAGAAGAATATGCTCCCGTGAAGGTTAACGCGCTTCGAGTTAAACCATATTTCAAGTGATATTAGGATGGGAGAAGCCAGACGAGATTCAAGTAGAAGGACGAAGTAGATTCCTTGTACATACATGTATACTTATATATATATATATATATGCGCATATGTAAGCTATGATTTGTGTGTCATAAATATTCTTCCTTGCTAGCTCAAGAATTTTGGACTTCTAATTATTTTTCTTGTGTTGCGTAGAGACTGTTAGGAGCTAAGTAACAAAATGGCAGATCAGATAACGCAACTCTACTTGTACGAGCTAAGGATATATTTCTCAGACCAAACATTCGCCCGCATGGACATAGATGTCGATGACCTTGAGACGGAATACGATGTTGAAGAAGCGCATTGGCTGGTATGCTTTATAAATCAGGGTTTGGGTGTTGCATTTTACATTGAGTGTTTTGAGGAATACCTGACTCGACATGTAGGATGGGCAGGAGATCGATACTACTATTTTGATCCTTCGAGGGAAATGCCTAATGAGGAAAACGATATCACATGGGCTTGGGCAGATGTGCTAATGCTAGGAAGTGATGACGGAGCTCCTGAAGTTGAGCCTGACTCGCCCTAGGGAAGTTGTCGGGATGCGAGTACGATGTGAGGCTACATGAGACATCCCGGAGACTCACATTCTAGGACACCTAGGGATAGGTACAGGAGGGACTAAGGCATAGCTGGCTGATGTTACCTAGTGAAAAGTCAAATCGATGAATACATGTGTAGTGTCTGTAATTGAGAGAATGGAGTGAAGAGGTGGTTGATCTGTCAAAGGCTAGTGTGTATATGTTTTGCATGCATGTGTGGGAAAAGTGGGAAAGTCCCTTTCTTCCTCTCCCTAATTCTCAGGACTTGGGTGAACTAATTAACTATGAAAAAAAACGAAGAAAAGAAAAGAAAAGAAAAAATTTGTGTTACTGTGATCGTACCAATGCGCTATGGTGGGCTAGTAGGTGGGTGGATTTATCCTTGCCGGGTGGTTAGGACCACGAGCCGCAGCTAGTTTCGCCATAGGCTTGGGATATATATATTTGTGTCTTAGCTACGTGCCATAACGGGTTGGTAGGTAGGTGGAGCCATCGTGGCTGGGTAGTCATGACCACGAGCCGTATCCAGCTTCGTTATGGGCTAGCTGATATATGTTATGTGTTATCATTGTGTGTTTGTGTGTTGTGCGCTGCATTGCGTTGGTAGATGGGTGGAATCAACCTGATCGGGTGGTCAGGTCCACAAATCGCATCCAGTGTCAATGTAGGCCAACGTGTGATTAAAATAAAATTTTCATATGAAGTTATTCCCCACTCCTGAGGGGGAGAGAGAGAGAGGAGAGGGCGATGATCACCTGGAAGGGAACGTTATTTGCTTGTGTGCTTGGTATGTGATGGCTTGTGACAGATCAGCTCACTTTGAATCAACATTCTTGAAGGCACAGATATTCTATATGTATTGATGGATGAGGCTTTAGCGAGGTAATGCAACGGTATTGCTTTATAACTTGTGTGCTCTATCTGAGGGTTTTTCTAGTGTGTGGGACACTCCAGGGTTCTGATGTATGTCTTCACTTGCACTCGAGTTTCGATGGATTTTGTAGGACGACGATGGGGATTCTTCGGAAGTGTCTAGTCATGGAATGATTGTACATAGCGAATAGTAGATGCAATAATGGGGTATGCATTTTGGGGTATGTTGCATCTCCTGTTGAATTCATTTCAGTTGTTGTTGTTTATTTCGGTATTTCTGTTTCTGTTTTCCTTAGCAATGACAGTGCATGTGTAAAACATGGATAGGTGTGCATGTGTTATTTTAGTTGAGACCATTTTCATAATGGAATGCACGAGAAATTTGATGCATGTTGGAATTGGAGTTGCATATATGTGCATGTTTTTGGATCATTTTGGAAGTGATTGATTTGTATGTATTCATGAGTGATTTTTTGAGCACTAATAGCTTCGATGAGTGCAGGTTCAGTGGAAGTGACGGCTCGATGAAAAGGTATGTGAACCAATTGGAAATTGACATGTTCATGGTTGTTTGGATTTTATTTCAGCAATAGTGGCTCGTCGAGGACGACTTCGCAAATAAGAAGAGGGGAGTATGTTAGCTCAGAAAATGGTTGGTTTTAATGCACTAATGTGGTTCTATTTGGCAGGAAAATACGTTTGATTTCAGGTACTTGAAGAATGAATTTGATGATTGATGAGAAACATGTGGAGATATTGATTGCAAGGGTGTGGAGAAAAGGGATTGAGCATGGACAAGCCTCCTAAGAACATAGGAAATACTGACGTGCAGAGGAAATTAGAAGCAGCTTTGTTTCAAGGGGGAATGCTTTCTTATCAACCATCAAATACAATCGTTTGACCAATTTCGGGAATTTGATCTTCGACACCCCACCAAAAAAGAATTCAGAGATGTGAAGGTGTTCAACCATTTCTTTGTTCTCATCCCAAAGGCATGGCTGTTTTAATTGTCAGAGAATAAAAACAAATTGGCAGCTTTCTGTTTTGTGTGCAGAAGGGAGGAAGTTACTTTTGTTTTTTGTTACAAGGGTTGTGTGGTCTATTTTCAATTGGAGGGATTGGAACCTTTATGGGGGCGACAACAAAAAAGGGTCGGGGGGCTCTCCATTCTTCTTCGCAGAAAAAGGGAGGCATATCGCAAAAGGAAAAAAGACTCTGCTTTTCTTTTCTCTCCTTCCGAGGACGTCCACTTGGGAGATGGCGAATATGCCCGCAGGGAACTCATTTCTCAGCCACTTCCATTTCCCTCTGCGTGCAAAATTTTATTGCATCTAATCCAATCCCATCTTTATAAGCTAGATATCGACAACTGACATAGATAGCTACCACTTTTTGCCTTCCTCTCCCGGAGTCCAGACCCCCGGGTAACCTGGGCGTACACTCAGTAAGATGCAGAGGTGCAGACAGTGCACCGTACACATAATTATCGGAGATTTTCGTCATTCTCAGAGGCAAGTCTAGTAGATCATCACGTAGTTCGTTCTTATAGCCTGATTCTGTAAGATGGGAGTTCATCTTCATAGCGGCAAGGGCGTCCTCTGTTTTCAGGCTATGGAAAAAGGAGGTTCATTGCATTTCCGGTCTGTATTTTGTGTTTGAACCTCCGGTTGAACTATTGCTGCTTGTAATCCTTCCATAATCGCAACCTCACTCGAAGCTAGTAGCTATCTTGTGCTGGCATGGGCTGGCTCATGTTGTCAAACAGATGAATCTGTTGCTTCTTTTAAGCATCTGAGTTATACATCAACCGAGAAGCTACCATGTTTATGAAATTGGAGGATCTCTAGCCGAGGTTAAATGGCCAAGAATGTGTTGCGGATTTCTTTCCGGAAATGATGACAGATTTGAACAAATGTTTGATGCGAGAGGTGGCGGCCTCTTCGTGAAGGAGCCATAAACAGAGATACAAATCCACCTTTTAATGCTTAATGCAGCAACACTTTCTTCTCTATCTAGTAAGACAAACAGTCAGAGACACGGCAGGTGACTTTGAGCAGCTTTTACAAGGTGTTACAAGGATCAGACATGAATCATGGCATGCGTCGCACCGATGATTTAAATTAACTCTTAGCACCAAGGAGATGCAGCGATGTGCAATCTAGTCTAAGGGCGAGGGAAGTCACAGGGATGCAGTGCAACATCACAAAGCCGTTGAAGAGAAGCCTGCAAGGTCATGCTTCCAAAGATATGCAATGTCTCAGCTTATTAGGAGTTTAGCATGGCCTGCAGTATTGGTTGGGCTTGTGGCACAAAGTTCAAGGTAATTATTTTTACTTGTCTTCTAGACAATCCAATCATTTCAGTAAAACCGTGATAAATGTAATTATAGGGGGAACTGCTATACCCATGCATTATAATGATCAGTTGTTGCATATATGCATTTTTTCTATGCTCTTCATCTTTAGTGCATCAAAGTACTACTATGCTGGTATTGTGGTAAGAGTCGGGTGCACTATATTAATCAACAGTACTTCATTGCAATCTTTTCTTGAGAACTCGAAGGGTTCGTCTTATAACAAATAAGCTCCCAAACCTCAAATATAATATCGTTCTCTGATTAAAGTATTTGTGATATGGCATAAAACTGATCCCTTAATACCATTTATAGTGTCTATTTGCTCATTTTGACAAGCTTGTAGCATTATAACAATATAATTTCGACAGTTTTTTTATCGAATAGATGTTGAGTATTCATTCATCTTGGAAATTAAAAAAAAAGGCTTTTTCATAAGCAACTCTCGGTTGCAAACAAGTCATCGACTATTGCAGAGGGCTCATTGATACCAACCAATAGCATATCAAAGCAAAGTTCAAAGTCTTGGAGAAATAAGTGTAATTTCATTGCCAGCCTATATTCTTTGTCACTTTGGCATGCATCAAGTGAATGCTTGGCTCTGTGAATGAGAGTAGTAGAGGAACTACATATGTAGCTCAGGCTGCAACACCTTTTCAGACATATTGGCTTCATATAGTACTTAAGTGTCTATTTTTGAGTGGGCTTTTGATTACTCTGGCCAAGGATATCACACAAAAAATAGTGGTGATGAATGGATAAATCCAAATGAGATTCAATTCGGAATTTCTTTTAGTCTTGGAATGCAGGATGCATGGGCACCTCCGGGTTCTTTCGAAACAATCCTAGCCGCATTCCCCAAATTCTGTCTCTTGTTTCATCCCTTGTCAAGCTCTTCGGTCCCAGACTTCTGAAGTTTTTCGCTAACAGGAAGTCTCCTACTCTCCTCGGTGCCCTGAAAACTGAAAGCAATGCGCCCATCGATTTTCTCTCTAGGGAGGCTACCGCCTCTCTCATCAACACTTACGTCTATCACGACTTTCCGTTGTCCACCGCCGAAGTTGTTGAACAGTTTAATGCTGCTCTACAGACACCAGAGCTCTTATCTGCGCAGGCTCTTAAGTTTCAACAGCTAAATGAGGCAGTATAGGCTTGGTTGTTCTTCCTACTTAAGTGCTCGCTCAGCTCGAAGGACCTGTTTAACATGCAGCATCTGTTTCTCCGATAATGTTATAGGCTAGTAGTTTAATTATGCATTTGTTATATTCAGGTGATACGACCAATGTACTGGGTATGTGAGAGAGTTAGCCATGATTGACTTGTAGTGTTGGTGAGCGTTAATGAATTAGTGATGAGTCCACAGTTGGAGAGTGGAGTGAGGGTAAGGGGAGAACAAATTGTGTCAAACCTGAAAAGGAAGAGTGAGGCCGTATGTGTATGGTGGAATATATATGTGCGAGTGTGTGCATGAAAGTGCATGTGTGAGTATATGTACGTGAAAGAGAGTGTGTGAGAAAGTGAATGAGAGTGTGTGAGAAAGTGGAAGAGAACAAGAGGGTGAGAGGGTGAATGTATGTATGGGTGTGTGAGTGCATGTGTGTGTTTGGGTGTAAGAGAAGTTTGAGTGAGAGAGAAAAGGAGGGCAAGGAAGAGAGGAAGAGACCGAGTGTGCAAGTGTAGGTGTAAGTGGAAGTATATGAGTGTGTGTAAGTGAGTGGGTAAAAGAAAGGGGAAAGAGTAGGTGCACGTGAGTGAGTGAGAGGAAGGAGTTAAAAGTAAGAGAAAGGGTACGAAGAAATCAGAGTATATTTGAGCACTAGTGAATAACTTGATGAAGGATAAGCGGTACAATATCGCGTGATTGCAACAAAGCATAAGTATAAGTAGGCACTTTCCCTTGGACTAAGAAACCTCATCAACAGGAAACCACAAACACAGATTTGTTTGGGTTCAAACAGAGTCTGTATTCTCTGCACTTCTCAAAGCAACACTGTAAATGGAACAAGTGTGCTACCATTTTTCCAAATAACGAAAAATCATCAAGATAAACTTGCATAAACGAGGTAAGGTAAGGGGAGAATATTTCCTGCATACACCTCTGAAAAGTACTTGGGGCATTTCTTAATCCAAACCACATTACAGTACAAGCAAAAACACCCCAATTGGTAATGAAGGTGGTCTTCAGTATATCCTGCTCAGCCATTCTAACTTGATTATACCCACTGTATCCATTTAGGAATGAATACATTTCATGTCCTGCTACTCTATCAAGCATAGTGTCAAGAAAAGGTAGCGGAAATGGATCAGGCACCGTAGCTGCGTTCAGTTTCCTGTAGTCCACACAAATTCGTAGTTGCTTATTCTTTTTAGGAACAATAACAATTGGTGAGATCCATTCAACATGCTCTACTGGCACAATGAATCCGACTTTGAGTAGCCTATCAAGCTCTGCTTTTACCTGTGATGCATAGTTCGGATTCATCCGGTAGCTGGGTTGCTTGATTGGCTTTGCTTCTGGCTTCAGCATGACCTTGTGTTGATAGATGCGCGGGTCCAAACCTTTCATATCTTTGTAATCCCATGCAAAGACGTCAGAGAACTCTCGGAGTAGCTGGATTAAGTCTGCTTGAAATAATTTCGGTAGTCTTTCCCTTATCTTGAGAGGACGCAGATGGTCCTCATCTCCTAAATTATAGGTGATCAATTGATCCTCTAGGACATAAAATTATCGGGGCTTCTCTATATCGTCAGCTGGCTTAAAAAGTTGTTGTAGATCAGTGTCATCTATAGCAGTGGTATCTTCTTTCTTATCTTCTTTTGTTACATGCATCACCGTACAAACTGCAGGATTCCAATTATCTACAACAGATTGTAGATCAACAGTTCCTAGGGAGATCAAATCAATATTATTCTTCAGAAACTCTTCTTCTTCATCATCTGACAACCCATCTAACATATGAACTGGTTCTGCAAAATACGGTCTAGCATGCAATTCACAAGGCTGTATAGCATCTAGTTTTACCACATATTTACGATTATTATCTTTGAAAGTGAGTTCCTATGCAGACCAATCTTGTATGACCTTAACTTGCTCCAGCCAAGGACGGCCAAAAAGAATATTATAATCAAGGGTTGATTCCGGTAATTCTAGGACGACAAAGGTCATCTTAAATGTTGTACCCTGCAAAGTGATTGGCATGTTTCGGACAAGTCCTACTGAATGGACTCTTGATTGGTCGGCCATTCTGACAAAAAACTGAACTAGTTCGATTTCGGTCCATCCTAGCTTTTTACACAGTGCGGCAGTAGCAATGTTGACACGAGATCCTCCATCAATTAGTACCTATGTAATTTTATGGTTTTTATACCATACCATAATTAAAGGAACCGAATGATCGACCGTAGAATCAAGTTCCGGTTGCACTGTGGCTGTTGTTGGAATGCAGGCAGACTCAAGACTAAACTGTTGCTGGAATTGTTGTCGAACTCTTGGTACTAGTGCAAGTAATTGGCCAAGAGGAAGAGTAACGGACGCTTTAGATAAAATTTCCCAGGCCTTATGTGACTGAATTGTGTTTTCCGCCGATTCTGAAGATGATGCGCTAGCTGAAGATGATGTTTCTACTGAAGATGATGTTTCTCCTGAAGATGATGTGCCTGCTCCTGAATCAGAATATTATTTTTGTGTTCCTTCCTTGGTTAACGGAGCCTGGGTCACCGGAATAGGATCTGGAAACACTGGAGGTTCGGCGGTGGTCCATTGACTTGCCTTATCATACATCCTTTGTTGTTCACGTATGCCTGGTGCAAAGACTTCTACTGCTGGTTGCAGTTGCTTACCGGATTGTGTCTGAATTACTGCAGCTTGCGTTTCTACTAGTGTGATTTGTACCATATTAGTCATTGGGTTTTGACGTTCTTTCTTCCTCTGATCATACTTAGCTGCATCCTTACAAAATCTTCTAATGTGACCAAATTCACCACAAAAATGGCAGCGAGGTGGTGGCAAATTAGTATTTTCCTGTGATGGTCCGGCTTGCCAGCGATTTGCATTGTAGTTATTATTTCGCTGTCCTCTGTAATTTCGATAGCCTTGTTGCTGATTGTTTCTCATTTGCAGAGGTACATAATGATTGGCTGCTGTCCTGGTTCCTGTATAATAGCATTGACAGTTGTGAATCCCTGTACTTTGGCGTTGTATGCACAGTTTTTGGTGGTATGTCCGGTCATGTTGCAGATAGCGCAAAACAACTGATTAAGTGCACAAGTGACACTAGTGTGCCCTGAATTCTTGCATGTGGTGCATAAAATTTGTCTGGTCGGATCTTCTACAACATTTTTATTTGCTTTTAACCATTCCAAGTCTTCTGTAAATCCTCCAACCTTGTTTTCCAGCTGCAAAGCCATTGCAATCACTGCATCTAGCGTCATAGCTCCTACACAGCATATGATCATAATCTGTTTGAGTTGCGGAGTCAAACCATTGATAAACCATTGAGTGATAACGTCATCCGGTAGGTTGGCATGTGCTGGAGGTAACTACCTCAAATGAGTCCTGAATAGGGTAGCGTATTCCTGCACCATTTGATTTATCTTCTGTCTATTGTTTTGCAGGTAGTCGAAAATTTTGGCTGGATTCTTCTTTAGCCTGAATCTCTGCAAAAATGCATCCCTTACTGCTTCATAGGTGCCAAAGTGGTTAATATCATATTCTGTAAGCCATCTGGCTGCTTCATTAACCAATGTAGACTAGAAGACAATAGCTTTATACACCGGATCAGGTGGATGGTTGAGCACTGCCTAGCTTATCTCAAATGTGCGTACATGAGCATCTAGGTCATCCCCTAGAAATCCACTGAATTTAGTGTACGTTACTCCTGTTGGAGTCGGCCTTGGTGGGCATAGTTGTTGTTGTTGTTGTTGTTGCTGCTGTTGTTGTTGTTGTTGTTGCCCGTTCATTGTGCTGATGGTTGTATTGTGACTATCTTCTGTATCCCGAGGCTAAATATCTGGATCGTCAAAATTGTATCGTCAGCCTGTGCACTTTCCGGTTCGATAATCTTGTTCAGTATGTTTCGAATCTCGGTTTTGAACAAGCTACCTTCCTTCTTGATGTCAAATGTAGGAAAGCTTACTCCGAATAACGGTGACTGGACTGAAGATTCACCAAGAAAGGGCAAATCGTCACCGGAAAGTTGTGAACTTTCAGCAACTAGTACCGGAATAACACCGGAAGGTGTCGATTTTTCACCGAAACAAGGTGCTTTTTCTCCTTCACAGATTTCTTTGGCTAAGGCATTTCTATTCGTATACAAATTCGAATCTTGACCCAATGGTGCTAAATTAACTTCATGCTGCGTCCCGATAGATTCTGGAGTTACTATACCTTCGACAGACTGTGCTGAAATCGCACCGGAATCTGCCAAAAATGTAGTGCGTTCCACCAGAATATGGCCGGAATCACTACTAAGGTTCTTCACTTTCTTGGCAGCTGGGTTAAACCTATCCGCGCTTCTACCTCCTGGAGGCGTCCTTAGCAAATTAGGTACCCAAGGCTGTAGGTTCTTCGGATACGTTTCACCGGATCTAGTAACCGGCATGTATCATCTTTTGTACTAATCACGTACTATTACTGTCGATTTACAATCTACAATCACTTTTCACAATCGTTTTGCAATATGTTAGTGCCACTTGTTGATAGTTAAGTGCCACCTTCCCACAGACGGCGCCAGTGTTAAACGCTTGTTCTAACTGTTAGAAGCGCGTTTAAATGAGTATTGGGTTCTTGGGAGTGGAAGGGGTCTGTAAAGACAGAGGCCCTATGCTTGTTTCCCAAAATTACTTCACAACACAATATACCCACATTCAAGATTTTATCAAGAATTGGTATCTCATTCTCGATCCTTACGGTTCATCATTTTAACTCTATCAGAGTGTGTCGAACACACTGTACCAGACTATCAGTATCGTAATACCGAATTACCTCAGAACCCTTTTTTCTGAATACACACTACTGTAACATTTAACAGTAGTTCAACCTTCACCGAATAGCGCTCGTAATCCTACAAACCAAAAACACAAGAGGACTCAACAGTTTCAGACACACAATGTTGAAGACTAACACACAATGGAGATAACCATTACTGTAGCCAAATCTCATCGTACCAGTACAGATCTCAATACTGAGGACCACACAATCCTGCACAGCGTTTTAGGGACACTACCACAGTTACACAGACTTCACCAAACAATTGGCAGAACATTTCAAGAAAGAGGGACACCACGATATACGTACTTAACAGAACAATCACCACAGAGACCCGTAGAACGACTCTCTCAGACAACACTCCGACGATCTACTGGATTTAAATAAAACTCACAACCGCAACAGAGATCGATAGACAACGAACACGGATACGCACAGTATACTTAGAATACTCAAAAATTAGACAAGCAACACTACAACAACCCGAACAAGTGTCGATAATACAACACAGAAATGAAACACAGTACTCCAAATTAGCCAACTCGACACACAGTAACGACACAGACAATCACCTAGACAGACAGTCTGGTGATTCCACGAATCGTCACCTTGCGTCTCTCTTTTACATTGCTTTATATAAAGATTACAAATGTCTTTGTAACAACTTTTCGCGCGTGCGAAACAAGATTCAGTTATACAATTGCCAAGCCGGCGGCCGACTAACAGCGGTTACCTTGACGTAGCTTCCGAAGTTCTGTTTCCGCCACTCGACTCGTGTCTGCATCTCCAAATGTGGCGATGAGCTCTCTAAGAAACCCCTCATGGTCATGAAGTACGGCCATATCCTTCTCCAAGATTGGGGCGAACCATGATAAAGCTTGACCATAGAGCAAGGTTCCAATAAAACCGACCTTGGATGCATCGTCAAGGTATCTATCAGGCTGCATACGGCTTGTTGCAAAAATCCTCGAAACTTTGTGCGATCACCATCGAACTTTTCTGGCATGCAGATCTTGGGTTCCTTCATAAATGATGTACTAGGCCGTTGATTCACTTGAATACTCCCTTGATTTGCTTGAAGACTCCCAATTCGTTCTTGTAATTCTTGGAGGAGTGCACCTACATGCACTGGATGTCCCATCTCGACTTGTGTCTATCGATGACTTAGGTCTTCAACTTTTTGTTGGAGACTCTGAAGTGATGCTACAATCTGTTCATAAGCGTTCGCCATGATGCCTGATCTTGGATAGACGATAGTTTTGCCAAAATGTCTTGGGAGCTCAAGGAGTCGTGACCGCCAAGTAAGTACTCTTCAAGTTCCATTTCTAGTTCTTGTCTTGTTCCTTGTTCTAGTCTAGTTCTTGGACATACTATCTTGTCCCCTTGTAATCTCGTAGTACGAGATCCTGTCAAGTTCTTTCGTGTATCCAGTTCATCTCCCAAAAGGGAGTTCTTGTAATCTAGACATCTTGTCTCATACTTATGATCCCGGGTTGTGGGATCTCCTGTATAATCTCTAGTTGGGTTATTCATACCTATTAGTCCCGGGTTGTGGGACATCTTGTATCAGTCACGTATTCTTGTATCATTTCCCCTTTGTGGGTGATCTTGTAATCCGAAGTGTATTTCCAAAATCTTGTCTATTGTAGTCAGAGAGCACAATCTAGTGCTCCCCTGACATTTTGGCAAGAATGATTATGAATGTGGCCAACCCCTCCTTATATAGGTTTTCAAGGGCGGTTCCCGAAGGCGGTTGCGACTTGATGATGTCATCATGATGTCATCGACTCGAATCATGGTCTCTGGATATCAGAATCAAGCAAGAAGACAGTCGATCTTAGGGTTTTTGCACATTCCGAATGCAATGGAAGCATTAGTTTCCCCAAATTCTGAACCAATCATGAGATATAGGATTCACATGGAATCTAAGATTCAAGATGGTTTCCTTTGTCCATGACAGCTGACACACATCACACTACTTCACATAGGAATGAGCATCCATATGAAGGGTTGGCCACCAAAGGCTTGAGAATAGAATTTCTTTGATCACTCGATCACGTCCAAAGTGTCTTCCTACCACACTTTGGTGTGCAATTTCTAAGATCTTGACATATTCACTTTCATGGACACAAAAGTGTAGATATCCATCTCGTCCTCACTTCTATAGATTATGTTCAATGAGAGCATAATTATTGGCCTCTTGATCTAGGCTCCTTTTCCTTGCTAAATTCATTTGTTGAGGGAATGTTTTTGGCCTCAATAAGTCAATCAATGGACTGCTCCAATTAGGTACTCAAGACACTTGATACAAAGTAGCATGTTCCATCGGGGGTCCAATAATACATGTTGGACAATCCTTACACAGTCTATAGACATCTACTCCCATCGTTGGCCAATATGTGCCTAACCTCTTCAGAGTTTGATAATTGTAACCATTTAGTATGTTCTTCCTCTTCCACACAAGCTAAGATCCCATGATTAGCATGCTTGTACATTCTTACTGCCATTATATGATATTTTTGAGATTTCACCACTTCTTTATCATTTTCTTTTATTATAGGATGTTTGGGTACAAAAGTAAGAATAGGCACTTTAGTTTTAGCCTAGTTAGGCATTACTTCTAAGTTAAACAAATAAGCATCAAGAAGTTCATCTAATACTCCTTGCAGGGATTCTTTGGAAGTAATTCTAGAAATGTGATTGGCCCTAAGGTGAGTTTTACCTTTCCTAAAAACCACCTCAAAATCATATTCCATTAGTGAGAGAAACCATCATTTGCAAGAAAATAATGTCTAAAATTCATAACTACATAGACCATACCTAATCCTTCTCCTTCTAAGTGGTGTAATTTTATTCTGCTGCATTCAACTGTCTACTTGCATAAGCAATGGGAAGATCAATGTTTTCTTCACCCGTAGGTTGCACTAGCACACACCCAATAGCAAAGTTGGAAGCATCCACATGAATGTGGAATGGCTTAGTCCAATTTGGTGTGGTCAAAATTGGTGCTGAACACAATCATCACTAAAGCTCATTAAAAGAAATATCGCACTTTTCATTCCACTCAAAGTTAGTCAGAAGGTTGTACATGGGCTTTCCAATTATTTCATACATGTGGATAAAGCATTGGTAATATCCATAGTGTTTGATGAAAGCTTGTACTTCCTTGACATTCTTTGGTCTAGGTAGCTCAGCAATAGCTCTTACCTTATCTTCATTAGTAGATATCCCATTTTTGACACTGTGTCCTAGGATCTTGCCTTTCTTGACCATGAAAACACACTTGTTTGCCTCATGTTGGAATGAGCACATAATTCATCAACATAGACCTCTAAATTCTTTTTGTAAGAATTCCTTTATTACGTGACACATCAGCCTTTGGAATGTAGCACAATCATTGGTGAGCACAAAAGGCATCACAAAAAATGCAAAGATTCCCCATTTTGTGGAAAAATCCATCTTATGTTGGTCTTCAAGGGCAATGGCCACTTGATTGTAGCATGAGAATCTATCTAGGAAGTGTATACATCCTTTCCTGCTACACATTTTAAAAGATGTTTAGTGACAAGAAGTGGATAGGTATCTCTTATTGTGGTGGCGTTAAATTTTTTCAAGTTAATACACACATGTAGCTTCCCATTCTTTTTTGGTACTACCATAATGGGAGATATCCATTCAGCATGCTTGATTTCATTGATAAATCCTATTTCTATCAAGCGATCAATCCTACTTTACACATCCATGGGTGATTTTCTTCATGCATCCAAGAGAATCTTGACTCTATGGAGTGCACCGACTCCGTGTCATCTCAAGTTCTATGGACCGGGTTCCATTGCAAGTGGGGTACATCTCTATGAGAGTAGTCCTTGAGATTGACTTTGGTTGTGAGACCTAAGTTTTGTAAGTACAAGGAACACATTCCTTAATCTCGCACTATTTGGAACTATCTCATGAAAGGTCTACCCAAAATCATCCCATAGGCATGGTTCCTACAAAAGGCACATAGGATGAAGTATGTTCAAAATCTATGCCACATGTGGTTAGAGTTTTTCCTTCTAGTAACCCTACGTGTCTCTCAATATTTCCATCTACCATTTGCAACTTTATTCTCATTGGTTTGAGTGTTGGCTTGCCCCAACACTTTTGTTGAGCCCATAAAAGTCATATTGGTCAAAGTCAACCACAGTCAAAGTGCAAAGGGTCCAAAAAAGTAGTCAAAGTCAACAAGATCAAGGTCAAAGTCAACATGGGCAAAGTCAAATTGTTCAAAGTTCAGGTGCCAAAGTGCACAGGTAGTGCACAATTAATTGTCCACAAAGGGTAAAATTGCAATAAGTTGGTTGCAGGGTGTAGAGGTATTTTTGTAAGTTCCCTAAGGTTCAAAAGTGTTTTTAAAGTGTTTTGGAAGGTTCAAGTGAACTTTCTCTTATGTGCACATTTGAGGAATTAAAAGGAAAAATGTGAAGGTATGTGAAGAGATAGTGTATGCCGAAGTGAAAGTATGACCCCCCAATTAAAATTTTTGTTTTAGTCTAAAGTCACTACAGGACAAAACAGGGATTCGTTGGCTGCCCACTTTTGGAGACAATCTTGGGACATCAAAGTGAGCACCAAGATACTCTTGCAGTTAGGAGCATAAGTGAATCGACACTCAAGTGAAGGCAAGGACTATTCTTGGAACTAAGCAAGACTAAGCAAGGTGAGCATAGTGTAAGCTAGGCAAGAGAGAGAAGTGCAAGGGACACACAGTGTGCGACGCAGAGAAGTGAAGTGCAAGGTGTGCATGAAGAATGACTAAGGAAGTGCGCAGAGAAGTGCTAAGCTAGTCTCCCAAGGATCCCAAGGTCCCATTGAAGCTTTGTGCATGCCGACAGAAGGTGTCCAACCCTCTCCCTTATTGGAAGCTTGGTGCAAGGTGTGCACTAGTGAAGGCTTGGAGAAGGTGGAGGTCTGGTGCAGAGAAGGCCGACAACAACAAGACCCTTGGGTATTTGGTATTTTGTGATTGAGCACTCTATTGGATTTCGCACAGAAGCATTGGATTGTATTGTGCATCACCATTGTATTTGTCTTCTTATAATCAATCGACAGAGGCTTCCCATGTGTATCTTTCTTATTGTCTTTCCCTTTTCTCCAACAAACACTCAAATCCCTTCTGGCATTAACTTGATGCCTGAATATACCATGAAAAAGATTGGACTACACCCTTCAAGACCTGCAAACTTCACTGTAACTCGATTTTGTTGTTTTAAGGCTGCCACAGGTAGAAGGAAGTTTCCCCCTGTTAATTGGGAGACTGTTGAAGATAAAATATATATTTCTTGGATCCACTCTTTTTTCATCATCATTTGTACCTTTTTCTACCTTTCATTCAGTTAATAAAGCACTCTTGTATAGGTGTGTGTGAGTGCCACACTAGAGAATAAGTGGAATTCATTCTCCTTTCAGTTGAGAAATCCCACATAGCATGCTTTTTTGCCATTTTGTATATAAAGAGGTCTCCACCTCTTCTTTTGGGAGAGCTTTTTGAGAAGTAATGAGATAATGCTAGTTTGTAGTTAGATTGTTGCTCTCTTGTCGTCATGATGTGCATGCGTGCTTGTTCTCTTCTTGCCTAACGCTTGTGACACGTTGATGTATGATTACGTCGCTATTATGCTTGTGATTACGATTATGTGCATCATTCATGATGCTTATGTTGTGTCTTCTTGTTAATAACGTTGTTAATCATACGTTGACGAGCGCCATTACGTCTGCTGAGTGCTTCTATGCAAACATTTGGGTCTCATGAGATGCTTCCTCGTTTGACAAGTATGAGTTGTGATGCTACAACGTCAACAACTTTTGGTGCCGTTGTCGGGGAGCGTTCTCTTGTCACTTACGTGATGGTTTATGGCATAAAAGAGACGTGTATGCAAGTTTTTCATGACGATTTATTGAGTTCATTTCATTACGCTCTTGTGAGCATTTGCGGCTTGCAAGATTACAATAACTTGTTGAGATGAGCCATTTTTGGTGTGATTAGAATCGCCTTTTTGGGTGATTAATCCACCATGTGTGGTGATTCTTTAAGTGACGAGTA
The DNA here is from genome assembly GCA_020310875.1 of Ceratopteris richardii. NCBI lineage: Eukaryota > Viridiplantae > Streptophyta > Polypodiopsida > Polypodiales > Pteridaceae > Ceratopteris > Ceratopteris richardii. Next base: position 30,148,874 of record CM035430.1, read on the forward strand.
GAATAGGAGTCTTTTTAGCTATTTTTATTGATTTATTTTCAATAATTTTGTTGATCTTTCTCTAATCATGTGTAAATAAGCTTATATTGGGGTTCTTCTACAAGTTTCAAGGAGTTTTTTAGATTCATCATCTTCATCAACAAGGATTTTTTTTGACAGTCTGAGAGGGCTTTGGCAATGGCAGTCTGCACCATCTATTGCCGACATAAGGAAGGATCGGGGTATGCTAAGCAACATGGTGGAAATATGGAGGCTTTTGTAGCATCGAATTTGAACAAAGACAGGAGAAAGGAGTATGGAGATGGATTTCCCACGAGGCAAGGGCGATATTCAAAAGACGAGCGTGTAGGAGTAGGAGAAGGGGCTACAAAATATGGCAGAGAAGAAGATCACCGACCAACTCAAGGGGGCAATCATTTACCTCATATGCCCAAAGTTTATCATAGTTTTTCATAAGAGAAATGTACTGGTGAAAGACAGACGGACTCCCGAGGTCGTTGCACCTCCTCAGAAGGAAGCATCAACGCATTCCATATGCATTTTGGATTTCAGCATGATGAACACCATTTTGAAGAGATCTAAGGAGAAGGCTCATCTGAAGAATCATGCTGGGCTTGTCCTTAGCTCTTCAGGAGATTCGATTGATGTAAGATCGTCTGTAAGGGGAACTCTGACTATCACCTTACCATGGAACATAGTTCGGTGGAAATGCAGAAGGACGAAAATGACAACGAGTCTCATATATGGATCGAGGATGTTTCTCAGGAAGTGAGAGTCAAGGACAAGTATGGATATCCTGCATGTATCTTGGTGAACAAGACGACAGGGAAGATTAAAATGCAGACCAACGAGAAGGTCAATAGGGTTCAAAACTGTTCGATGTGCCGATGACACACTTTTTGAACATAACCATATTTTAGGGGTAAAAAAAGGATAAAGAATGGATCTACCCTCACGCTCGATATTTTGGCACAAAGCACACCATTGATTATGTAATGCAGCAACGACGATGAGAGCGACAATGAATCACACTTGCAAGAGATGACCTAGCAAATAGGAGAGGATACAGATGAAAGAGAAGTGGTCATTACCCCGAGACTGAAGGGGGAATGGTTTGAGGCTATTCAAAATACTAGCATGGACGACGTTGATGGTGCGCATAGGGAATTCAGAAATCTACAACTCTCACATGGTCGTGAAGATATGAAGTTACAAAATGAGGTACGTTGTGCACTTGGTCAAGTGTCTGCTAGTGAACATTTTTTAGGTCTCCACTAGGAGGAGAATAGAGCTCTATGTCCTCAAAACTCATCTAATATTAGTGGTGCCTGGTTTACTCCCACGTCTAGTGAAGGAGTTCCTGGAACAAAGTACTAGAAGCCAACAAGGACGAGTTCAGTCACTAGAAAAAAAGGGGAGACAAACAATGCTACTACATATGCACTGGGATGTTGGATATGTTTACTGATGAAAATCGTATGCAGGAGCTTGGCCATGCCATTGTCAAACTAGGAGAAGTATATGAAAGAACTGAGATCACACGGCTTAGAACATTATCAAAGCTGGAGAAGCAGAGAATAATTTTTTGCCAAGGACCTTGAACTTTTACACCTTCGATTCTTCATGCAAATGGAGGTGGAGCTTGGTAAGCTGAAGCACACCTACACGCATGGAAACCTTGGTGATCACAAATAGTTTGATCATAAGATGCAGCCTGTTGATAGAGAAATCATTGGCTAGAGAAGGTCAAATCTTATTAGAAGAGGAGAAGTGCAAATGTAGATCATAAATTAAGGTTTGTTATACTGCACCAAGAAGCTTGCGTGATTTGGACAAAATAACCATCTATTTACATCAAGTGGTAAAGTATGCCGTGGACCTGAAGACAGACTTTAGGAATGATTTTGACAAGGCTTTTACTTATGTTACCAAACTCTGGAGAGTGTGGCCTCTAATACTCTAAATCTAGATAGACATGCTAAGAACAGAATGACTGGAAACTTGACAATGATGTGATTCTGATGAAAAGAGCTACTCATGAGGATTCGGATCATGCACCTAACACTTTTTAGGATGAGACAGTAGACGATGAGAGCGATATGAAAGCAGTTCTTCTTCTCTATGTGACGGAGAGGAGCGTAACGCGCAATGGATGGTTGGGGTATTGGTGGTATTGAAGCAGAGGTAACCATGCTTGGTCAACCATGAGTATGGTCCTTCCTATTGTAGCTGGCCTTAAGTCGAACGGGCAGTTGAAAACTTGGGTTACAGTAACAGACGTGGCTCTCACAAATTACAATAACCCAAATGCTCAGAATGCATGGTGTGGGTTGTCAAATCTATTGAATTCTATGGGCAGGTTGATCAGGTAACACTACATTCTGCTAAGCTAACAGAGGAGATCAAATATGCTGTTGAAGATACTATTGTAGTAAGCAAGCGGTAGATGACCTTCTATCAAGAAAGAGAAGTCTTGAGATAAGTGGGAAGCAGGTGGAAATCAAGTAAAGCCGAACCAAAGAAGTCGATGGAGGAGCCTGACCGAGGATATGGTCCTAGGGAATAGGCAAGAAGTGGATACAGATCAGAAGACCATGATTCTTATAATAGTGATGGGTTTTGAAAGTTTGCAGGTCCGAATGGTGGACCATATGGCTATAGGACTAGGGTTATGTTGATGAGTATTATGACACGGGAAGTGGTGTCTATGGTACTGTTGCTCTTGCAACTTATGGAAGTGGTGACGGCTATGGGGGCTATGGTGGAGAAGGCAGAATCAAGGCTTTCGGAAGTAAAAAAGGATGTTGTAAAGTCTAATACTACTAAAGGTAAGCCTTTTTCATGGGGGTCAGACAGGGTCTCATATTCTTCAGCATCATTCCCAGCTTCTCAATCTGCATGAAAAGCTTCTGGAAAGCGTCACCAGGTTTATAAGCAAGTATATAGAGAGGTGCATCTTGCCAAACAGATTTCTAATGCTGGACAGCATCTTCCTACTACAAAAACACATTCAGCTCCAGTTCAACCTCTACTTTTGCTTCCTATCTCATATGTTCCATATAAACTTCTAATGGAGGTGTATGCTGAGGCCCTTAAAACAAACCATATGAGGAGGAGGAATATGATTGAGTTGGCTGTATTAAGAAGTTCTTCGACTGCTGAGCAGATGGATGAACCTAGACGGAATGATGAATTTGCTGAGAGAGCAAGAGCCAGGGATGCTGGGTGGCCTGGCATGATGAGTATATGCGTTCACGAGATTGATGGGATGTGATCACTCAAGTCTTCCAATGTCAGGGGATACATACTAGCTTTTAGACATCCATTGCCATTCCAAGTTGCTGGCAGACGAATAGAACGTCCAAAAAAAAAAAACAAACAAAAAAGGGAAATCAGATGGGTTGGAAGATTTGGATCACTATGCTGTAGCAGATTCTCAGCAGAGCAATGAATCTCCTTTACTCTGGCTCCATTAGCATCAATATGCAAAGAATGAGTCAAAATGGCATTCTGTGCCCCTACTGCTGATGTGTATCAGTTGTCAATCCGCTGATGTGTACATAGTTTCTGTGTAGGTGGCCTTCAATCCTGCGAACTGATCCTCTTGATAACTTTTAGGGCTGGCATTTTGTAATGTGGTTGGTATGCAATCCATTTTTCATCCCTGAGAATGTGCTCTGTGGAAGATGCATCATGCATGATGTATTCTCAAGGCTCCAATACAGCTACCTAGTACCGGCTAGATATGTATCATATGTTGCATATCTGTATGTAGATGCTGGACATATCTAGCCCAAGAGGGATGATTCTGCTCTCTGCAATCTCGATTGGCATTAAAATCCTAGCCTAACAGGGATGATTCCGCTCTTTGCAAGACAGCTATACACGCTAATTTTAGGCATTTGCCCCATTACCGCAATGACAGCGATGATTGTATCGGGCATCTTTTTTGGGAACGGACAAAGCGGTGTTGTTTACCAAACTCACCTGGGAGATAATCTGCTAGACGCACCATGTCTCGTATCACACCTCTCATCAGATCATAAGGACTTAGGAGCATTCCAAAAAAAAAGCATGGCGAATCTCCGGAAATAATGCACGCATAACAGCAAAGAGAGAGAGAGACAGAGAATTTGTTTTTTCCTTATCAGTTGCACCTATGACTAAAAGTATATAGAGTGACTAAGTGTGAAAACTGTTCTTTGACGTATGTTCTTTAAGCTTATATGCATTCTGAAGCTTTTGAAGGACTTATAGAAACGAAGTTTGGAATAAATGCATGAGAACGAAAGATAACACTTAGGCGAAGGAAAGTCAATCAATTGTGTTCCATGGATTTACAATCTTTGTGATGAGAGCTCATGGATGTGACTTTCCCGGCATGAAAAAAATAGACCATACTCGTAATTTCAAGTGTAATAATCACACGCATTCAATCCTTAGCAAAAGAAGATATAGATATGTTGCCGTCACAGTTCTTTTTTTTCTTCTTGGCTTCATTCCTTTTGGTAACGAAGGAAATAATGAATAAACCCGCTTTAGTATACTAGATTGTATAAATTACAACTTTGGTGGTAACTTGAATATGCTCCTATAAAGTTGTCAGAAAGTTATGAGTGATAGAAGGCTGATTTGGATCTTGCGATGATATATAAGGTTCTTAATGAAACCTTACTTCCATTCTTGGACGTATTCCAATGATCACATTTTTCAGGATTCATGTGTTGATTGATATTGTCAATATGCATCGACAATTGTAGGAAATTGAGTGCAATATTGCATATATTAGTTCACTCATTTTACAAAAAGCACAATTGTGCTTAAGATGGATATGACTGAAATGTTTAGACCTAGGCCTATCCCTTTACTTCGTTAGAAGAACCCCATTAGAAAACTTATTTACACATCTTAGAAAACATTCAAAAAACACACAAAAACCCAAAACAAATTCTAAAAACTCTTAAAATACCAAACAAATATTAAAAACACTCAAAAAACCAAAAATTGTTTCAACAAAACATGGGAAAGAAAAAGGCAAAAGAAAGAAGGAAGGGGGAAAAGATTGCACAAAAGAAAGAAGAAAAAGATGAAATGCATGCATTAATCACACATGATCAAGGTGAAACAAATAGAGAAAATTTGCAAGGGGTAGAGGAAATTGGAGGAATGTCTAAAGGGGTGGGATCCATTGTTGCAAACAAGGAATATAGTAACACTTATGTGGATGTACTAATTGGTCATGAACGTAGAAATATGAGTGCTTTTATTAACCCTCATTGTGAGTGGAATTTAATTCATATTGATTTAGTGACAATTAGTTTGGATAACATTCAACTAACCACTCATTCCTCTATCCTCATGAATGGTGAAACTTATGATTGCATGGGTCAAGCTATGTTGCCTATTGTGGTGAATGCTATGGAATTTTTGGAAACATTTTTTGTTATGGAAGGAATAGATGAAGACTTGGTCATAGGCACTCAAAGGTTTTTTGAACATCAAGGGTTCGAAGCATCTTGTCCAGCTATTATGTCCATCCCCACTAGTGAGTCTTTTGGAAATCCTGATGATTATCCTCATCGTATGGATTGTGGACATAATCATCTATTCAAAGATTGTACTTTTAATCCACAAAATAGTCTGTCCACTCATGCTTTTCCATCTAACCTTTCTCTCATTAAGTCACAGGAAACCTTGTCGATAGATGAAGTGGAGGACTCCAAGTGCTTGGAGGATATGGAAGGGCCCTCCCTTCCTCTAAGTTTGGAATCTTCTCACTAATTTTGTATGAGTTCTACGGAAGATAAAGTGATATCTAGAGATTCTATGTGTAATACAGATAAATGCATCGCTGAATCTCTAGATCGATCTCAAACCACACAACCTTATGATCCATTACATGAGCATGATATATGTAAAGAAACTCAACCTTTGTTGAGCTCCCCATGTAAAGATGAGTTTTTTCTAAAGACTCACATAGAAGGCCCAAAAGACCCATACATCAAGAAGACGTCACATTTCCCTTGTAATGTAAAGCAAATTTGGGTGGCCAAGAACTTACTTAGAGCCCAACCAAATCGCACTATGATATGGGTACCAACGAAAGCTCTTATACAAAATCAACCCTCTCACATACGGTCTAGTTTCACATTGCCTTATCAACAAGAACGACCACTTTTGACAAAGGGATCCAAAGCAATAAAGTCAACACTCAGAAAAGATCCAAGGAGAAACCTCAAGGCTAAGACCAACAAAGCGAAGACATATTGGCGGCCTAAAACCTCTTCGTGCAGCATCCATGGATGTCAGACCCAACCTTGCCCAATGCACAGCATATGTTTAAGATGCACACCAAGTATGCACATGAATAGGGCCTCATCCAAAGGCCAAACATTAGGTACACTTAGTTTAACCCAGACACAAAGAGGGCACATGTACATAGATTTCAAAAATTTGCTTTTTATTTTTCTTTTTTCAGGATGGTGGACAAAGGTATCATCCATTTCAAATGGGTGATGGAAAAGAGAAGGTTCTTGGAGTTGGAGATTTGGAGGAAGCCTCATCATCAGCTAAACCCTTGAGCACTTTGCTCAAGATCCATCATTTTTGCACCATTGTTCTTTGTATGCATTTTTAGAGTATGCATAAGATAGGGTCACATTACAAGACCGTGCATAGACACTTTTTTGTTTTCCGCCCATGCACCCTTAGTCCCCACTCATGCATATGGACTAAGAATTAAGTTCATCTATTTGTATCTATCATCTACATTTTTATCATTTCATGCTCATACATCATCCATCCATAAATTAAAAAAAAAAAAAAAGAGGCATTCTAGCATATTCATTCCCATCTATTTGAGGCAAAAGAACCAAGTTAAAGCACTCGGCTCCAAACAAAAAGCAAGATGAAGAAAAGCAACAAAGCAAAACACTCCAATGGTGTACGGATCATGCAAAACAAAAGGAACTCCTACACACTCTTCCACAAAATCTCCATATTTGCAAAAGCTTTGTCGAGGATGACAAAGTCAAGGAGGGGGGGAGTGTTGAAGATAAAATATATATTTCTTGGATCCACTCTTTTTTCATCATCATTTGTACCTTTTTCTACCTTTCATTCAGTTAATAAAGCACTCTTGTATAGGTGTGTGTGAGTGCCACACTAGAGAATAAGTGGGATTCATTCTCCTTTCAGTTGAGAAATCCCACATAGCATGCTTTTTTGCCATTTTGTATATAAAGAGGTCTCCACCTCTTCTTTTGGGAGAGCTTTTTGAGAAGTAATGAGATAATGCTAGTTTGTAGTTAGATTGTTGCTCTCTTGTCGTCATGATGTGCATGCATGCTTGTTCTCTTCTTGCCTAACGCTTGTGACACGTTGATGTATGATTACGTGGCTATTATGCTTGTGATTACGATTATGTGCATCATTCATGATGCTTATGTTGTGTCTTCTTGTTAATAACGTTGTTAATCATACGTTTACGAAGCGCCATTACGTCTGCTGAGTGCTTCTACGCAAACATTTGGGTCTCATGAGATGCTTCCTGGTTTGACAAGTATGAGTTGTGATGCTACAACGTCAACAGAGACCTTGGTTAAGGCATGCCAATGTGCTGCATGACTGGGGTAAGGACACAATGTGGGTGAAACAAGAGGCGAAAGAGTTATAGCAGATCTTTTTAGAAGAAGGACCAGACAATCAAAGACATACCAGCATGATGCAGACAATTGGTATTTGTATGGAAGAAGAATTGTTGGACAACCCAGAAGCAGATCTATTTGAAGGAGCAAATTTATATGAAGATGAAAACATGTTGGCTTGGCTCCATGCAGAAGACCATCTTCCTGCTATGGAATTTTTCCAACTCAAGTAGAGAGGAAGCATATGAAGAAAAAGAGGACATCATTTAGGTTACTGATTCGAGTGAGACAGTCTTAGTCAAAGGCCATATAGAGAGAAGAAAAGAAAAGCCTTTAAGTGCAACAATAATGAAGCTACTTCAAATCCTATATCAAGGGCTACTTTGTTATGGATATTGGTATGGATATCAACTGTTATGTCAATTTTTATGATAGTAAGTGCAGGGCTTTACAAGGATGTGGAAGGAGTACCTACAAGTCTTTGGAAATAGAGGGTTCCATTTGATGAAGAAGATGGAATAGTAAAAATGGAATTTTGCAGATTAAGTCATAATGTAGCTGAAACAAAAGTACAAAGGATGTAGTATGGAGGAGATAATATTTTTCTGAAGGATTTAGGGTGGCCCTTCAGATGGTCAGTACGCCCAAAAAGAAGACAAAAAAAATGAAGTGCAGTACAGTTGGAGAGCATGGACGAGTTTCTCGAAGTCATCATATCAAGGCTCAAGGCATATCATCAACACAACTGAAGATTTATGGATCAAGTGGAACCTGCAAAATTTATTCAGGTCCTACATAGCCCTCTCATTTCATTTTGCTTAAGTTCAGTAGTTTTTTTATCCATTTCATGCTTGTTCCTTGAGTTTTTAGCAAATTTAGCAACCATTTCATAGCCCTTTGCATAATTACAAATTTTGGAAATTTTTGGGAATTTTTGGGAATTTTTTAGGCATTTTTAGAAATTTTCCAACATTTTTCATCCTTTTCAAAGGTCACTTTCTTGCCAAATTGGAGGAATAAAGGAAGCTATCTATGGTTGTAAGTGGGGAAATTGGCCTAGCTTGTAGGGATTTTTTTGAGAAATTTTTGGATTTTTTTTAATTTTTTGGGATTTTTTGGTATTTTTCTCCATCTTTTTGGATATTTCAAAAAAAAACCATGGATTTGATTTTTTTCCAAAAAAAAGCCCCCTAGGGATTTTTTTTCAGAAAATAAAATTCTCTCTCTCTCTCTCTCTCTCTCTCTCTCTCTCTCTCCCCTCCCGATCTTTTTTTTTTAATTTGTTTTATTGCTTTTCTTTTTCTTTATTTTTTTATTATTATTTTATTTTTAATTTATTCATAATTTTCATTTTTATTTTGCTTTATTTTTATTTTTTTATACAAAGCAATGTATGTTCAATAAAAAAAAAACAAAGAGAGAAAAATTTTCCTTTTTTTATTTTTATTTTAAAAAAAAATATATATTTTTTAATTTTTATGGTTCAAAACTTTTGGCTTTGGATCACACCTCGGATGGCCATTTTTTTCAAAACTGGGGTCATTTCTATGTATTTTAGAACCTCTTGGACTCAATTTTTTGCATTAATTTTTCCAAGATCCAACCTTTTCTCTGACTTTTGGTCAAAACTCACATATTTTGAGCACATTTATCACATGTTTTTATTTTACCAAATGGTCCACATGGTCTATTCTCACTTTGTTTTACCTTATGTTTCACAATTTCCCATATGCATCCTCTGTAGCTCTACTGTTTGATCATTTCGGCCCTCTCCAGACCCCATAATCCTACTCCCTCCACCTCCCTTTACCCTTCTGCCCAGCCCCACCCTTACCCCTCCCTGCCATATCAATCTCAGCCCCCTCAGCCCTCCCCTCCTCCTCCTTTCTACCCTCCCATTGCCCTTGTTTGCTTTTCCATGCAAAAAAATCGACTTTTGGGTTCTTCTCTGGTGTTTGTTCTCTCTAGTGCTTGTTCTCTCCTGCTTGAGGTGGACTTGGTAGCTACTCAGGTGTCCTTTCAAAAATGCTCAGGTGTCCTTTTGAGGTTTTTGCAGCACAAGTATTATGGTGTCATATCTGCTCCGAGTTTTGGTTGTAGCTCTCCAGGATGGAGAGCACATTAGGTGGTGGGCAATTGTTGAGCCCATAAAAGTCATATTGGTCAAAGTTAACCACAGTCAAAGTCCAAAGGGTCAAAGACAAAGTAGTCAAATTCAACAAGGTCAAGGTCAAAGTCAAATTGTTCAAAGTTCAGGTGTCAAAGTGCACAGGTAGTGCACAAAAGTGTTTTTAAAGTGTTTTGGAAGGTTCAGGTGAACCCTCTCTTATGTGCACATTTGAGGAATTAAAAGGCAAAATGTGAAGGTATGTGAAGCGGCAATGTACGCCGAAGTGAAAGTATGGCCCCCCAATTAAAATTTGTGTTTTAGTCTAAAGTCACTATAGGACAAAACAGGGATTCGTTGGCTGCCCACTTTTGGAGACAATCTTGGGACATCAAAGTGAGCACCAAGATACTCTTGCACACCGAAGTGAAAGTATGGCCCCCCAATTAAAATTTTTGTTTTAGTCTAAAGTCACTACAGGACAAAACAGGGATTCGTTGGCTGCCCACTTTTGGAGACAATCTTGGGACATCAAAGTGAGCACCAAGATACTCTTGCAATTAGGAGTGTATGTGAATCCACACTCAAGTGAAGGCAAGGAATATTCTTGGAACATAGTCTAAGCTAGGCAAGAGAGAGAAGTGCAAGGGACACACAGTGTGCAACGCAGAGAAGTGAAGTGCAAGGTGTGCATGAAGAGTGACTAAGGAAGTGTGCAGAGAAGTGCTAAGCTAGTCCCCAAAGGATCCCAAGGTCTCATTGAAGCTGTGCGCATGCCGACAGAAGGTGTCCAACCCTCCCCCTTATTGGAAGCTTAGTGCAAGGTGTGCACTAGTGCAGGCTTGGAGAAGGTGGAGGTCCTTGAAGATCTTCTTTCATTGCCTTTAGAAAGTTGCTTCTTTAACCTATTCAACTTTACCATCGGAGTGATTACCTCTTCATATTCTTCTTCACTTGCATCTACCTCACTGTTTGGAGTAGCACTTGCTTCTTCGGCTCTACTATGAGCTGAATTTGGAGACAAAGAATGACTCCCCCTCCATGTTGAACATTCTTCATTTGATGTAGATGCCTCTGGACCTGAAAGCTTTGTGCTTGATTGTTGAAATTCTCTTTGATTTGTTCCTGCATAATCATCACAATCTTCTTCAAGAATCTTGTCCTTTCCTTTATCTTCATACCATGGTCTTAGTTCATCAAAGACCACATCTCGCGAGACTCTTAATTCCTTTGTTCTAGGGTTGTATCACTTGTATCCTTTTTGCTCCGTTGAGTAGCCAATGAAAATGCATTTTTCTGACCTTGGTTCCATCTTTGTTCTAACTTCTTGTGGAATGTGAGCAAAGCAAACACATCCAAACACTTTGAGGTGTGTAAGATCAGGTTTTTTACCAGAATATACCTCTTCTGGAGTCAAGTGATGTATTCCCGATGTTGTGCACCTATTCATCAAGTAAATGGCGATTGTGGTAGCTTCAACCCAATAGTACAATGGTACCTTCATCTCGTTGAGCATGCATCTTGCAATTTCAACAATTTGCCTATTTTTCCTCTTAGCTACTCCATTTTGTTGTGGTGTATACCTAGAAGTGAATTGCCTTTTGATCCCATTCTCTTGTAGAAAATCTGAAAATTCTTTGGAGAAGTATTCTCCTCCACCATCGGACCTTAAGGTTTTGATAGACCTTCCTGTTTCTTTTTCAACTTCAACTTTGAATCTTTTGAATATACAACACCTCTGATTTTTGCTTCATACAAAACAACCATACCTTTCTTGAGTGATCATCAATGAAGGTGACAAAAAATCTATTACCAGCCATTGATGCCTCTTGGGTTGGTCCCCATACATCCATATGTATCAAGTCCAAGACATTTGGAGCCACATAATTGCTCCTCTTGAATGGCTGCCTCGTTTGCTTTCCTAGTTGACAAGTTTCCCATAACTCATGTAGTCCAATGCTATTAAATTTTGGAAGACCTCTTACCACTTCATGTTTGCTCATGTCCTTCAGCTTTGGAATGTTGATGTGTCCTATTCTTTTGTGCCAAAAGTCCAGCTCTGAAATCTTCTTGTTCCCACATTGAACGTACATGACCTTTCCATGTGGATGTTGGACATCCAAAGTGAACATCCTTCCTTCTCTTCTACCTCGAGCAATGACCTTGAAGCCTTCCTTTGGATTCTTTATGAAGCACCCATTCCCATTGAATATGACATGGTAACCCTTCTCTACCATTTGTCCTACTGAAATCAAGTTCTTTGAAATTGTAGGAACATGAAGAACATTAGATAGTACCTTTGCTCTGTTGATATATTTAGGTAGTGATCTGTGTGAACACACTAGGACCGCCGGGGCACTTTTTTCCCTCTTTAGGAGGTTTTTTTCCCCCAGCTTGTAAATATGCCTATTACCCTAATGGGCTACTTATCTTTGTACATTCTCTAGTAATACAGTCAGTATTGTGTGTTGTGCTCCAAGCTTCTTCTTCTTCTTCCTTGTGCTGTTCACGTGCTTCCGCAGACGTCTAACTCCAACAATTGGTATCAGAGCAGGTCGTTGCTTCATCTAGGGCGCCATCAACACTCCTCCGTTTGCAGTCTCAGAATCGCACGAATTTTGGTGAGCATACTCAACGTGTTTCCGAGATCAAAACGGCTTCGCTCTGTGGTGCCGAAATCGCGATCTGAGCTCGTTTCGGCTTCCGAACGCACTATCGCAGCGCTTGTGCAGGCTATTTTGTCTTTTTGTGCCAAAGGTATATACCAGTTTCTGTTCGCCAGTTTAAGCATCTCAAAGTCTGCTACATGTCTAGCAGAACTCGTCTGGGCAGTTCTGTTCAACTTTTTGAGATACAGTCAATTTTCTGCATCAAGGTATTTTAGTCACCGGCCATGGCTGAAAGCAGTGATGTATTCTGTATGTTGGCTGTTGAGGATAAGTTGGATGGTACCAACTACCCATTATGGGCTTATATGATGCGACATGTTTTGGTTGCAAAAGGATTGTGGAACATTGTGCAGGGTGTTGAAAGATGTCCTGTTACACCTGTAACGACAGGTACTACAAATACAGGTGTTGAAGCTGATGAAGATGGCGTCGAAGATGATATTGTGCAGATTCCTGTTTGTGGTGTTGTTTTTGTTGCACCTACTTTAGAGCAGATTCGTTGGCATGGCAGAGATGCCCAGGCACATGCATTGATAGCTTTGTCTATCAAACGTGCCATTATTCCTTATATTCGCTCTTGCAGAACAGCTAGGGATGCTTGGGATACACTCACCACATTGTACCAAGCTAGGAATGAGGCTCGTGTTGCTTACCTCTGAAAACAGTTGGAGAGTGAGCACATGAATGAAGGTGATTCTATGGACAGTTTCCTAACAAAGACCAAAGATTTGAAGGAACAGTTGATTTCTGCTGATGAGGTTATACCAGATAGCTCACTTGTGCAGACCGTTCTGAATGGTCTTCCTGATTCATATCAGAGTTTTGCTTCTACTCTTCGGTTGATGATGAAAGGCAATCCGAATGCCTTATCATTTGAGGAGTTAGTCTCTGTTCTGTTGCAAGAAGATCAGTCCAGGCAGAACAGGTCCATTATGCATGTTGCAGATCAAGCTTTCTTGGCTAGTCACAAGGGCAAAGGAAAATGGAGCTCTTCTACTAGTAAGCAGAAATCTGCAAATGCTGCACATTCGAAGAACCAAGATAGAGATGAGAAGAAATCAGAAAAGCAGAAATTGTTTTGCAAGTACTATAAAGGGAATAATCATATCATAAAGAACTGTCCAAAACTGGCTGCAAAAGAGGCAAAGAAAAAGGAGGCTGGAATGGTTGTTGCAGAAGCCTCTACACCAAAAACAGAGTCTGCTAATCTTGTGCAAGAAGAAGAATGGGCATTTACTACTGTTTGCAGTTTTGACCCATCTTCTCATGAGCAGTGCATCTCTTCAGTGGACTCAGATGTTTGGTACTTTGATAGTGGGGCGACCAAACATATTACCTCGCAACGCAGTTTCTTCTCTTCACTCGAGCCTGCCCCTATAGGGAATACTGTCACATGCGCCAACAACTCCTCTTATCCTGTTATGGGAGTTGGTAAGATCATTCTGACTACTGCTAATGGTAGTTCTTTCAGCTTGTCAGATGCTTTATTTGTGCCAGGGATCAAGAAGAATCTGTTATCAGTTTCTGCATTAGCCAAGATTGGCTTGGTTGTGAAATTTGTTGATGACACATGTACAGTTCATGATCTGTAAAATGGCGATGTTATTATTGCTTCTGGCATTTTATGTCGTGGGTTGTATAATCTCATAGACTATGAAAAATCTATGAATGATTCGGCATGTGCAGTTCATGATTCTCAGGCTATGTCAGATGCAAAGCTTTGGCATGCACGCTTTGGTCATCTGAATTTTGCTAGTTTGCTACGCCTGCAGAAATCTGATATGGTGTCTTCTTTGCCCAAGCTTGAGGCACCTGGAAAACATGTATGTGAAGGCTGTATTTTGGGCAAAATGCAGCGTTCCTCCTTTCCAAAAGATGGTTCAGTTCGGGCTACGCAAAAATTACAGCTTGTACATAGTGATGTCTATGGTCCTATGCAGACACCCTCTTTTGGGAATTACCTTTACTTCGTGACTTTCATTGATGATTTTTCCAGGCATGCATGGGTATATCCACTCAAAGCAAAGTCTGAAGTGTTCATGTGCTTTAAACAGTTTTTGGTTTTGACTGAAAATCTGTCAACATGTAAAATGGGCACCCTTCGTTCTGATCGAGGGGGGGGAATATATGTCTTCTGATTTTAATGCATTTCTGGCTGAATGTGGGATAAAACACCAGTGTACAGTGCCGTATACACCTCAACAGAATGGAGTTTCTGAACGAAAGAATAGGTCACTCATGGAGATGACAAGGTGTATGGTCAAGAGTCAGGCTTTACCACATAGTTTCTAGCTTGAGGCTGTCATGTGTGCAGCATATGTACTTAACAGGTGTCCCACTAAAGCGCTGCAGTCTATCACTCCATATGAGGCTTGGCATGACCGCAAGCCATCTATTGCTCATCTGTGTGTTTTTGGTTGTTTGGCATATGCATTAGTGCTTGAACTACATCGCAGAAAATTGGATGTTAAGGCAGTAAAATGTATTTTTGTTGGGTACAGTTCTGAAAGTAAAGGCTATCGTCTGTATCATCCACAGACTAAACGCATTTTGGTTAGCCGTGATGTTGTCTTTGTGGAAGATGCTATTCAGCCATTGCTTTCATGTACTAAGGAGACATCTGTTAGCTCCAAAGACATGTATGATACCTTGATGCCTCTTTTTACAAGTGGACAATCTAGTGCTGGTCCTAATGAGGCAACTTCTCAGCCTTCGCAGGTTTCATATGATGATGTAGATCATTCTATTTCTGATGCAGATTTACATGATGCACTTGTTGATGAGAGAGCTCATATTGAGCAGGCAAAAACTATGCCAAAATGGTTGGTGCAGACTTTGCATGACAGCAAATTAGATGCACCTTTGTCATATCGTACTCGTTCAAGCTCTCATAGTGCCTTCTTTGCATCAGATTGCTATGCTATGGCTGCATCTAGTCTCTGTGATGAGAATGAGCCTGTTTCTTTTGATGAAGCACAGAATTTAGAAAATTGGATGGCTACCATGCAATCTGAATATGATGCTATAATGAAGAATGGTACATGGTCTTTATGTGACTTGCCTCCTGGCAAGAAGGCCATTGGCACTAAGTGGGTATACAAGCTCAAGCATAAACGTGATGGTACAGTTGACAGGTATAAGGCTAGGCTTGTTGCAAAGGGTTATGCGCAGGAAAGAGGCATTGATTTTGGTGAGACCTTTGCACCTACATGCCGTATGACTACTGTTCGGAGCATTTGTGCACTTGTAGTCCATCATGGTTGGAATGTACATCAGTTGGACATTAAAACATCATTTTTGAATGGTGACTTGCATGAAGAAGTGTATGTTTTTCAGCCCCAAGGCTTTGTGCAAAAAGGGCATGAAAACCAGGTGTGTAGGTTAAAGAAGGCATTATATGGTTTAAAGCAAGCACCACGTGCTTGGTATGAGAAGATACATGCCTATCTGGTTGCACATGGTTTTGTGAACACTCCAACTGAAAGCACCTTATATGTTAAGCATGCTCATGATGTGCTTCTGATCATTGTTGTCTATGTTGATGACATGCTACTCACTGGTCCTATTGAGAAGCATATTGCTGATTTCAAGGCTGATTTGCATGCCTCATTTGAGATGTCTGATTTGGGGCATTCGCATCACTATTTGGGCATTCACTTTATGCAAGTTGATGGTGGAATGGCTTTGTGTCAAACGAAATATATTGACACATTATTGCAGCGTTTTGGCCTTGAAGACTGTAAGCCTATTGCCACTCCTATGGAGACAGGTTTACGATTGAGTCTTCATGATGCTGGAGATGCATTTGATGCTGTTCTCTATCAGCAGGCTGTTGGATGCTTGATTTACTTATGCATTACTCGGCTAGATATTCAGTTTGCTATCTCACAGATGAGCAGGTTTATGCATTGCCCAAGAGTCACGCATTGGAAGGCGGTTAAGCACATCTTTCGCTACTTGAGTGGTACTCGGCTACTTGGGTTGTTTTATCCCAAGGGGGGGTCACTACCGCCAGATTTGCATGCTTTTTTTGACTCTGATTGGGCTGGTTGCTATGACACTCGTGTGTCCACCAGTGGTTTTTGCTTCATGCTTGGTAGCTCATGTATATCTTGGTTGAGCAAGAAGCAGCCTACTGTGGCCACTTCCAGTTGTGAGGCTGAGTATAGGGCAGCTTTCATAGCGACTGTTGAGTGTGTGTGGCTCAGACGCCTTATGGCTAATTTGGGTGTTGGCCAGTCTTCTGCCACCACCATCTTCACTGACAGTCAGAGCGCATTGGCAGTTGCGAGGAACCCTGTGTTCCATGCTCGCACTAAACACATTGATGTGCATTATCATTATGTCAGGGAGAGGTTCTCTGTTAGGGAGATCAGCTTGGCATATGTGCCCACGTAGGAGAACATTGCAGACCTTTTCACGAAGGCTCTGCCTAGGGAGAAGTTTGAAGCTTTCCGCAAAGCTTTGGGCTTACTTCCTTTTGTGGAGTGATTTCCACATAGCTTGGCACTTCCTTATACATGAGTGCCAGCTCCTTGTTCACCGCATCACTCCCAGGGGGGATTTGTTGATATATTTAGGTAGTGATGTGTGTGAACACACTAGGACCGCCGGGGCACTTTTTTCCCTCTTTAGGAGGTTTTTTTTCCCCCGGCTTGTATATACGCCTATTGCCCTAATGGGCTACTTATCTTTGTACATTCTCTAGTAATACAGTCAGTATTGTGTGTTGTGCTCCAAGCTTCTTCTTCTTCTTCCTTGTGTTGTTCGCGTGCTTCCGCAGACGTCTAACTCCAACATGCTCTACTTGTATCTCCAAGCCTTATATCTTCAATATGTTCAATCATGTGTTGAGTATCATCACCTGTTTCAACACATCCTTTTCCACTTGGTACCTGTAGATTAGTGAACAAACTTCCTTGGCATGACATATGATTGCTACAACCTGAATCAATGTACCATTTTTTGTTGTCTTCACAAGAGCTTCTATACTCATGTCTCATTGCAAGTAGTGTGTCCTTGCTTCCTTCACTTGAGGTGCTTGCATAGTTGCTTTGGTTCCTTTGATTGCCTCCATTTGGTCTTCCATTCTTCAGCCAACAATCACTAGCATAGTGTCCTACTTTACCACAATGATAGCATGTTATACCTTTATGAGAATTGTAGGAGCCTCGGCCTCTTCCTCTACTTCTACCTTGACCTCTTCCTTGTGTGTTGGCATTTGATGCATCCTTGTTGTCTTCCGAACTGTTTTGGTTGTAGTTGGAGTTGTTGTGACCTCTTCCTTTTCCTCTTGAGCCTCCTCTTGAGTTCCTTCCTTTACCTCGACCTGCATATAACATTTGGTTGTGGCTGTCCTTTCCTTTGGGACCACCGAAGCTAAGCTCTTCTATGACAAGATGAGGGATTAGTTGTTCAAAACCTGGATATGCATCTTTCAAGTTAATGGAAGTTATAGAAGGCTTCCATCTTTCATCTTCTCTCAATCCATTGAGAGTATAACACACAAGATCTTCGTCTTCAACCGTTGTGCCAATAGAAGCTAAAGCATCTCTTAGCTCCTTAATCTTCAAAGTATATTCAGCTATGGATTGACTTGAAATTTTCTTGATTGTGTTCAATTCATTCTTGAGTTGAAGTTTCCTAGCTTTGGTATTTGTTGAATACATCATTTCAAGAGCTTCCCAAGCATCCTTAGATCTCTCTAGATGTTGAATATGCCCTACCATGGCATTAGTAATGACTTGCGAAATGCGGAACATGACTCTCCTATTCCTCTCTTCCCATTCTTTTGCTTGCCTCCTTTGGACTTCGGTGGCCATAGCTTGATTGATTTGAGGTTGAGCATCATCGCCGCTCACAATACCCCATAAGCCTTTGCCCATTAGGTAGTTGGTCATTCTAAACTTCCACACGGGATAGTTATCCTTGTCCAACTTCTCTACTTGTTGACCCAATTCAGCCATTGAATAGTATCAAAGACTTTGAGAGTTACCTCAAATAGTTATAGTCCTTTGCTCTTGCGTTTGTGAAGCTCCCTCTTGTTTTGTAGCTCCTCTTTTTCTTTGCTTCAATTCCAGCTCTGTTGATGAAGCTTCAACACCAAGTTCGCTCTGATACCAACTGTGGAGAATGAGTTCTCCTATGCACAACAGAAGTGTGTAGTGAAACCTTGTATGTCCAGCACTTGGACAAATAACTACACCTTAGGTAGCTTGTTGCTCTCAACACAAAACTCAAATGGACTTGAGCCTTTTGTAGCTCAAGCGTAAGCACCACCTCCTTTACTTGTCAATCCGCGGAGACGTGAGGACCGGTATGAAGACCACGAGCAAGTGAAGGCACAAGTGCGTGAGTGAAAGCACACAAACATGCACACACATACACACACACGCGCACAAAGTAAGATCAAAGAGAGGAACAATGGAAAGCTTCGATTGCAAAAGAGTTCTCTTACAAAAGCTCTATTCTCTCACAAGCTAACCTCAAAAATGAGCTCTCTAGCTCTTTTTATAGTTTTTTGACTAGTTTTGGCCCTATCCAGACCTAGTGTCCAGCCTAGTTAAAAATTAGGTTCCAAGGCTTATTTGAGGGCTCAAACGGAGTCTAAAAATTATGAAAATTGGTAGGATGCTAGTTCTAATACTCTTGAAGCTCAAGGACTCCTCGGCTTGAACAAAATGGAGTTATAAAAATAGATAATGGTATTTACAATGGTTTTTAGTGATGAAAATCACTATTTTTGTAGGGGATTCTTCTGAAAAATTGACATACACTTCTTGGAGCTCCCTACTTGCTCCCTTTCCTTGTGTGTCCACCTTTTGATGTGCTTCCATGCTTTGTCCTTGACTTTGAGCTTCAACACTCCCCCCCCCTCTCGAGTCTGTCGTCCCTGACAGATCTTTGTTGTAGTGGTTGTTCCAAGTAGTGCCTTGAGAGAGAGTGTCCCTTCTGTATGAACAAAAGTCGTCTGACTTCCAGATGTGTCTGGTTCTTCATCTATCACTGTGAGTCTTTGCAAGTTGTAGTCTCTTGGTATGTGCTTCTTCCTTGGATTCCAGCATGATTGTGTCGTTGTGAGTCTCCGTTGATGTTTTCTAGATCTTCCACAGTTGATGTGTTCATAATAGTCATGCCAAGTACTCATAATCCATATTGAGTGATGGGTAAGTGTGTTTGTGCATGGGTTGAGGAAAATATGTGCCTTGTGCACGGCCTTGTAATGTAGCCCTATGAATGCTTACTTGGGAACTGCATTGGAAGAAGTATGGTGCAAAAATTGGGGGTCTTGAGCTAAGTGCTCAAGGGTATGCCGACGAAGAGGTTTCCTAAGCTATCATGGTTATAATGTTTCGAAGGTAAAGATACTTACCATGGAGAAGGTCGATCGATGTTCATCTCTTCGTGTTGTACACTCGTCCTTTAGGATGGAACATTGTTGATGAATGTCCATGTTGATGGTCCACTTATGAGATCTTTTGAGTGGCTGATCCTGTCTCCTCTTTTTCAAAGCATCAATCGTCAAATACAGAGAATTGAATTTCTTTATATTCCTTGACAAACAACATTCGAGAACTACACCAAGCTTAGTTTCACATATTCTCTCTAGCTCACCATAAGCAGGAGTCTTCTCATCCAGTATACATACAAAGATTTGCAGGGTACCAGAGCTACCCCATGCAGATATCTCCCTGGATGCTCTCGTACATGCAATAGTTATGCATCATTCAAGTTGCAGACCTTCAAGCTCTTCACTCCTACCATAGTAAGAGGAAACCATAGTTGTGGATGCCACGCTCATGCCAAGTTCTTGACATCTATGAGATAAGGCAGCAATTATATCATCTGCTAGCCAAGACACACTTCTATCCAAACTGATAAATGCCCAGTAATCAACAGTTCCACCTTTAACCAAGCATGACTCATTCATGTTTCATGAGCCAAACCTGGGAACAAGTGCTTCCTCCCTTTTTTCTTTTTTTTTTGGAACAATGTCACAAAACAAGAAGACAGAGTTTAGTATCCATCAATAAAAATCTTTGACATATGTCAATGTGCTCTTGTGCCTGGGATTCTCAAGTGTGTCTATGCACGGCCGTGTAATGTCGCCCTATATTAATGCATGACCTGAATGGTGCAAAAGACAGGGTTGTGCAAGGAGCACATGGTTGTCGCTCGTCGAGGCCTGATGTCACCTGCAGATGTTGATGTCATCTTTGTTGGAGGTATCCATTGGATCTCGAGATGACCACTGATCCTTCCTCTTGATAGGTACCCATTTTAGAACCGCATTTGGCATTGTAGAGATTACTTCAGGCGTCTTCCTTGTTGGATGCTTTCGGAACTGTGGTATCCAGTGTGGTTGGCGCTTTGGTTCGATGGAGGCGACTTGTACTTTTGGCTTCCAAACCCATATCCTTTTTGCGCGTCTTCCTACTATAGTTGAAGAGCTGATTTGATCTCCTTTCGGTCTCTGTACGTGGTTCTGACCCTCTTCTCCTTTTGGCTTCTTTGTTGAGACCTTTCACATGTGGGAGAACATAGGTTGTTGTAGATGTAAGAGCTTCTTAGGTACCCACATCTGTAATCGCCCTCGTTGAGCTGCAACTAATTTCTTAGGCACCCAAACTTGTTGGATACCTTGTGATTGAGCTTGTCCGAGCTGCTTCCTTCGTCTTCTGACCTGGTTGGCTTGCCTGGATGGAATTTGTGGGGCAAGGCTGGTGGTTGCTCTCCTTTGCATACCCATATCTGCTTCATGCTCGGAACTGCTTTCTTATCGAATGGTGTCTTTCTATTTGATGTGGTAGTTGTCGTGAACGGTTGTGTTTGCTTGTGTGGTGGACTCACTACTGTGGCTACTTGATTCTTTGGAGAAGAAGAAAGATCCACCCGCCTTCGAACCTGGTCTTCCACGATTGACTCCTTCTGCATCATAGAGCTTTTGACACATACAACATCTTCTTTCATATGATTAGTCTTGGAAGAACTAAGAGAGTGTGTGGTGCCATGATCTAGGAGCATGTAGCTCTCTAATTCTAATGTAATGCATTGTTCATGTACCCAAACTTGAAGAATTTGACTTCTTAGGTTTAAGTTAACTGCATGGTCATGGATCCAATTTTGACCCAAGACAAGTGGTTCTGTAAGGTTCTCATCTTGACATACTAGCGCTTTGACTTTCATTGGAACATCTTGAAGGTAGATGGGAAGTTCCACCTCGCCCAAACAAGGGGTTTCCACACCTCCCAATCCTATGAGATAAGCTTCTATGGGATTGATGTTCAACTGCAAGTCTTGGCAATAGGAAAGTCTAACTGCGTTACTTGCTGCACCTGAGTCAATCAATGCTTTCACCGTCCTTGCACCCTTCCCTTGTCCTATCTCTATGGTCACAAAGGGTCTTCGGTCAATGACTTGAGAAGTCGCTATGCCTGACTTTTGGCACATATCCATGTGATATTTTGGGGCTTTTGAGTTGACATCTAGGCCTAATCGCCTTAACTTATTTCACCTAATACGCTCTCTGGCCTCTGCCTGTGCTTCTTCTCTCACTCTTAACTCTTCTTCTTTTCGTTTCTTAGCAGTGTTGAGTCTCATTAGCATGTCCTCTGTAAGAGGTTCTTGATATAACTTGACTCTACAACCACTAATATAGTTTGGCAAGATATCACCTTCTAAAGTAGCTAATTGAACCGCGCCGCTAGTGGAAATTATGTTAATGATCATGGGTCCATATCCTCGTTTTTCCAACTTACGGGCATGTTGTTTAGTGTGTAAACCAACACTAGATCTCCCTCTTTCAGTCCCTTATCCTTAATGTGTGCATCGAAGTATGCCTTTTGCCTTTTCTTTGCAGCGTAGATGCCTGCAGCCGCTCGTAGCCTTGTCTCACCTAAGCGTTCTAGATCAAAGATCCTAGATGACAATTCATGTCCATTCCACTCATGCTCTTGTGCTACTTTTAAAGCAGGGATTAAGAAATCCAGTGGTAGCACCGCATTCTGTCCAAAGACCATCTGAAATGGGGTGGCATTGAGTACCGTTTTGTAGGCAACTCGGTAAGCCCAAACAGCATGATGAAGTTGTTTGTCCCAATCAGAGTGTTTATTATTTACCAATTTTGTCAATATGTTACAAAGGATCTTATTGGTACTCTCGGCTTGTCCGTTAGCTTGTGGGTGATAGGGGGCAGACTTCTTATGTATCACCAAGAATTCTTGGAGAAGATTTTCAATGACTTCATTCAAGAAGTGTGTGCCTCTATCGCTCACCAACTCTATTGGTAGTCCATATCTCGTGAACACATTCTCGAATAAGAACTTAGCCGTAGTCTGAGCATCATTCTTTGTTGTGGCTTTCACTTCTACCCACTTTGTAAGGTAATCTGTGGCTACAATAATATATTCTGCATGGGAGTTTCTAGCTGGGGGGTTAATAGGACCTATGAAGTCTATGCCCCACTTCGAAAATGCACGCCCTCCCATCATTGGCCTCAAAGGCATCTCGTCTTTTCTAACTGGATATTGTGCATGTTGGCATGTATCACATTTCTGCACATAGGTATGTGCATCCATATGAAGAGTGGGCCACCAAAGTCTTGAGAATAGAATGGTCTTGATCACTTGGTCAGGGCCAAAATGTCCACCTGCAACATCATTGTGTGCAGTCTCTAAGACCTTTAAATAGTCTGATTCATGAACGCACAGTCTTAGGTAACCATCTTTGCCTCTTCGGTATAGGTTCTCTCCTACTAAGGCATAGCCTTGAGCCTCTTGCTCCATGCCTCGTCTTCTTGCTAGACTGGCCTCTTTGGGTAATCTTCCTGATCTCATAAACTCTACCAATGGAGCACTCCAATCTGGAATTAAGGATACTTGATAAAGAGTCGCATGCTCCACTGGTGGTCTCTCTCTGCACATTGGACAATTCTTGATCCACTCATGTATTGCTTTGTCCATGCTAGGCCAATACACTCCTAAACGTTTCAAATTCTGCAATGTTCGTTGTTTAGAATAGTGATTTCCTAGCATTCCTTCATGGGCTTGTTGCAACCAACTACTATGTTCATCGTTCGCAACACAACAAGCTAATACCCCCTAAGTATCTTGTTTGTACATGCTTCCTGCTAATATGTGATATTTTTGTGATCTTACAATTTCTTCTTGTGATGTTTTCACATTCTTATTTGCAGGGCCAAAGGTTAGGACTGGTACCAACTTATTTGCCCATTTGGGAACAACTTCCAAATTGAACAGATAAGCATCAGGTAGGTCATCAAACACTCCTTGCAGTGACTCTCCTGAAGTAATGCGAGAAAGGTGATCTGCCCTAAGGTGGGTTCTACCTTTCCTGACAACAACTTCAAAGTCATATTCCATTAGTAAGAGGAACCATCTTACTAAGCGTCCAGTATTGCAAGGTTTATTGACCAAATATAACAAAGCTTGATGATCAGTGAAAAACTTGAACTTGTTGGCCAATAAATAGTGTCTAAACTTCTTCACAGCATATACCATGCCTAAGCCCTCTCGCTCAGTTGTGGTATAGTTCCGTTCAGCTGTAGTGAGCTGTCTACTAGCATATGCTATGGGCAAATCTAAGTTTCCTTCACTTGTGGGTTGTGCAAGCACACATCCTATGGCATGATTGGATGCATCCACATGGACATGGAATGGCTTATTCCAATCAGGAGTGGTCAGTATTGGTGCTGTGCACAAACGTTTCTTCAGTTCATTGAAAGAATTCTCGCATTCATCATTCCACTCAAAATTAGACAACAAGGCATAAAGGGGTCTAGCTATGATCGCGTACATGTGGATAAACCTACGGTAATATCCACAATGGCCCATAAAGGCTTGTACCTCTTTAACATTCCTTGGTCGTGGCAGCTCTGCTATGGCTCGTACCTTATCTTCATCTGTTGAGATTCCATTCTTAGAAACAATATGACCTAAGATTTTACCTTGACGCACCATGAACACACACTTTTCTGGGTTCAGACACACTCGATATTCTCTACACTTGTTGAAGATTTGTCTGAGCTCAGGGATGTGAAACCTTCTTTCTTGGGAATGAGCACATAAATCATCCATATACACTTCTACGCTCTTTCGCAAGAACACTTTGAAGACATGACACATGAGCCTTTGGAATGTTGCAGGTGCATTGGTGAGCCCAAATGGCATCACACGAAATGCAAAGATTCCCCACTCTATAGCAAAAGCTGTTTTGTGTTGATCTTTTGGGGCAATGGCTACTTGATTGTAACTTGAAAACCCATCAAGGAAGCTATAAACTTCCTTGCCAGCAACACGCTCCAATAGGTGTTCTGTGATTGGAAGTGGATAATTATCTCTGATCATAGCGGCATTAACTTTTTTAAGGTTAATACACACTCGCAACTTCCCGTTCTTCTTGGGTACCACTACAATGGGGGACACCCATTCAGTATGCTCAATCTCATAGATGAATCCAGCTTCAATCAGCCTATCAATTTCTTCTTTTATTTTGGCTGCATATGTATCATTATATGTGTAGGGCTTCTGTTTGGTGGGCTTGGCATCAGCGGTCATGGGGATAGTATGAGAGAAAATTCTTGGATCTACCCCTTTCAAGTCTCTATAGTGCCACGCAAACACATCCCTATATTCCCTTAATAGAGCTACAAGCTCCATTTCTTCTCTTGCACTTAGGTCATCTCCTATATATGTGCATCTCTCTTCGTTCTCTTCAATGGTCACTACAACTTTCTTAGTTTTTTCTTTATTATCATATGATTCTCCTATGATGGCCTCTCTCTTAGGCATTCGTACCAAAATTTTGCGGTTGTCAACATCATATTTCTTGAAGTTTTCTGGTACTTCAAACAATGATTCCTCCTCTTCTTGTTTCACTGCTTTTCTTTTCTTTTTCTTTTGATTGCTCTCACTTCCATCCTTCGAATTTACCGTTTTAATACTTGTGAGAGGTTCTTCTTCTTTCTGGGTGAACACTCATATATCTTCTAGATAGTGCTGCTCTGAGTTAAAGCAACTATCCATCACAATGGACTCTATATCATCGTCATTCTCTTCTTCTTCTATGACATCACTAGGGTCACATTCTTCTAGCAAGGGCTGACACATGAACACTGAGATATCATAACCCTCCTCATCACAATGAGGTGTCCATTGTTCTTCATTGACAGCAATGTCCATGGTGGCTAAGATTTCTGGCCAGCCATGAGGCTCAAATTCCTCATCTGGAAAGATCATCGGTGTATAGGCTGGGTCTTTAATTGGTCTATCTCTTGGTGAAGTTCCTTCTTCTCTTGCCTTTAAACATTTTTCCTCTTCCTCTGCGACCTTGCACATCCACAAATGAGTATCTTCGTGCAGCCATGATGGATCAGGTGAACTTTCAGAATGCACAGAGATGGAATCTTCTTTCGCTTTGTGGATAGAATTCCACTGTAGGGGTGGTACATCTCTGAAGGTGTAATCCTTCAAATTGACCTTGGTGGTGACCCCTAAGTGCTGTAAGTACAAGGAGTTAGTTCCCCAATCCTGTACTATTTGCAATAGTCGTAGGAAGGGTCTTCCTAGGATCATCTCATAGACATTATTTTTCTCAAAGTCACATATAGCAAATGTATGTTCAAACTCCACACCAGAAGTGGTTAGAGTTATCCCTTCTAGCAATCCTAGAGGTCTTTCAAAATGACCATCAGCCATTTGAAGCTTCATTCTAGTTGGTCTTAATGTGGGCTTGCCCCATTGCTTCCACAAGGAGGTGGTCGCAATAGCAACACCAGCATCTGAATCTATGATTGCTTTGGTTGTGTACCCTTGGTAGGTGATTGGAAGATAAGTATTACCTTCTTCACCCTCACACATGTCCCCTATTTTGTCTAGAGGTATCTCTGGTATTTTTTGCTTAGAGCCTGTTTTTGGCATATTGGACTCAAGTTCTGGAACCTGATCCTTCACATGATTCCATAGCTCAGGTTTTGCTTTGAGCAGCTCTTCTACAGTGAGGTGACACTGAACCTTAGTGTTCTTCACGACATCAGTATTCCTTGGAACCACTCAGTCTTCATTTCTTACCAGTATTGTGGGAGCTCTAATCTGGAGAGATTCAGATTCCCATGGACCTGGAAATTGAGGTAGTTCTTCTAGGGTATTAGATTCAAAATCTAATCTTTCTTCTTATTGTTGTTCTGCTTCATCTCCGTAAATAGATGGAATGTCTTGGGGAAATTGATCATGAAGATCATCAATCTCAGGAATAGGAGGGGAGTTACCCTTCTCCTTGGCCCATTTCTCTTCTTGTATTTCCCGCAAGAACTCTTGAGAGTACTGTTGAATTGAAGGACGCATTCCAACATCCGTGGAATTAGGAACATAAGCTCCCATTGGTGGTGAGCTTCCTCTCTCAATAACTAGTTGAGCCTGTGGAGGTAAAGAAACTTGTGGTTTGTTTACCAATTGCTCTAATCTTTCTAGTAAGCCTTGGAAATGCAAATCCGGTTTGACAGAGTTTGTCTAATTGAACTTTTGACTAGTCTCGAGTATAGCTTGAGCTTGTTCTACCATTTTCATGCACATTTTCATCCGTTCAATCTCTAAATCTGCTCTAGGGTAACTCTTGTCTAGGTTTGCAGCTGTAGGCCCTTCTTGAAGTCGAGCCTGGTAGGCCTTGAACATCATGTCCAAGCCTTCTGGGGTTGGATCTGCAAGAACAGACCCTGGTTGCGGCCTATTTACAATGGGTGGTGGGGTGGGATGAGGTGGAGTGGATGGAGTTTCGGCATGCGAGGGGCTTTGAGATGCAATGTCTTCTATTTTCGTTTTCGCTTCTTTTAAGCTTTCTTCTAGTTCCGATAACTTTTTATTCCACTTGCGATTGGCCTTTTCTCTGGTATCTTTCCATGTTCTTGTTTTCCTCTGACTAGGCTCTCCTAATTCACTTGACTCCGATTGTTCTGCTGGTTTATCTTGTTTTAATGCTTGTGCCCTAGCAACTGCCTGTATAGGTGCCACATTACTGCTACTTGAACTTGAATCTGCCACTAAGCCTACCACATTAATGGGTGTAATCTTGGGCACACTAGAGGGGTTTCTTGGACAATCTCTGGGGAGATGGTCTTTGCCACAATCAGGACAAAAAGCCTGTATTGTGATAGCTTGTCCTTGACTCAGAGATGGTGGGTGGGGACAATCACAAAGGAAATGGTCGCCCTGACATCTGAAACATGGTCCTCTAGGGGCTTGTGGTCTTAGTTGTCTTAATTGGGGCCTAGGGTTAGCATTTGTGTACATGAGATTTGAGTATTCAGGCTCCCAATTTTGTTCCATAAGTGGTGCCTCATATTGATATGGATAAATCTCACTATGTTCAGGTGACTCTGTGTAATAAGCATGTGGACTACCTTCATGGGAGTAGTCTAAACTATGAGCATGAGAGTCATTCTCTGAGATCAATGGGGTTAGTGGCACCAATGCTCTATTTGGATTTTCCTCTCCCACAGCATACTTGACTGGAATCACGTTGGCAGGAGTTGGTGGTTGGTTTCCCAAGACAGGTTGTGGCTTATATGGTGCCTGATATTGCTGTTGTGGTCTATAATATGGCTGTTGGTATTGTTTCTGATACCTACCTTATTGGTAAGGTTGCTGATAAGTTTGTCTAACAGCCTGCCTATTGTAGGGACAATCTTGAGCCGTGTGGTTCGCGTATTTTCTCTCAATAGTGCAATATGGAGCATTCCTTTCTCTAATGTTTTGGTTTTGCATTGGGCATACATTAGCCATGTGGTCCCCTCCACAAGTATAACATCGGTTCAATGGGGTGACTCTTTGTGTTTGTCTATTTTGGACTCCCAGCGTCTTGGCAACTTGCTCAGCTATCTCATCTATTTCCGTGGAGATTTTTGAAGTATGACTAGTAGAACTATCAGAATCCTTATAGAGTTTGGACAATCCTAACTCCTCACCCAAGTTATCTTCTATGTCAATGCACGTCCACACACACTTATGGATCTGGGCTCTTTCAAGTACACATATGATCTCAACTTTGTGCTCAGTAAGCCATCTAAGAACAAAGCCACTTGTTTGGCTGGTGTGGGTAACTCGGGAGTAGGGCATCTCTCTAAATACTGTCTGAATCTTCTACCTGCTAGTCGCACTGTTTCTTGGGGTGTCTGCTTGAAGCTGTGGATCAGGGATGATGTGTTATGCCTGATACCACTCTTGGAAAATTCTACAATGAATTCGTCTAGTAGTTGACCTATATCGTGATAGTTGCGACTACTCAGTGGCTGAAACCAAGCTAAGGCAGTGCCCTTAAGAGTCAAATCAAATGCCTCGTACTGGGTGAACAAATCCTCAACCTGTTCAGCTCTTAACACTTGTTTGAACTCGGCCACATGATCATAAGGATCTCCTGACCCGTCAAAATAATTGTTCATTGCCTTGATCACTTGAGTGGGTCTAAGGGTTCTTGTGTGCTCTCGGGGTCTAGGCAATGGAAAATCATGTTCCTCTCTTTGTTGCCTATGTGCTTGATGTCTCTCTCTTTAAGGTCTTTCATTTTCAAATCCTGCTCTATTTCTGCCCACAGGGTGTGCAAAACTTACCTCAGGTCGCTCTCTAGTTCTTTCTCTGTGGGCTTCATGAGCTTGGGATGATCCTACTCCTTGGGGACCATGGGAAACATTGGATCTTGGTGGAGGGAAAATCAATTCACTCTTCCAAGTATATGCATGTCTATCATGTTCTGTTACCAAGAAAATTTTCTCTGACGTGTTATCCAGGTAGACAACTTTGCCTGGTATCTCAGGATCTTTGGATTCATAGATGATGACTATGCCCAATTGGCTAGGTTGATCTGGCTTGAATCTCCAAAAGGCTTCCTCTGTTTCTCTATTCAAGAATAGTTCTATGCTTTTGTTATCTTGAGGAATCCAATCTGGAGTGATCACTCTGGTTAAAACTGACTTGCCCCTAGGAGTCTGGGGTCCTTGTCCTATATTTCCTTGTTCTAGGTCTCCTATTTCATTCTCAGGAATGACATTTCCAAACTCATCAGTCCTATCTGGTAGGTTGGTGACCACATACATGGTTCCTTCCTTATCAATGTATGAACCCTCTTCGAACTTGACCACTGGGTGTTCAAGTCCAAAGGGTTGATTTGGGATTTTGAGTTGGACCACTGATCGCCTCAAGCCATCCTCATAGATGCGAGCACCTAATCGGTTGGTCCGAATATATTCCAACTGTGTCTTATAGGGACCTTTTGGTGTTTGTAAATAATCAGTTCTTGAGCCACCTACAGGTTTCCCCATGCTAAAAGACATTTTTGAATCACTTGTGTCTGAACTTAGTCTGTAAGGATGACCACTTAGTTGTTATGCCCAAGACTTAGTTGTATGGTTGACACTAGCCTCAGAAGATCTAATGCTTTGTTTATCCTTGCCTAGGTATCTACCAGATCTCAGGTTCATAAGCTTTGGCTAAGAGTCCAAAATTTCCCCTAGGTATGGTTCAAAAATCCTTTGGAGCCCCCTTGGTTCTTGGTCCCACCTAAGGGTCAACTTCAAAATATCCTATCTGAAAATCAACGCATTATTCTTATAAAAAACAGTTGAGGCCGTGTAGGATTCCAAACGAGCTTTCCAACGAGCTATAGAGCTCAAAAAATGGACTTTGGATGAAAAAGTTATGTCAAATCAGGCTCCTGGGGGTCAAAACAGGCAAACAGGACCTTTTGGAAAAAATCGCGATTTTATGATCTTCAAGAGAATCGCGATTTTGTGAACTTCAAGAGAATCGCAATTTTGTGAACTTCAAGAGATTCGCGATTGTGTGAAATCAAAAAATCGCGATGCTGTGAAGTCAAAGAATCGCGATGTTGAGCACAAAATCGGTGTTTTTGAAAATCGCAATGTTGAGCACAAAATCGTGTTTTTGAGAATCGCGATGTTGAGCACAAAATCGTGTTTTTGAAAATCGCGATGTCGAGCACAAAATCGTGTTTTTGAGAATCACGATGTTGAGCACAAAATCGTGTTTTTGAAAATCACGATGTTGAGCACAAAATCGTGTTTTTGAAAATCGCGATGTTGAGCACAAAATCGTGTTTTTGGAAATCGCAATTTTGAGCCTTGAGAATCGTGTTTTCACAGAATCGCCTTTTTCACAAAATCGTGTTTTTTTGCTGAAAATTGTGATTGGTGAGAATCGCGATTTTGAGCAGAAAATCGTGTTTTGAAAATCGCGATGTTGAGCACAGAATCGTGTTTTTTGAAAATCGTGATTTTGTCTCAGAGAATCGTGATTCACAAAATCGTGTTTTTCACAAAATCGTGGTTCTCAGAATCGTGTTTTTTTGACATAAAATCGCGATTGTCAACAGAGAATCATGTTTTTTACAAAGTCGTGTTTTCACAAAATCGTGTTTTTACAGAATCATGTTTTCTTAGAATCGTGTTTTCACAACATCATGATTCTCAGAATCGTATTTTTTGGCTGAAAATCGTGATTTGTGAGAATCGCGATTTTGAGCACAATCACAGAATCGCGATTCTAAGAATGGCCACAGAATCGTGATTCTTTCAGCCAACTTTTAGGCGGGAAAACAGAAAATCGTGATGTTTCAAAAAATTTTGAATTTTCACAGAATCGTGATTTTCATCACAGAATCGCGTTTTTTGGCGAGAAATTCAAATTTCTGAGCGTCGGCAATTGCGAGCTCGGTATGAGCAGAAAATCATGAAAAAAACACAGCGCTTGCTCTCCCTTGCACCTCCTAACTCCTTCCCACACAATAATGCATGAAAAATGGTTTGAAAATGGTGAAAATGCACTAAAAAACAAGAAATTTCTATGAAGAAGAAGATGGAAGAAGGTGGAGATGATGATGATGATGAAGATGAAGAGGAAAAAACAGAAAATGAACTGAAATGATAGTTTTTTTACCTTCCAACGTCGCAAATCTACGATCTTACCATCACAACGCTCGTCCTCGAAGCTCTCTCCCCGGCAACGGTGCCAAAATTTGGTGTAGCTCAAGCGTAAGCACCACCTCCTTTACTTGTCAATCCGCGGAGACGTGAGGACCGGTATGAAGACCACGAGCAAGTGAAGGCACAAGTGCGTGAGTGAAAGCACACAAACATGCACACACATACACACACACGCGCACAAAGTAAGATCAAAGAGAGGAACAATGGAAAGCTTTGATTGCAAAAGAGTTCTCTTACAAAAGCTCTATTCTCTCATAAGCTAACCTTAAAAATGAGCTCTCTAGCTCTTTTTATAGTCTTTTGACTAGTTTTGGCCCTGTCCAGACCTAGTGTCCGGCCTAGTTAAAAATTAGGTTCCAGGGCTTATTTGAGGGCTCAAACGGAGTCTAAAAATTATGAAAATTGGTAGGATGATAGTTCTAATACTCCTCAAGCTCAAGGACTCGTCGTCTTGAACAAAATGGAGTTATAAAAATAGATAATGGTATTTACAATGGTTTTTAGTGATGAAAATCATTATTTTTGTAGGGGATTCTTCTGAAAATTTGACATACACTTCTTGGAGCTCCCTACTTGCTCCCTTTCCTTGTGTGTCCACCTTTTGATGTGCTTCCATGATTTGTCCTTGACTTTGAGCTTCAACACCTTTAGTCAATCAAATTAGACAAGTAGAGCTTTCTAACAAGCTATAAATAACTTAACTTGGACAAGTTTTGATTAAGAAACACAACAGACAAAGATGAACTACCTATCCACACAAGTATGCTAAAGAACTGAGCTTCACTCTCAGACTGATAACTCTCTAAATATATATCCTTTGAGAAAGATATTTGGTACAGAGAAATTATACCAAAATAGACCACCTGCACACATAAGTACACTATAAAACTAGACTTTACTCTCTGGTAGATATCTCACAGAATATATATAACTTCTGATTGAGATATTTGGGACAGTGAAAATAGATCCAAGAGCTTTGCAACAAGACAAAAATCTCGCAATTTGGATATGTTTTTGGTTGGGAAACTTAACCAACCAAAATAGACTACCTATCTACATAGGTATACTAAAAAATTGGATTTCACTCTTTCATTGATATCTCACAAACTACATAAGCTTTGAAATAGATATTTAGTATGCAGAAAGTACACAAGATAATCTTTCCAATGAATGTTTAAATGCACAAAATGGTTACATATGGACTGAGATATGAGCTCTGCAACAGAGCTCTGAACAAACTAACGTGTGGCTAGAAGGAGTCTAAGGGAAGACAAAATGACAAAATGGCTAGATCTGACTACTGGGAGCTCTCGCCTCTTTCTCTACTTTTTTTGAATGTGCTCCCACTTCACTTTTATAACCAATGAGCATGTGAAGAAGTTTGTGCCTCCTTCTTAACTCACCACTTTCTCCACTACATGCTACTAACTACAAGGCAAGATATGGTATCTCTTACTCATCATGAAGTTTTGACTAGACTTTTTCTTTTATTATTTTTTCCTTTTTTCCTCTACTTTTCCTTTATCTTTATATTTGGTAAATTTATCCAAGCATGGCTCATATGAAAATGAGCTTGTACATTTATCTTCAACATTAGGGGCCATGGAAACCCCTTGTTTGGGCAAGGTGGAGTTTCCCATCTACCTTCAAGATGTCCCAATGACAGTCAAAATGCTAGTATGTTGAGATGAGGACCTTATGGAACCACTTTTCTTGTCAAGATTTGATCTACGACCATGCAGTCAGCTTAAACCTAAGAAGTCAGCTTCTTCAAGTTTGGGTACATGAACAATGCATTACATTAGAATTAGAGAATTGCATGATCATAAATCCAAGTAAGAGAAATTCTCTTAGTTCTTCTAAGCCTAATCTTAGAGAAGAAGATGTTGTATGTGTCAAAAGTTCTAGGATCTAGAAGGACTCAACCATGGAAGAGCAGTCTCAAAGGTGAGTGGATCTCTCTTCTTTTTCCGAGGCTAATGCAGCCACAACAATTCAAGCAAAGAGGCAAGTGAAATAGTTCAAGAAAATTGCTATATCAAATAGACAAATAGAGTTTAAGAAGAAAGTAGTTCAGAGTATGAAGCAGATCTAGGTAAGAAAAGGAGAGCAACCACCAGATTTGCCACAACAATTCCCATCCAAGCAGGCCCACCATGCCAAAAGAAGAACCAAACAACTAGGACAAGCTCAACCGTAAGGTATTTGACAAATTTGGGTGCCTAAGAAATTAGTTGCAGCTCAACAAGGACAATTACACATGTGGGTACCCAAGGCACTCTTACATGCACAAACACCATTGCTCTCCCTCACGAGAAAAGTCTCAACAAAGAAGCCAAGGAGAGGCAAGGTTCAGAACCAAGCACAGAGCTCAAAAGAAGATCAGCTCACCTCTTCAACAATAGTAAGAAGACAATCATCAAGGACATGGGTTTGGAAGCCAAAAGTACCAGTGTCACCCACAGAACCAAAGAGAAAACCATGAGAGGTACAATATTTAAGAAACCATCCAAAGGTGAAGAAGTCAAAAGTGACTTGTTCAGAGCCAAACACTGTTCTAAAATGGATCCCTAAAAGGTAGAATGATTAGTTGTCATTTCAAGATCCAATGGATACCTCCAGCAAAGGCTGCATCAACATCTGCAAGAACAAGGAAGCCTTGACATGCAAAAACCATGTGCCCCATGCATAACCCCATCTTTTGCACCATTCAGGTCATGCATATCCAAAGTATGCATTAATATAGGGCCACATTACAAGGCTGTGCATAGACACAATTGAGAATCCTAGGCACATGAGACACATTTGACATATGTAAACTATTTTATTGCTACTAACCGCTTTCTTCTTGTTTTGTGACATTGTTAAAAAAAAGAAAGAAAGAAAGAGAGCAGAAGAAACAAGACCATGTGCTCAAAGAACCTCATCAGTGAACAATCAATAAGGATATCCACCAACAACAAAAGGCAAGCCAATGGTCAATCAATGTGATGTGAGTACAACACGAAGAGATGAATATCGACCGAACTTTCACCATGGTAAGTATTCCCCACTTTAGCAACACTATAACCAGGATAGATTAGGAAATCTCCTCGTCACCATAACCTTGATCACTTTGCTCAAGTCCCAATTTTTTGCACCATACTTCTTACAATGAATTCCCCAAGTATGCATACATAGGGCCACATTACATGACAGTGAACAAGGCACATATTTTCTTCAGCCCATGCACTAACATACTTACACATGATTCAATATGGGTTACAAGTACTTGGCATGAAAAAAAGAATAGCCATGTTTGAATGATCTAGAGGATATCAAGGTTACAACACCAATACATATGATGCAATTCACTACCAAAAACTAAAATCGACATGGAAAACCCCTTTTTGAGCAACTCCTAAATTTTTGAAGCTCACAAATACACCATCGTGTTGGAATCCAAGGAAGAAGTACATACAAAAGGACTTAAAATTTTAAAGGCTAGCAATGGCAAAATGAAGAACCAGACAACTGATCCTACTACATGTGGAAGACAGATTGCTCTTGTGGATACATGATGGGCACCACCTCTCAAAGTACTACATGGAACAACCACTCCAACAAGGGTCTCTCAGGGATGACAGACTCGAGAGGGGGGGAGTGTTGACACTCAAGGTCAAGCAAAAAGCATGGGAGCACATCAAAGAAGTTCACACATAAGAAGAGGGAGCATGCAAGGAGCTCCAAGAAGTACATGTCAATTTTCTAGCAGAAATCCCTATAAAATCAGTGATTTTGATCACTAAAAACCATTGTAAATATCATTTCATATTTTTCCAATTCCATTTTGTTCAAGCCAAGGAGTCCACAAGCTTGAGGAATATTAGAAGTATTTACCTACAATTTTCATAATTTTTAGACTCTGTTTGAGCCCTCAAATAAGCTTTAGAACCTAATTTTTAATAAGGCTAGATACTAGGTCTGGACACGGCCAAAACTAGTAAAAAAACTATAAAAAGAGCTAGAGAGATCATTTTTTAGGTTAGTTGGTTAAGATTTGAAGCTTTATAAGAGAGTTCTTGCACTTGTGCCTTCACTTGCTCATGGTCTTCATAGTAGTCCTCACATCTCTGAGGATTGACATTTATGAGGTGGATCTCCTCACCTTGATAATTACCATTGTGATAGAGTGACAACAAGTCCTCCACTTGTTCAACTCTTAGGATTAGTTTAAACTCGGCCACATGATCATAAGATCTCCTGACCCATCAAAGTAGTTTCTCATTACCTTGACCACTTGAGAAGGTCTAAGGGTTCTTGGGTAATTTTAGGGTCTAGGTAATGGAAAATCATGTTTATCTCTTTGATGCCTATGTGCTCTATGTCTCTCTCTTTTAGGTGTTTCACTTTCAAATCCTGATTTGTCTCTACCCACTGTGTGTGCAAAGCTTACCTCAGGTCTCTCTTTGGCTCTTTCCCTCTATTTTTCATGAGCTCGGGATGATCTTGCTCATTGGAGGCCATGGAAACATTAGATCTTGGTGGAAGGAAAATCAATTCACCCTGCCAAGTGTATGTGCCTACCATGCTCTGTTACCAACAATATTCTCTCCAACGTGTTATATAGATACACAACTTTGCCTAATATCTCAAGATCTTTGAACTTGTAGATGGTGACTCCGCCTATTTTGCTAAGTTGATCTGGCTTGAATCTCCAAAAAGCCTCCTCCGTTTCTCTATTCAAAAATAGTTTTGTGCTTTTGTTTTCTTGGGGAACCCACTCTGGGGTAATCACTTTAGTCAAGATGGATTTATCAGAGGGTGTCTTGGGTTCTACTTCTAGGCCTCCTTGCTCTAGGTCTCCTATCTCGTTCTTGGGAATGACATTTCCAAACTCATCTGTCTTGTCTCGTAAGCTGGTAACCACATACATGGTTCCTTGCTTGTCAATATAAGAACCCTCTTCGAATTTAGCAATTGTTCAAGTCCAAAGGGTTGATCGGGATTTTTGAGTTGGACAACAGATGGCCTCATATCAACCTTATGCATTAGATCAAAAGGGTTGATCGAGATTTTTGAGTTGGACAACAGATCGCCTCAGATCAAAAAATTGCAATTTTTGAGAATGACCTAAAAATCGCATTTTTTGAGAATGACGTGAACATTGCATTTTTTTTAGAATGACTTGAAAATCACATTTTTTTGAGAATGATTTGAAAATGACATTTTTGAAGAATGACCTGAAAATTTTAATTTTGAGAATGAATTGAAAATCATAATTTTTGAGAATGACCTAAAAATCATGTTTTTTGAGAATGACAAAAAAATCATAGTTTTTGAGAATGACCTAAAAATCGTGATTTTAAGAATGACCTAAAAATCACGTTTTTGACAATGATTTTAGGCAAGAACTTCCAATACTAAGAAAATCGTGATGTTTAATAAAATTTGAATTTTGCATAAAATCGCCATTTTCACCACAGAATCGGGATTTTCTTAGAAATTTGGTGAGAAATTTGAATTTCAACGTGGAGGCCTATGTGTCGTGCAGAGGTTTGCGAATATCACAAAAACTTTCACCCTCTCTCTTGCACACCCATGAATGAGAAATGAGATGAAAATAGGGAATATACAATCAAAAACAAAAAATTGTTGTGAAGATGAAGATGGGAGAAGATGATGATGATGATGGTGGAGAAAAAAATTAGAAAATTAACAAAAAATGACTACTTTTTGCCTTCCAACATCGCAAATCTATTATCTTACCATCACAATGCTTGTCCTTGAGCAACGATCCTCGGCAATGGCACCAAAATGTGGTGTAGCCCAAGCATGAGCACCACCTCCTTTACTTCTCAATCTGCAAAGATGTGACAAGATCCTTACATCAATGAAAGCTAAAATTTCAATTCACAATCTGTCACTTTTATGGCAATTTTGACTGCATGAATGTCTTTAAAATGGGGTAAAATCATGTGCAACTCATACAAATGCTTTTTAGCTATTGAAATTCAATGTTCTATGCTCTGAAGTCAATTTGCAATATTAAATGTGCATGCATGCTATGACACAAAAGAAAAATTGAGAAGGATTTGAACCTACTTTGATACCACTATTCGGTTGTGTAGAAGTATGAGGGATTGACAAGAAGCAACCACAAGGATCACAAATGTAGCAAGAGACATGGAGAAGATGGATAGCTATAACTAGCTAGAACAACTCTCTCTATTGATTATGAATATAGCTTAATAAGTACAAATTATCACCACATATGATTGTATCATGTATGTGGTAACATGGGGATAAAACCTTTGGTCAGAGCTAGAGTAGAAAGTGCCCATGTATAGGGAAAAATTTCACATCAAAGCTAGTTGAGGAATACAAATTCGCACTTGATTTGGGTTGTTCAAAGATATATCTCCAATGGTGACCAGATTTTCTCCAAATATTATGTTGTGGATAAAGAAGGGTTTAAGTGGTGTACATTACCAATACCTTGTATTTGATAATCAATCCTACATTTTTAAGTGCTAGATTTGTTCAATCAATCCTAGTTGTTAGCCAAGAGGGCAAAGAAAGTGTAAATGAGAGTCTTAATGTGTCCCCAAGACCCACTTGTGAAGGTGAATCTTGAGGATTTCTAATACTTTATAACCTTCACAACTAAGCAGTGTGAGTCTCTAGGTGTTTTAGGTATCAACCCCAATGACCACTTTGCACTAATGGAAATGTGCTTTCTTCTTGAAAGCCCTTAAACCTAACTCCTAAGTCAAAGACCAAGAATCTTAAGTGTACTTAGATGGTTCTTGGATATCATAGGGGGAAGAGTAGAGTAATACCCTCTTTTGTCACTTGATGTTAGAGAATCCGTCCCTCAGCACTTTCTAGTGTGTACTTTCATCATGTAGTAGTTAGACTATTTTGGAACCCCCATTATGGGAGTGTTCCAAGAATAAGGCTTTCTCACCAAGGAGACCTTATCCAAAGAGTTAATCATTTCATGAAAATACACATCATTTGACAATGGTACTCAAAAAAACTTGCAAATGTTTGTGCAAAGTTTGATTAATTTTTTATCCTTTAATGATTCAAGAAGTATAATCATTCGAGATTTCAATATAGTATCATCTAAATGAAGGTGAAATGTAAAATCGAATGTTTACCTTGAATAATTCAATTTTAAAACTCATAACAAGGTAAAGCATGTCTTTTGATGTACAAATCCACCAAAGTTTGTAGCGGAAGCTCTTCACACATCAACTTGAAATCACCATCTTCATGAACTCTCAAAACAATATCAAATATGCTCAAAGATGAAGGTTTATATTGCTAATAAAAATGTGTAAATAACAAGGATCAATGAATCAAATGATCCATAAGACTTTTATCATAAATGGTTTCTCAAAGGTTATCTCAAGGGTGTATGCTCGCAAGTTCTCAATTTCCTCAAGGCACTCAAACTCTCAAATCAATGGAAGAGACTAAAAAACGAATGAAATTCTCTTTTATAGGTAAAAATGACCCTTTGATCCATGCTTTGTGTAAATGGACCAATAAATCCCTTTATTTTCCCTTTACAAACAAATACAAGTGTGCTTTGTGTATGATAAATTTCACATAATTAGCTTTGGAGGGTCAAAAAGTATCCAAATTTGAATCTTTTCTTGCTACTTGTTCCTCTTCTTCATCTCCATCATTTGAATATATTTGGACCCTTTTAATTACCTTCATGAGCCTTCCGTTATATCAAAAACTTCATCTCCATCCTTCATCTTTTCTTTCCTTCACTTGATGTAGAGGAATGTTTGAGCATCTTCAAGGTAGAGAATTCCACACCAAGATTTAGTTACTCATTCTTCATGGCTTGATGAGGGTGTGTGGCCATAATCACTACCAAGACCAACAAATGGATTCAAGTTTGGATACTTTTTGGCCGTCCAAAGCTTATGTAAAAGATCATATAGAAAGCACACTTGTGTTTGTTTGTAAAGGGAAAATATAGGGATTTGATTGGTTCATTTAAATAAGAACGGATCAAAGGGTCATTTTTCCTAAGAAGCTCATTCATTTGTTAGTTTCTTCCCTAGATTTGAGAGTTTGAGTGCCTTGACAAAATTGAGAACTTGTGAGCCTATACCCTTGAGAAAACATGTATAAGAAACCTCTTATGGATCATTTGATTCATTGATATTTGTAATATTTACACATTTTGACTAGCAATATAAACCTTCATCTTTGAGCATATGTGACATTGTTTTGAGAGTTCATGAAGATGGTGATTTCAAGTTGATATGTGATCAACTTATTCTACAAACTTTGGTGGAGGTTGAATACATTTCATATAATGACACTCTTTTAGAATTAGAAACCTCCTTGCTTGAATTTTTTTTCTCCTAAAGTTATGAATGTTTATTCAATTGAAATGTTTTAAACAATTCATCAATATGTTGCAAACAAAAAGAAAAAGATATTAGTTTAAGCCCATTGTTGAGATAAAATACAAAAAATTCGATAAAATGGTAAAGCCAATTGCCCAATCACGTCCTTATGATAGTAATGATAAAATTAGGCTGTGATGAAATACTTCTAGGAGATATTCAAAAATTGGACATACATTTTCTCATGATTCTATTGAATTGATAAAATTTGGGAAAGATGATTTTTTGTTAACATGTAAAATTGAAAGATATTTAAGAATTATTTCTAATCATGGAAAAAACACTGAGTCACAACAAAGGAGAACAAAGACATGTTCTCTTTTTCTTTTTACCTAAATACCATTATATGAAGCAAAAAAGTGGGCATTTTACAATATCTAGAAAGCATCACGAGTCTTGCTTGTAAATATTGTCTTTAGAAGCTTGATCTCATATCCCAAGTAGTCAAGATAGATATACTAAAATTCTTGCTGCCATGAAAACTAGTTGTTGAGCATGACCAAGAATCCCACATCATGATCTTGGACAATAGATTAGAGTTGAAAAGGTACATGTAAGAATTCGCGAAGCTCCTTCATTACATCTATAACCTCAACAAGCACAGAAGATAGCTAATTAAGAGTTACTCGAAAATTAGAGTACATGTGTTGTAAAAATCAGAGCATTTTAACAAGGCAATTAAGATCATCCCCTTTGTATGGTTAAGATCCCCATTGAATGCCTGGCCATATTAACAGAATATGAAATACACTTCACAAAAGCATTCCCAAGAGAAGATAATATTCAACAAAATTATACTAAGAAACATTCACACATGATCAGAGAAATGCTCAAGATAAATCAAGCTGAACACCAAGTGGAAGCAGAACTCCAAATTATATTTCCATTAAAATGATCTTTTACATTTCATGTGTTTTACAAGAGTTATGTGAATCTACAATAGAAGCTGATCATAGCTTTCCTCAGGCTCAAGGGTATTGGTATCCTCTGGCACATTAGAACACCTATCTTGCCTCTCTTGCTCCAAGATTGGCTCTTCAAGGTCAACCATGTCCCCAGGTTCATCTGCAAGTGGGGGAACAGGCTCCCTTGAAGCTGCTTGGAATCTCTCCGTATCTGCAATGTGCTTCCTTCCAACCTCTTGGTCTTCATCTGGGCATTCATTCAGCCCATTGATTCTCATTCTAATGAAGCTCACTTGAGCATCATCCTTCTCCACAGCTATGCAGTGCCTGAACATCTTTAAGGAGCAAGCCAGAGTCGTTCCTGAAACAGCAGAAAACCTCTTAGAGGCTTCAATCAACAATGACTAATGAAAATTGTGAAAATTGAAATTACATGTGCCCGAAAAAAGGTCTAGGACCCAATCATCATCATTGGAAAATAGCTGAAGCAATCTCATTATGAGTTTTTGTGGCTTCTGATAAGGGTTAACCAATGTCATGTCCCCAGCTACATGACGAAGTTTCTTGGTAACGGCTGGGAACATGAGCACATTTGAGATCCCATTCTCATTGCAATGCTCCCTGACTCTCCTTTTGCTTACTTCATCATAATAGCCCACTGTAATGCATTCACTGGCACTCACAAACCGATGCAAAGGAGTGTGATTTACGTTTGTCTTCACCCTGCAAAAAAGAACTATGAGTCACATAGGGCATCATTAAAGCCATGGAGATAGAAAGAAGATTACTTACCAAGTGAGGCACTCCACAGCATGACATCTTGCCTTCAGAGCAGTTGAAACAGAGAAAGACTGGTCTCTGCTATGGAAAATTACTATCCTCCAAAGAGGAGACATAGTCAACTCTGCAAAATCAGTGACCATCTTCCGAATCTGAGGGTGTTTGAAGGGTTCATCATCATTAACTGATCCTAACATCCTAAATCCATAGGGTATGTCCGCTATGAGAAGGGAGAAATGTTTTCTAGGCACAACAGAACAAATATTATTTACATCACTACAGAACACATTGTAATATACAGGCCTAAGGGGGTCTAGGGGATTGGAGAAACATTTAAGATCGGGTTCATCATCAAAATCCATCTCCTTCGCTTTCAGTCTAGATTTCTCATGCCTTGCTCTTTGAATGTGAGCAAGGAATGGAGGGGGGCAATCATCTAGTACCTCTGTAGACTTACTTTTCCTTGGTTTCTGCAGAACAAATTGGAAAAACAATTAGAAGAGCTCTTCAGTACAGCAAACAGAACATAAAGAACGGATGTATGGCATCAATTTCTTGTTGGGGTAGATGCCTGGCATCGACTTTTGCCACGAGGTTGATGCCAGGCATCGACTTTTGTTGCAGGTTGATGCCAGGCATCGACTTATGCTGCAAGTCGATGCCAGGCATCGACTTATGCCCCCAAGTCGATGCCAGGCATCGACTTATGCTGCAAGTCGATGCCAGGCATCGACTTATGCCCCCAAGTCGATGCCAGGCATCGACTTATGCTGCAAGTCAATGCCAGGCATCGACTTATGCCCCCAAGTCGATGCCAGGCATCGACTTATGCCCCCATGTTGATGCCATGCAATGCATCAAATTGTTTAGTATGAAATATTCTGAAAAGAGAATCTACCCAATCACGAAACAGGATGAAATATTCTGATAAGGCTTTGTAGGATGATGTGGTTGGAT
This sequence comes from Ceratopteris richardii, assembly GCA_020310875.1. Classification (NCBI taxonomy): domain Eukaryota; kingdom Viridiplantae; phylum Streptophyta; class Polypodiopsida; order Polypodiales; family Pteridaceae; genus Ceratopteris; species Ceratopteris richardii. The sequence continues at coordinate 30,191,364 of CM035430.1, forward strand.
AGTCTACTTGGACCTCTGTCCAAGAAAAGCAACCCAGCCTCTTCACATCACCTCCTGAATCTTCATGTACACTTTATGACTACAGACACATAAATATAAAAGAGACTAGGTTAGACAAGAAGCATGGGAGGAGGGAAAAAGGATCTGAGAATAACATACATACTTATTGAGCTCAGTCACCATCTCCTCGAGGCTTAACTCCTTCGAGATTACCCTTGACAAAGTTGATATAATCAATGTATCATCCTTGATTCCTTGAAGGGCCCTCCATGGGGTCAGCTTCATGTCCTCAGGAGCCTCTTCAATTGAAAGGTCAACTTTCCTTCCCTTTCCCCTCAGATCAATTTGTGGGTCTTGCCTCGACTTTCGTTGCTTCTGGCCCTTGACCTCCTTGTGCTCCCACATTGTGAAGATTCTATCCTGAAGATCCCAGATCTCACCTCATCTGAATGCCAATTGAAACCATGGATCATATTTCCTCAAAGCATCTGACTTTCTATTCTCATCCAATGCAATTCCAACCTCAATAAGGCATTGCTTTCGTAGATTGGGATGTATTCTCCCAGCTTCCTTCACAAGACAATCTTCGTATTCATGGTGGAAGAACCGAATTCTCTCTATGGAGGACATTTTCTGCCTGTAGTCATTGTCGTTGTTGTGATCCCAAGCAAGAAGCTTGGCTTCCTCAGTTGTAAGACCAACATATATCTTACACTCTGCATACCTAAAGAAAAATGTAGTAGGGTGCTCCTTCACTAACTGTCTACGAGCCTCTGCAGAGTGTGAACCTCCAATCACATAATACGTGTACTCCTCAAACAAACCCTCATTGAAATCCTCCACACAGCTGCACTCATGCGGATCCACCATGACAAGGAATGGCACAACAGTAGCATGAGGATTTATTTTCATTTTCTTCTTAAGATTTTGGACATGCAAATTATGTGGCTCCCTGATCTCAAGGGGCCTCCTCCCTGTGACTGGATCCACTGGTGGCCTGTGGATAATATTAATAGGCAGGTGGAACAACTGCCCCTTCTTCACAACTTTTCTTCTAGCTATGTCCTCCCTCATCTTATTCTGCTCAGTGCCAAGCACACCAGATGCAAGCTCTCCACCAGGTGCAACAATTATGTCCCCAGAGCTAGAGCTTGAGTCAGAAAAGTCCTCTTCTGCAATTATCTTCTTTTTCTTTTGGGGCTTTTTCTGCACACTCTGCTTACCCCTTGCCTTTACAGGGGTCGTCTTCTTGTGCTGTGTTGGCATGATATTGCCCTGTATCCATGGCATCAGGTCCTTGATGAAATTCACTGAGTCTTTGCATATCTGAGCTAGCTCTTCTGGAACACAGCACTCTGGGCACAAGAAATCCATCTTGCATATGACATTTCTTAATCCTTTCGATGTCTCCACCAAGAAAAGCAGGTTGTCAGAATCTTCATCTTCATAATCCAATTTGTAAACAAGTCCATACTGAAAACCTTGTGTTGTCGTGATCTTTCCTCTGCCATAGGCCCCTGCGAACACAAGGAGGACTGCATTCTTCTCTTCAATGTACTGAAGGCACCATTCGAGATTTGTCATGTCCCGAAGTGGACGATCTGTCCTCATGACCTTGGTCTCCCTAGACCTTTCCTTCATATTTGGATCCTCCACAGGAATTTTTATGCTACTCTGTCCACCTGAGGATATTCCTAGTGGGTTGCTGGCCTTCTCAGAGGATAATGGTGCAATAATTTTCTTTGGCTTTGCTTGGTGACCACTGCCTTTGTCACGTTGCTGGTCAGCAGAGCCCATGGTGACTTTGAGCTTCTTGATGGGCCTTTCATCCTTGTACTCCGCATCCGTGAAAGCAATTGGAAATATCAGATCAAACGTAAATGTGGTTTCAAAGGCCCAAGTCCATGCAAGGCATGGATTTTGAGCTTCAGGTCGATGCCAGGCATCGATGTTTAAGTGCATGTCGATGCCAGGCATCGACTTTGTGTGCAAGTCGATGCCAGGCATCGACTTGAGGGTGAAAGTCGATGCCAGGCATCGAGTTGGGGGTGCAAGAGTCGATGCTTGGCATCCACTTTTGGGCCCAAGTCGATGCCTGGCATCGACTTTTGGGCCAAGTCGATGCCTGGCATCGACTTTTACCCTCAAGTCGATGCCTGGCATCGACTTGCACACAAAGTCGATGCCTGGCATCGACTTGGGCACAAAAGTCGATGCCAAGCATCGACTTGGGCCCAAAAGCCGATGCCAAGCATCGATTTTGCACCCAAAAGTCGATGCCTGGCATCGACTTTTCAGTGAATGTTGATGCCGGCAAGTCGATGCTTGGCATCGTTTTTTGGGCCCAAGTCGATGCCTGGCATCGACTTGGGGCTGCAAGTCGATGCCAGGCATCGACTTGCACCGACAAGTCGATGCCTGGCATCGACTTGCACCTGCAAGTCGATGCCAGGCATCGACTTGGGGCTGCAAGTCGATGCCTGGCATCGACTTGCACCTGCAAGTCGATGCCAGGCATCGACTTGGGGCTGCAAGTCGATGCCAGGCATCGACTTGCACCGACAAGTCGATGCCTGGCATCGACTTGCTCCTGCAAGTCGATGCTTGGCATCGACTTGCAATCCTGTCGATGCCTGGCATCGACTTACACCTTAAAGTCGATGCCAGGCATCGACCTGTACATGCTTTTGATCCATATTTCTAGAGGTAAGAAAAATTAATGCCTAGAAAGCAGATATTTAGACAGACATACAGAGGGAATTTTTTTGGAATCTTTATTTATGTTATGATTTTGTCTACCTCTTGGTGCTTTTGCCAACATTCTTCTTCTCCATCAGACTTGGCTTGCTGGTATGCTGACCTCTGTGCTCCATGGTTGTCTGTGCTCTGCTGCTCTCTCTTGCTCGTGGATTTTGAAAATGCGAATGATCTCCTCCTCTGGTATTTATAGGCAATTGGGTAACTTGAACCAGAAACTAACTGGATCTAACTGAATGAGTCCACTTGCTAACTAAATCTGTCAACTTATCTAACCAGGGAATAGCACCCACACAAATAGGTTGTTTCAGAGCCACTTTAATGAAATATTCATAGACCCTTGCAACTATTTATATACATTTGCATAGAAATTACATTTCAATGGCAAGAGTATGGTATGTCCATGAGGATGTCTAAACTCATGTAGAGATTTGTTTCTAAGAATCTCTTTATTGGGAGAAAATCAAGTCAAAGTTGTGTTAAATGTGGGAGACTAATGACATCTTTATAGTATTACCCTCCTCACGTTAGTTCATATTCACATTTATCTTGTAACTCACTGTTGAAATGGAAAATCACTATGAATAAACATTCTAGTACAGAACCTTGCAACTATTTATATACATTTGCATGGAAATTAAACTTCAATGGCAACAGTATGGTATGTACATGAGGATTTCTAATCACATGTAGAAGTTTTTTCTTAGAGTCTGTTGCTTGGGAGAAAATTAGGTCTAAGTTGTGAGATTAATGACATCTTTATAGTGTTATCCTCCACACTTTTGTTCATATTCACATTTATCTTGTAACACATTGTTGAAATGGAAAATCAATGTATGAATATGCTTTCTGTGTGCCTCTTTTACACATAATTCTTTTTCAATATACTTTCATCTACCTCTTTGATATCTAGCCTACACCACAATAAAACCTAATCCTTGAAATCTTAACCAAATGTAAAATTTCTTCTTGTATAGTGTTCAATGGCATAGCATATTCCAGTTGGAACTCAATTTGGATATATTCCAGTTGTAAAATTTCTTCTTGTAAAATTTCTCCAAACAATTTTATTATATATTCCTGTTGGAACTCAACTTGGATATATTTTGATTCATTCATAATGCTTAGACTGAATGACTCATATGTAGTTAGAAATCAACTGTGTTTCTCATTTGAATCAAAAGTGAATCAAATCTTTGGTTCCCTGATTTGTGTATATTTGAGTAATTAAGTGATTTGATGTAATTTGATGTTTTATGTTATTTAATGTACTTTAATAAGCTTTTGATTTCATATCTTCTTGATGTGACATTTGATGTGATATCTTCACTTGATCTCGGATTTCTACTTATTTAAAAAGGTCATTCATCTTTAGTCTTCTGTGAACTCAGTGAAGATGAGCTCAATCTTTTCAGTGGATGCTTGGGCATCGGCTTCCTCTGCTCATATTGATTCATTGTTCTCAGTTGAACCTTTCCAGAGAAGTGATGATCCCTATGATTTAGAACGTGCTGATGATTCCATGTTTTCTGTTGAGTCATTTAAGTTATCCAATTCACAGTGCAATGCTGCTCAACCAAATGCACCTCTTGATCTCCCATCTGATCCAACCATTGATCTCCCTTCTGACTCAAGTGCATGTGGAGCAACGAAAAAGCAAAGCAAGCTCAATCTACGATTTAAAAGAAGGTCTCGTGAAGTAAGTCGAAAAAGATTTAAATTTCTTACTTCAGATAGACAGATTGCATTGGATATTGTGAAGCATTGTTGTGGTTTCAAATGCTTGTATAATTTAGGGATGAAGAAACTAAAGCACATAAGAGAAAAATTCCTCCATTTAGATAGTGAAAGGCAAGATATATACCTTGTTTCTTGCATGCAAATGATTGAGGATAACATGTCAGTAACGCGTGTTGGTTTTGAATATTTCTTTACTCAAGGGATGCCATGCTGTAGGGCTGCATTTAAAATTGCAATGGGTGTAGGAAATTTTAGAATACATAGGGTTCAACAAGGGTTTTTGAATGGGGATCTCATTTTGGATACGTTCCATGTTGGGACCAAAGGATCTGTTGGACGTCATGCAATGAATTGGATGATGAACTATTTTAGCTTGCATTGTGAAGTTATGCCTACAACTGGAAGGTTGCACTTGTCAAATAACTTTACTCGTCGAGAGGTATTTCAAATATATAGAGAAGACATGGAAAATAGAAATGAGAAGTATGTGTTGTATCGTCACTTTACTCGATTATGGAAGGAAGAGTTTAACAATGTTTCTATTCCTCGTAAAGTTAGAATGGGTGAATGTTCAATTTGCGCCACTTTGAAAAACATGGCAAAAGGGGCTACAACACCATAGGAAAAGCATAATTTTAAAAACCTTCTTAACAACCATCATGACAGTCAAGCATTAGAGAGAAAGAAAGCAATTCATCATCGAAGTAAGGCACTCAGAAATCCGGAGCGTTATATGTGTTTGTTGATCGATGGTATGGATCAGAAAAAAACTTGTTTGCCACATTTTTATCGCATCCCTAAGGACATTGGAGATGAAGTCCTTGTGCAAATGCATTTGGTTGGCGCTTTGGTATACAATGGAACTGTAATGTCCAAGGTTTTCTTCACATATCCGAATGTGCATAATGATCCAAACCTTACAGTTACTGTCATTCATTGTGTTTTGCAATCATGGAAGGGTCTTTTGCCACCAACTCTATATTTGCAACTAGATAATACTCCAAGAGAGAATAAAAATTCTACAGTCTTTGGATATTTAAGCATGCTTGTTGAAAAACAGGTATTTCAGAAGGTTAAGGTAAATTTTCTTCTGGTTGGCCACACTCATGATCACATTGATCAAATGTTCAGTACTTTCTCTAAGAAGTTGGCACGTAACAATGCTTTTACTCTTCCGATTTTATCTGAGCTGATTTCAGAAGCATATACTCCAAAACCAGAAGTTCAACACCTCACACAGATTTATGACTTTAAGCACTTTTGCTCAATGGGCCTTGACAACAGTGCTAAGGTTTTGGCTCCATTGCACAATATTAGTTTCAACCATGTATTCTTGATGAGGAGGGTTGATGAAATAACCCTTTTATTTGCAAAGCAGTATTCATCTTCTCTTGGGTGGGAGCCTAAAGAGGGATGCAGTTTCTTATTGCAGGTGCCTAATTTGTCTACTGTAACAGTGTATGGTGCAGAACAATCACCATATGAAGATAAAAACAATACAGAAAGATGTGGAAGTGTGGTTGATCAAAGTAAAAGCTGGATGCATGCACTCATTGAAAAGAAGAGACATATTGAGCGTGCAAAAAAATATGCTGGAGATCAAGCTGTATCTTGGTGGGAGGACTTTTTCAATCATCAAGAAGAGATTATACAGTATACAATTGCAGGTCACTGGCCAGTTGATGTTCCATTCACATGGGATTTTTGTACACAAAGATCCGTGAATGTGGCCCAAGCATGTAATGCAGATGCACTTCAAAGTTTTATACATCCACCAGAAAGAAATATTTATGTAGGCCCAAGGATGACAAAACAGGCAGAAGCAAGATGGCAAGGAAATTTAATAGAGATAAATGTTGGAACGCTTATTGCAGTACTTGCTGATGGTGATGAGGCTACCAGACCATTTTGGATTGCAAAGGTTTTAGAGATAACTAAAGATATTGATCAGAGAAGAATAGAGGCTTTGGTGGTGCATTGGTATTACACTAAAAGTAGTAATGCATTCACAGGTAAATATAACTTAGAAATGGTGTGTGATACTAAACGAACAGGTTCAGAAAGGAAAAAGAATATTCGAAGCACATCCACTCTTAAAATGGATGATGTAGATATTCTTGTTTATGATTTTTCCTTGACAAAAACTGGTCACTTGAGGAAAGCAACCATCAACATGATAAAACAAAAGCTTCCAGATGTATGTGGTACAGGAAATCATAGGAAAACAAGAAGAGTTGTGCATGATCCTGCAGAATTTGGTATGTACGTGGATGAAGATAGAGCTCTTGTGGATATAGAAGAAGAAGAAGAGAGCTCTCAACAGTATGAGACAGAATCAAGTGCATCAGATGATGAGGGTGTAGACATAGATCGACAAAGTTGTGAGTTGCATTGAAGCTCTCAGACATTTTTAGTGCTTATGTAAATGCCTCAAAGTAGTTTGGTTAATGAAACCATGTTTTGTAGCAATTTTGAATAACAATCAGATATCCACCCATTAAAGATATGTCTAAAATGTTATTTTTGTGTAAAAACTATTGATTTCTACATTCTTATATATATTTTAGACATGTCAATGTCTTATCATATAGATTTTGGACATGTCAATGTCTTATCATATACATTTTGGGACACGTCAATGCCTAATATAGTGAAATTTTGACTACATTTTGAGCTCATTTTTTTTTGAGAAAATGACAAAAAACGTCAAAAATTACTTGTTTTCACCTCATTTTTGTAATATATGTATACTGGTGTAAAGGAATTCCAAAAATGAGGTGAAAACATGTAATTTTTGACGTAAGTGTTCTCTTTTTACGACATAGTTCTCGTTTGTTACGACTCGCTGTTAAAAGCATTTTCAATGAAACAAGTCAAATAGGTTGTCTTGATCCTAAAGTTGTTCCACCAATTATTATCTTTACTATTCCCCATGTGCCTTGGAACATTCATCCTATCCCCGTCCCTAAACTCACATTGCTGATTTGGTAAAGTTGTTAAAAGAGAAAGTAAGCATGAATATTCTTGAATCCTCATCAGCCCCATATTCTGATAGGTGGTTCACTGTACCAACTAACAATGGTATGTTAAGATCATTCAATGTTTGCAACCTATGAATAAGGTTAATATTAGAAATGTTCGTATTGGTCCTATTGTTGATTACTTTTTTGAGGCTTTATATAATCTATGGGTGATCTTGATTCAAGGTATGATCGATTTCAACTTGCCTTGGAAACTACAAACATCACCATCGTGAGGAATCCAATTGGATTAGTAAGAATGTGTACATTGCCTCATGTGGCTACTAATATTGTAGCTCATATGATGAATGCCATGGATACTATTTTGCATGATCTCATTCCTAAAAATACTCAACCTTTTCTTGATGGAATTCCCATAAAAGGATACTTTGAAAGTGAAAGAATGTTGCATTGTGTGATATCAATGTTTAGTGTGAATGAAGTACTCATTGTAGATCATTTATGTGGCTATTATGAAAGAAGACCCTACCTGCCAAAGGTAGAAGCCATCAATAGAATTCTTGAGGTATGTACATCAATTTATGATGTAAGTCATTTTCTTGGTGCTTGTGTATTTTGCTTTATTTGGATTCCTCATCATGCTCATGTTGCTAATGACTTGTACCAGTTATTGAGAAAACCCCAAAAGTCCTTGTGGACAGATCACCATTCAAGTGTCATGAGGAAACTCAACGGTCTATTACTTGCTCCTTCAATATTGAGGAAAGCAAATTTAAAAAATAATAAATCTATTATCCTAACTATTGATACAAGTCGTATTGGCATATGTTGGGTGATAGGACAAGATGATGATGATGGGAAGAGGCATGCTATTGACTTTGGAGCAAAAGCTCTTCATGCTAGACAAAAGAAGTATCCACAAATAAAAAGGGTGACAAGGGGATTTGTCACCGCTTTGAAGAAGGATAGGGAGTATTTCATTGGAGCTTGT
>CM035430.1:30204832-30262332 GCA_020310875.1 Ceratopteris richardii
AAAATGTGTACACATTACAAAGATCAATTAATCAAATGATCCATAAGAGGTTTCTCATAAATGGTTTCTCAAGGGTTAGCTCAATGGTACATGCTCAAAAGTTCTCAATTCGCTCAAGGCACTCTAAAGTGCTTTGGTGTGTAGAACAAAAGGAGCAAGGAGGAGATGGAGGGAGAGAGAGGAGAAGAGAGATGCACACAGATGCATGGGAGCCTTGAAACCCACATAATGATCTCTCTTGAGGCAATGCTCTATAAATGATGTATATATATATGAATATAGGGGTAAGGTCACATAATCCTTATATCCCCAACAATCTCCCACTTAAGGGTCAATGTGACCATAAGTGGAAAAATATACAAAGAATGATATACTATACACTAATGTACAAGAAGAGTCCGGACCTCCAACCATACGAATCAACCTACACCAACTGCCTCAAACAAGGTGTATCCATTGCACCTCAAACTACTCTAGAATCATATCAATAAGAGTCGAGCTCACATCTGACTGATGCAAGAACTAATGAAGTTCTTGCAAAGCTCCCACTCACTTTATGCCTGTGTCAATCATCGAACAACTGACAACTCCAAGTGCAAATGCTCCAATAGAAACTGCAACATCTGGTCTCGATCATAACAACTCATACATCAGACTCTCGAATGTTGATGAAACATGTGCTATCTTGTCTAACCTAAGTATGCCAACCATGCTTGTATCCAAGGTAAGAATTACTGCATGATCGCTGACTCATCAACATCTAAATCAGTCATCCTCTCCACCAAGGATGTATCCAACTGTGCATCCTGAGAGCTAGTATGACTAGCATATACTGTGTATCATAAGAGCTATCCTTCTCTACCACACCAAGTGTATTATCATGCTCCACATGAGCTAACTACACAACATCAACACTTAGATCAAAGTGATGATCAAACTCTAACTGAGTATTATCACAATGCTTTGCATGAGCATCCATATCATGCTCTAAATCATCCAACAGATCATCTGAAGTGTGATCCATATGAGCATTGTTGGAGCAAGTCTATGACAAGCCTAAGTATTGGCTTGAGTCCCACAAAGTCATAGAAAAAGCCTTAAAATTAAGACTATGTAAAGTTCACTTGTGAACTACCTCTTGTAACTTTTGAAGAGTTTACTTAATGTAAAAGTAAGAGAATCTTAAGTGGTTGAGTCCACTTGATCAAGAATGGAAAGAGGAGCCACGAATTTGTGATTTGTGGTAGGTAGAGAATCAAATCAATCATTGATTGATCGGAGAGTGATTGAGGGAAGTTAGCCTCCCAAACTCAACTATAAATAGATGGCAATTTTAGTCGTGGTTAGAGAGACCTATGTGAAGACCTCCAAGAGCTGAGCTTTATGCCATATCAAGGTGTGATTACAAGGCACACATATGTATCAGTATGTCATTGTATTGTACAAGCAATATACTTTCATTTTCATGATTATTTGAGTTCATCTTTCCATGTTCTTGTGAAGTGTACTACTCACTGCCATTACTCTCAGTTTTCTCAGTCAGCTTGCAGAGATGTTCTCTCTGAGCTTGGTTCATCATTTTCAGTGAATTAACTTGGTAAAGTTATCTCTATAAGTCTACTATATGCTCACAAATTTTCATGTCATTTGAAGTTGCAATATTCAGTTATGTTCATTTGAAGTCAACAGGGTCTGTTCATCTTCACTTCTCTGTCAGGTACCCGACTTTTTCACTCATCTTGTCAGAGCCATTTCTCAGTGGTTACTTATTCAAATTCAGTGATTTAAAGCTTGTTGGATTCCGCTTACAGTCTAGTATAACCATACAAATTTTCATAATCATTGAATTCTTACATTTTGAGTTATGTTGATTTTTCTGCTCACTGGTCTCAAACTGTAGCAGCCCGTGAAAATCGGGATGATGTCATTAATTGTTAAAACTCATTCTTAGTGTGTGGTTTATTACTTTTGATGAAATTACTCTTGAAAGTTAGCTCTTTAAGTTACCTAGACTTCCCCAAGAGGAATTAAGCTAATTGTTGCTGTGCTGAGAGAATTATGTAAAACACTGGATAGGTGTATGAACCAAGAATAGCAAGTTTTCACCTCTAAGCTAACTCCAACTTATCTGTTTTGATCTATCTTTTTGAGAGTGATCTTCCAAGGTACATAGGGTGTCTAATACATCCATTGGCAAGCTAAAAAGGCCCACTATATACTCTTGGAGTTCATTTGGCTGGTGTAGATCAAGGATTTTGCAACACCTCTTCATCTTCAAGCACATACCTATACATCTCTTCACAGTGGTATCAGAGCAAGGTTGGACAACATGGCAGATGGATTTCCTTCATCAATTGACAAATTGGACAGAGGTAACTACTCAGCTTGGTCATTAAGAATGGAAGCTTATCTCCAAGGTAGAAGTTTATATGGTTATGTGGCTGGAGATGAAGTTATGCCAAGTTTCAGGAACAAAAGTCAACCAACACAAAAAGAGCAAGAAAGATTGAGCACATGGTGCTCCAAGGATGCACTTGCAAGGTCTTATCTCCTCAACTCTATCTCAGATTTTTTGTTGCCTCACATTAGAAGTTGTAAGACATCTCAGGAAGTGTGGGATGCACTTGAAGCTTTCTTTTCTTCAAGTACTAAAGCTAGGAAGCATCAACTATGGCTGGATTTCATAACTCTCAAGAAGGCTCCCAAACAAAATGTGATTGATTTTGTCACAAAGCTCAAGGACATAGCGGATCAGTTGGGAAGCATTGGAGAGGTAATAGATGAAGAGCAAATTGTAAGGCAGGTCATCAATGGCTTGAAGGCAGATGACAAGTGGGAAACATTCACCACGGCTATGGATTTGTACATGGACATGCATGTACCTGATTTCAATACACTCATTGGACAACTACTTACCCAAGAGGCAAAGCTTATAAAAAATGGAGAAATCTCTAAAGGTAATCAATCTTCAGCTTTATACACTGATAAAAGCAAGTCCGAAGATAACAAAGGAAAGGCAAAGAAAGTGGATGATGAAGCAAGTACATATCAAGCTAACTATGCAGGTAGAGGAAGACATGGAAGAGGTAGAGGAAGAGGAGGTAGACAAGGCAGGGGGAGATCCCAAGACTCCAACCCATGTTCTATTTGTGGACTAACTAATCATACAACTGAAAATTGCTTTAGGAATTCCAGGAATCAAAGAGGCAGAGGATACAATAGAGGAAGTTATGGCTACTCAAGAGGAAGGTTCAACAACTACCATGGCAACTACAACAACTACAATCATTCAAACTATCAAGGAGGCTACAAAGGAAGGAGAGACTACAATAACTACACAGAAGACTCAAACAAAGAGGATTCATTATTGATCATGAACATGGCTATGCCACAAGGTAAATCTGATGAGCATGTTTTCTACATAGATTCAGGTTGTTCAAATCATGTGGCAGGAAATGTGGCACTCCTATCAGATTTAGAAGATCCAAGGAATAAGCATGAGGTACAAACAGGAGATGATACAAAACATCTTGTGGAGAAAATAGGCAATGTCAAAGCACATGATGGAAACATCAACCTACTTAGTAAGGTACTCTATGTCCCTACCATTACAAAGAATTTGATAAGTGTTGGGCAGATAGTAGAGAAAGGGTTGCAAGTCAGGTTCACAAAAGCAGGAGCATTTGTTGAAGATCCAAGTCAAGGATTCAAAAGAATTGCAAAAGGTGAAAAGACAGGTAGATTGTTCACATTTGAATTACAGGACACTAGAAACATTGCTCTCTTTAATTATGGTAGTCAGACACTCACAGAATTGGAAGTATGGCACAAAAGGTTAGCACATATTGGTGAAAGGTCATTAAAGCAAATTTGCAGGGACCAAAGTGTACTTGGACTCCCTAATTTGTCAAAACAACATATGATTTATAAGTGTAGTGCATGTCAATTTGGAAAGTCTCACAGGTTACCATTCATGAAGAAAGGTTATATGCATGGAGATCTCTTGGAGTTGGTTCATACAGATGTATGGGGACCTAGCAAGGAAGCTTCAATATCTGGATCAAGGTATTATGTTTCCTTTATTGATGATTGCAGCAGATGGACTATCCTATTCTTTATGAAACACAAAGATGGAGTTTTTTTCATGTTTCAAAAGATATTTGGCTCTTGTGGAGAATCAAACAGGTAAATCACTAAAAAAGCTAAGGTCAGATGGAGGGGGAGAATACTTCTCCCATGATTTTGATTCTTTTCTTCAAGAAAGAGGAATCAAAAGAGAGGTAACTACAAGGTACACTCCTGAGCAAAATGGAGTGGCAGAAAGGAGGAATAGGACAATTGTTGAAGCTGCAAGGTCTATGTTAAATGAAAAGCATTTACCTAATTACTTATGGGCTGAGGCTGTATCTACAGCCACTTACTTGATTAACAGGTTGCCTTCAAAATCCCTTGATGGGATGACTCCATATGAGGCTTGGAATGGAAGAAGACCAAGCTTAGATCATTGTAAAATTTTTGGATGTATTGCTTTTGCTCATGTTCCTTCACAAGTTAGAGGCAAGATGGATCCAAAGGCAGAAAGGTGTGTATTTATTGGATATGACAACAATCAAAAGGGCTACAGGTTATACAACCCTACCAACAAAGGATTCTTGGTAAGCAGAGATGTAGTTTTTTATGAGAACAATTCATGGTATGAAGATTCATGCAGGAAGATCAATTTACCATATGATCTTGAAGAAGATTTTCCAAAGCTTGGTAGAGAACAATCAAAGATTGAAGAACAAGACACCTCGGAGGATGATGAAGAATCTCACATGGAAAAGATCAAAGCATGGAAGTCTAAAGGTAAAGCAAAATTGCAGGAACTTGGACATGAGGCAGAATCATCACATCATGGCCTAAGAAGATCTATGAGGGAAAAGAAAAAACCAGAAAGGTATGGGTTTGACACCTCATTAGTAACTAAACATTCTATCTACATAGCACAGGACATAAACCAAGAGGAGCCATCATCATTTGAAGAGGCCAAAGCAAAAACAGAATGGAAGCATGCAATGAAGGAAGAGATTGAAGCACTTGAGGAAAACAACACTTGGGATTTGGTGCCCAAGACTTCATCCATGAAGGTAATAGGCTCAAGATGGGTCTATAAACTCAAGAAGAATTCTGATGGTTCAATTAACAGGTATAAGGCAAGGCTTGTGGCAAAAGGCTTTGCACAAACTCAGGGAATTGATTATGAGGAGACTTTCTCTCCTGTGGCAAAGATGCCTACTATTAGGGTTTTGCTTAGTATTGCCTCTTCCAAGAATTGGAAGATACTTCAACTAGATGTAAAGAATGCATTCTTGAATGGTTGGATAACAGAAGAGGTATATATGGCACAACCACCTGGTTTTGAGAATCAAGTTTATCCTGATTATGTGTGTAAAATTAACAAAGCATTGTATGGTCTCAAGCAAGCTCCAAGAGCTTGGAATTTCAGGCTTGTTTTATTCTTGCAGGACAAAGGCTTTCAATCAAGCAAGGCAGATCCTTCACTCTTTATTAAAAAGAGTAATTCCGAGGTCATCTACCTATGTGTATATGTAGATGATATTATATTGACAGGAAATGATGCAGATGGTATGAAGAAGATCAAAGATCAGATGAGAGAAGAGTTCAAGATAAGTGATTTGGGTTCACTTACCTACTTCCTAGGTTTGGAAGTTGTCTACAAAAATCATGGTTTGTTTCTCACTCAAAGAAAGAACATTAAGGACATGTTGGCAAAATTCAAGATGCAAGATTGTAAGATTGCAGGTACTCCAATGGAGGTCAATCACAAATTGAGCTCACATGAAGGTGAACTCATAGAGGACATCACATCATATCAAAGTCTAGTGGGTAGTCTCAACTATGCCACATTGACAAGAGTAGATATATGTTACAGTGTGAGTGTGCTAAGCCAATTTATGCACAAACCAAGGAAACCACATATGGATGCTGCCAAAAGGATTCTCAAGTATCTCAAAGGAACCATAAATGAAGGACTTTATTATCCTTATGTATCTGATTTAGGTTTGAAGCTATTTTCTGATGCAGATTGGGCTGGCTCCAAGGAAGATAGAAGGAGCACTTCAGGTTATCTTACCTTTGCAGGTTCAAAGCTTATTTCATGGTCATCCAAGAAGCAACCCACAGTTGCTCTCTCTTCTACTGAAGCTGAATATAGAGGTCTTGCCATAGCTACACAAGAAGCTATGTGGATGAAGACATTATTCAAAGATCTTGGATTGGAGTTTGGAACTCCAACTATTTTTGGTGACAATATGAGTTCTATTCATTTGGCCGCTAATCCTATTTTTCATGCAAGGACTAAACATATTGAAGTTCATTATCACTATGTACGGGAGAAGGTTCTAAGCAAAGAGATTCAAATATCATATGTGTCCACTCATCAACAATGTGCAGATATTCTAACCAAAGCATTGGATGGTACAAAGCTTTGCAAATTCAAGGCTATGATTGGTTTGCAGGTAATCTTGGAAGATTGAAGACCTCAAGCATACTTGGCTTGAGGGGGAGCTGTTGGAGCAAGTCTATGACAAGCCTAAGTATTGGATTGAGTCCCACAAAGTCATAGAAAAAGCCTTAAAATGAAGACTATGTAAAGTTCACTTGTGAACTACCTCTTGTAACTTTTGAAGAGTTTACTTAATGTAAAAGTAAGAGAATCTTAAGTGGTTGAGTCCACTTGATCAAGAATGGAAAGAGGAGCCACGAATTTGTGATTTGTGGTAGGTAGAGAATCAGATCAATCA
The DNA here is from genome assembly GCA_020310875.1 of Ceratopteris richardii. Lineage (NCBI taxonomy): Eukaryota > Viridiplantae > Streptophyta > Polypodiopsida > Polypodiales > Pteridaceae > Ceratopteris > Ceratopteris richardii. The sequence continues at coordinate 30,211,639 of CM035430.1, forward strand.
TTGATTGATTGGAGAGTAATTGAGGGAAGTTAGCCTCCCAAACTCAACTATAAATAGATGGCAATTTTAGTCGTGGTTAGAGAGACCTATGTGAAGACCTCCAAGAGCTGAGCTTTATGCCATATCAAGGTGTGATTACAAGGCACACATATGTATCAGTAAGTCATTGTATTGTACAAGCAATATACTTTCATTTTCATGATTATTTGAGTTCATCTTTCCATGTTCTTGTGAAGTGTACTACTCACTGCCATTACTCTCAGTTTTCTCAGTCAGCTTGCAGAGATGTTTTCTCTGAGCTTGGTGCATCATTTTCAGTGAATTAACTTGTTAAAGTTAGCTCTATAAGTCTTCTATATGCTTACAAATTTTCATGTCATTTGAATGTTGCAATCTTCAGTTATGTTCATTTGAAGTCAATAGGGTCTGTTCATCTTCACTTCTCTGTTAGGTACCCGACTTTTTCACTCATCTTGTCAGAGCCATTTCTCAGTGGTTACTTATTCAAATTCAGTGATTTAAAGCTTGTTGGATTTCACTTACAGTCTAGTATAACCATACAAATTTTCATAATCATTGGATTCCTATATTTTGAGTTATGTTGATTTTTCTGCTCACTGGTCTCAAACTGTAGCAGCCCGTGAAAATCGGGATGATGTCAGAGAATTATGTAAAACACTGGACAAGTGTATGAACCAAGAATAGCAAGTTTTCACCTCTAAGCTAACTCCAACTTATCTGTTTTGATCTATCTTTTTGAGAGTGATCTTCCAAGGTACATAGGGTGTTTAATACATCCATTGGCAAGCTAAAAAGGCCCACCATATACTCCTGGAGTTCATTTGGCTGGTGTAGATCAAGGATTTTGCAACACCTCTTCATCTTCAAGCACATACCTATCCATCTCTTCACAAGCATCTATATGATCAATAAAGTCATGCTCTACATAAGCATGATGCGCATCCAACACACTCTACATGTGCATCCATCTGAGCATATTAATCTTGCCATACATGTGCATCATAAATGTGAATAGACCCATCTATAGGTAGACAAAATGAGACATGAAGAGTCTCACATTGCACATAAGGCTAAACTCCCATTGAGACGAGACTATCTCACACATGAAGTACCTGTAGTGGATACCTATGCTCAACCCTAGAACCTCTAACAAGCATAAGTTGTCCCAACTGCAATTGAAAATGCTGCTCACCAAGGAATGCATAACATATGCTCTCCTATAACTAGCTAACTGAAATCAATCTCATAGGGCATGAAGGCACATAACATACATGTCTGAGCATGAGTGATGCTCCACTAGGTAGCACAAGGCATACATCTCGTGCACCCTCAATGTCATATGCCGTACCATCAGGCATGTGCACACACCCACAACTCTCACCTGAGAATCGAAGAAGTCACTCATGATGTGGAGTAACATGAAAAGTGGCTAATCCATCAAGCAACCAAGCCATATGTATGCTATCCAATAAACAAGAGGAATCATGAGATGAACCATAGGAGAAAGTGATATCACCATCACTTGCATAATCAACTGATGGAGAGTGTTAATCTCCAAAAGAACAACCTACTCTTGAATTTAGAACACCTCTATATCAAGAATAAGTCAAAACCTTCACTTAATTAGAGGTCCAATCTCCAAATTATCAAAATTAAGAAAATCTGTGAAGGAAGTGAAACACATAAAAGTCTGCTGCAGAATTTCTTCACATTGACTTATCAAACGTGTAAAGTTTTTGATGAAACTTTGTACGAATCATCTCCTAGGGATTGCGCATCACCTCCAAGTTGAATCACTTGAAAAGCTTTAGTATAACTTGAGAAATTGTCTTCACAAGTTACCTATGTCAGAAACTGTTACTCAGAACAGTCGATTCTACACCCCTAACTTCTTAACTTTGGTTCTCACAATATCTAACCCGTTTTGCCAAATGCTTTTAGCCACGAGTAGATCACCTTCCAACTTAAAGATTAAGTGCTTGCTTGCACAAAACTTTAAACTATGGAGTGAGCACTGGTCAAAAGATTAAACTCGAAATTTGCGCCTATTTCAGAGAACTGTAGACACTCAACACATATGAATGTTCCTACTAACAATTCTCCTAGCCTGATTACAATTAGACTCTGAAATTCAGGTCACAGGCTCATTAACTAACAACTTAGATATCCTCAAAAGGATTTCACAAATGATCAAACACAGAAGGAGCAGACACGAAAAGATCGGGCGCAAACTTTCTTCATTAACTCAGAAATTTACAACTGAGTGATGAGAGCTAACTCAACTAACTTTTCTCTATCTCTTGACTCCTAACTTCCTCAATCTTGGCTTCTACATATGCTCTCATAAGCTCTCGTTTATGCCCCGACTTTTCTCAAAGTATTTATAGACAATTTGTACAAGGTTTTCACTTAAACAAAGATCTGAGTCACCTATGACTATACTAATGTACATATGTGTACATTTCTCTTATCCTCTGAATATGTCTTTCTTCCAAGCTTCAATGGTTGATCCTTCCTTCACTCTTTAACCTTCCAAGTCTTCAATTGGTGATTGGTCTGCACCAACAGCTCCCCCTCAATCATCAATTGAGGTCTTCTTCTTTCTTCTTTATACCTGCCATGTCCTTAAACTTCTGTAGCTTTGGTCCATCCAAGCTCTTTGTAAGCATATCAGCTATCTGATCCTTTGTTGAAGTATGTATGACTTCAATCTCCTTATCCATCACTTTCTCTCTTAGAAAGTGATACTGAATCTCAATGTGTTTAGTCCTGGCATGAAAAACAGGATTAGCAGCTAAATACAATGAACTCATGTTATCTCCATATATGATTGGTACTCCATGCACAATGTCAAGACTCTTCATCAAGGTCTTAACCCAAATTACTTCTTTTGCAGCTTCAACCATGCCTTTATACTCTGCTTCTGTAGAAGATAAAGCAACTGTATGTTGCTTCTTGGAACACCATGAGATAAGTTTATCTCCCACATAACACATGTACCCAAATGTAGATCTTCTATCATCTGGATTACCTGCCCAATCTGCATCACTATAAATTTTGATATTTGTATCTGAGGTAAACCCATAATACAAACCTTCATTGAGTGTACCCTTAATGTACCTCAACACCCTTTGTCCTGCAATCCAATGTTCTTTCCTTGGGCAATGCATAAATTGAGACAAAACTCCTACTGCATATGATAAATCAGGTCTAGTTAGAGTAGCATAGATAAGGCTACCAACCAAACTCTGATATTGTCTCATGTCTTTGAATTCTTCACCTCCATACTTACTCAATTTGTGATTCACCTCCATTGGTGTAGGTGCTACCCTGCAATCATCCATTTTAAACTTGATTAACAAGTTCTTCAAATACCTTTCTTGGGTCACAAATACTCCATGTTGAGTATATGTTATCTCCATGCCCAAGAAGTATGACAAGTCTCCCAAGTCACTTATCTTGAACTCCTTTTCCATTTGCCTCTTGAGCTTTTGTATTCCTTCTTCATCTGTACCTGTAAGAATTATATCATCAACATATATGCACATATATATGAAACCATTTTCACTTGCCTTGACAAGCAAGCTACTATCTGCTTTAGACACCTGAAAACCAAGTTCCTTAAGGAACTTCACAAGTCTATAGTTCCATGCCCTTGGGGCTTGCTTTAAGCCATACAAAGCTCTCTTGAGCTTGCACACATGATCTGGATACCTTTTATCTTTGAACCCTTGAGGTTGCTCCATGAATACATCATCTGAAATATAACCATTCAAAAAAGCATTTTTCACATCAAGTTGACATAGCTTCCAACCTTTACATGCAGCAATAGCAATAAGTGTCCTTATGGTTGTCATCTTTGCCACAGGACTATAGGTCTCATCATAATCAATGCCATATGTCTGAGCAAAGCCTTTGACAACAAGTCTAGCCTTGTATCTAGACACACTTCCATCTGCAAACCTTTTTGTCTTGTAGACCCACTTGCATCCAATAATCTTCTGACTATTTGGTTTAGGGACCAAATCCCAAGTTTGATTCTCCAATAGTGCATCATATTCTTCCTGCATAGCACTTTCCCATTTTTCCTTACCTTTTGCCTCTTCATATGTAGAAGGGTCTTCATCTGTATTCACCATATAAGCATAATCTTTTGTGGCTAGAAATGAAGTATCATAACTATACCTTGTAGGTTGCCACCTATTTCTTGTTGACCTTCTGAGTTCTCCACTCCTTGAGGTTTCTGGCTCTTCACATTCAGGATCAAATCTTGGTGTCTCTTCCACCTCAACCTGCACCTCATTATTCTCTTGCTCATCAAATATCTGAACTTTTGATTTACCTTTTCTTTGACTCACTTCTTCTTCATCATCTGTATTGATTTTGATTGTACCTGCATACCAAGTGCTTTGTTCATCAAATGTAACATCTTTAGAAACCATAAATTGTTTTGTTGATGGACTCCACAATCTATAGCCCATCTGCTTGTCATCATAGCCAATGAAAACATACTTTTCAGCTTTGGGTTCCAATTTGTGTCTTAATTGTGATGGCACATATGCATATGCCACACACCCAAAAACTCTGCAATGATCCAAGGTAGGTCTCTTACCCCACCAAGCCTCATATGGTGTCATACCCTGCAAGGCTTTACATGGTAACCTATTGACCAAATAAGTGGCTGTATTTACAGCCTCAGCCCACAAATAATTAGGACAATTTTTCTCCTTCATCATGGATCTTGCAAACTCAACAAGAGTTCTATTTCTCCTTTCTGCAACACCATTTTGTTGAGGAGAGTACCTACAAGTAATTTCCCTTTTTATACCTGCATTCCATAAGTAATCACTGAACTCATTTGAGAAATACTCTCCCCCTCCATCTGACCTTAGTCTCTTCAACTTATGACCTGTAATTCTTTCTGCATATGCATGATAGTGTTTAAATGTATTAAACACTTCTGACTTATCTTTGATCACATATATAGTGATCCACCTAGTAGCATCATCAACATAAATCACATAATACCTTGATCCATTTATACTGAAATCTTTTGATGGTCCCCACACATCTGTGTGTACCAACTCAAGCTTCTCTGAGTGCATAAAACCATGCTTGGAATATGAATGTTTATGAGCCTTACCTAATTGACATGCCTCACATTTGTATGTCATATGTTGACCTGCAACATTAGGCAATCCAAGCACTGAACCATTGTTAACCATATCTTTAATACCTCTTTCATTGAAATGTCCAAGCCTCTTGTGCCAAAGATCTAACTCAGAGATCTTATGTCCTCCATATGTGAACATAGCATGTCCAATGTTGCCTTGAATCTTCAATGTAAATAGTCTTCCTTCCTTTTTCCCTGAAACAATCTGTTTATACCCTTGGCTAGGGTCTTCCACATATACTCCATCATTAGTGAACCTTACTTCATATCCCTTTTCAACAATTTGACCTACACTTATCAAATTCTTAGGGATTGTAGGAACATACAAGACCTTACTCAATAAGGTGCTTCCATCCTTGGCCTTCACTGATCCAATTGACTTCACATTGTGCTTTGTGTTGTCACCTGTTTGAACAACATGATTAAAAACTTTACTTTCCAAATCAGTCATCAAGGATATGTTACCACTCAGGTGATTGCTACACCCTGAGTCAATGTAGAAGACTCTTTGATCTTCACTCTGCCTTTCACAAGTTGCATTCATTATCAGTGTTGAATCTTCCTTTTGATCTGAAGCATAATTGTAGTAGGTGTTGTTGTATTGTTGACTTTGGAATCCTCTACCTGCATTTCTTCCAAAGTAATTCCTTCCACCTCTACCTCTGTAATTACCTCTTTGATTTCTGCCACCTCTTCCTCTTGCATTATAATTTTGACTATATCCATTATTATTCTGAGTATTATGCCAACAATCATTAGCTAAGTGATTTGTCTTACCACAAATCCAGCAAGCTTTGCCTCCATCTTTATTATTCCTGCCTCTTCCTCTACCTTTGCCACCTCCTCTTCCTCTTAGGAAGTTGGCTTGAGTAGTTGTTCCTTCATCTTCACCTGCTTGTTGTTTTCCTTTGCTATTCTTCTTCTTGTCCTTTGAGTACATTGCATGTCCTGTACTCTTGTCACCATCTCCTTTAACATCCTGCTCAAATGTTAGCATATGACCTAACAATTGATTTAAATCAGGAGTGAAATGGTCAAGTGATAGTTCTGTAGACAAAATAAATGGCTTCCATTTGTCATCACCTCTCAACCCTGTAAGGATTTGTCTTACCAATTTATCTTCCTCAATGTCTTCATCAACAGCTCCTAAAGCATCTGCAATATCTTTCATCCTTGTTACATAATCTGAGATGGACTGAGAGGCCTTCTTCTTGAAGGTAGTAAACTCTGCCCATAAGGATGCCTTCCTTGACTTTGTAGTGTTCTGAAAATGCTCCTCCAAAGCATTCCATATGTCAGTAGCACTTTCAAGACCTCTAATGTGAGGTAACAAGTAATCATTGACTCCCATGTAGATAATGCTCCTAGCTTGAGCATCTTTCTTCATCCAATTTTTAAGATCTGCTAACTCTTCCCTAGTTGGAACACTAGGATCTCTGAACTGTGGTTTCTCTTCTTCTCCTGTGATGTAAGCAATTAAATCTTTGCTCATAAGATGAGCTTCCATCCTCATTGACCATGCAGGATAGTTTTCCCTATCCAATTTCTCTATCTGTAGAGCATCTCCCATCTTGTATCCACCTGTATATAGAAATCTTCAAGCTTCACAAACAATGTATGTACCTTTACTTCGAATTAAGCTCCTTTTGCCTTTCTTGATGTCGAGTAGTCTTCTCCTTAGGCTTTTGACTCCAAGCTTTCACTTCTTTGTTCTTCAAATGTTGAACTTCTTGAATCTGCAGCAGTCGGGACCTTCCTTTCCTTGATTTGATGTCTCCTGCTCTGATACCACTGATGGAGAGTGTTAATCTCCAAAAGAACAACCTACTCTTGAATTTAGAACACCTCTATATCAAGAATAAGTCAAAACCTTCACTTAATTAGAGGTCCAATCTCCAAATTATCAAAATTAAGAAAATCTGTGAAGGAAGTGAAACACATAAAAGTCTGCTGCAGAATTTCTTCACATTGACTTATCAAACGTGTAAAGTTTTTGATGAAACTTTGTACGAATCATCTCCTAGGGATTGCGCATCACCTCCAAGTTGAATCACTTGAAAAGCTTTAGTATAACTTGAGAAATTGTCTTCACAAGTTACCTATGTCAGAAACTGTTACTCAGAACAGTCGATTCTACACCCCTAACTTCTTAACTTTGGTTCTCACAATATCTAACCCGTTTTGCCAAATGCTTTTAGCCACGAGTAGATCACCTTCCAACTTAAAGATTAAGTGCTTGCTTGCACAAAACTTTAAACTATGGAGTGAGCACTGGTCAAAAGATTAAACTCGAAATTTGCGCCTATTTCAGAGAACTGTAGACACTCAACACATATGAATGTTCCTACTAACAATTCTCCTAGCCTGATTACAATTAGACTCTGAAATTCAGGTCACAGGCTCATTAACTAACAACTTAGATATCCTCAAAAGGATTTCACAAATGATCAAACACAGAAGGAGCAGACACGAAAAGATCGGGCGCAAACTTTCTTCATTAACTCAGAAATTTACAACTGAGTGATGAGAGCTAACTCAACTAACTTTTCTCTATCTCTTGACTCCTAACTTCCTCAATCTTGGCTTCTACATATGCTCTCATAAGCTCTCGTTTATGCCCCGACTTTTCTCAAAGTATTTATAGACAATTTGTACAAGGTTTTCACTTAAACAAAGATCTGAGTCACCTATGACTATACTAATGTACATATGTGTACATTTCTCTTATCCTCTGAATATGTCTTTCTTCCAAGCTTCAATGGTTGATCCTTCCTTCACTCTTTAACCTTCCAAGTCTTCAATTGGTGATTGGTCTGCACCAACATCAACTGCCATAGAGTCTCTTGAAACCACTACCTGACTTGCATCGCGTACATATCTCTGACATCATCATCACATCTACCTAAAGCAACGTTGTCGAGCATGACCCTCACGACCACAATGCCAACATTGAAGTCATCGATGTGATCTATGTCTCATATGAGTCAATGGACTCGCATACATATCATGTAGTCTCTCCCATAATGCACTACTTGTCTCCTCATATATAACAGACTCATATATAGAATTTACAAGCTGTAATCCGATAGTGGAGTTGGCCAATGCATACATATCCATCCATACGTGATTAATCATGTCAGAAGGCCTCTGTGCATCTCTATGCACATACATGTGTAACCCTACACGAACCAATGTATGCCACATCTGAGCTTTCCATCTTGGAAAGTCAGTGCCATCAAACCGAGAAGACACCATGCTGGCTATCCAAGAGACTATAAATATAACAAGAGACTAGAAACAATACTCTATCACCAATAGGATCACACCTGCATATCCATATGCATAACTCACATCACAAATGTCTCGATGGAGAAGAAACCATATGAACCACCTATCACATAACCATGCATCTAGCATGCACATAAAACCATGATCATAAGCCTGCTCACCAAGTCTCCAAACTGACCAAGTAGATGTGAAAAAAATCTTGGAAAAGTTCAATAGAGTATCCCTTGTAAACTGAGTAATCAAATAAGATAACCAATAGCAAAAACAATGAGTAACGTGTCACCACCTGTCACTGATCCAACCAAAGATAATGGCAAATACATATGCCAAAAAACTGATAGCAATACATGCCAATACAATGGCAATACACCTCCCACTCAAGAACGAATCCTATAAGATGGTCTAATTTATCATGAATAACATGTGACCAAGTCCAAGTAAATGGAGATAAGCAATGATCCAAAGCTAATACACAAGCATAAAGGATATACTAGAGTACTCTTCTAGCATAAAAGCTGATAAAATTTTGGGAGCATCTCCTTTCTAAAATGGAATCTAAACCAAATAAACCATGTGGGAATCACCATCCACATATGCCAAGAATCATACTGGCAAATAAGATATCGAATCAATGATCATATGCTAAAATAATAGCCAATCAAGGTGACAAACGGATGTGCAACTGAGGCTCCAATCTAGATCATGTACCTGCAAAGAAAACAAGGATACAAGTACCAACTAAGATTCAAAGTCAACTCTCATAAAATATGTGTAACCGAAAACCTAAGCCGTATCCAAGTAACATAAACGAGATAGAGGCCACAATGCCACTATACATCCACTGATAATGCCATGACCAAACTCATGATGACGTAAAACTCAAAAAAAGGTATACCACAATGTCATCTCACATGCCAAACATGTGATAAGATCATGCTCTAGTCTCATACAAAGAAGGCACCACAATGATCATACATGGACGATGCCTTGAAGCTCTAAAAATAAGAGCTCGCACACCAAAAATTCTCTCTTGAAGAAGTTCCAAAGCAAAATGAACCTCTAAAAGCAATTAGGATCCTTATGGTGAAAATATATTTCTCGTATAGAACACCTCAATCAGAGGTGTGTAGCTCAAGATATACACAAAACAAGCACTTGCTATCAGTTTCATCTTCACCTACAATACTACTGCTCTATATTTTGCAATTTTTGTGACCTAATACTCAGAATTTGGACTTGTACTCTTTTATAAAATTATAGCTGCTTTTTCAACCTACACACAGCAAGTCGAATTGTTTGAATTGGACTTGTAAAACTCAAGTTATGGCCCAAAAATTGATCTGCTATCCAAGTGAATGTAGATTCATCTTCTACATCAGTCAGTGTTTTTCAAAAATTTGGCAATTTAGAACTCTGAACTAAGTTCTGTACCCTTTTGAGAATTTGTAGCCTTCTATCTCAACTATGCATAAAACTTTAAAACCCTCCAATCCGAGATTTCTAGCTCAATTTATGGCCAAAATACTAAACAGTTGTTCAGAGGTGCCGACCTGCACATTCATTTCTTGTGACCTACGCTTCTATTGAAGCTTCTTGCACACCAGCCTTTAGCAGGCGTTGATACTAATGAAGTGCTTTGGTGTCCAAAACAAAAGGAGCAAGGAGGAGATGGAGGGAGAGAGAGGAGAAGAGAGACACGCACATATGTGTGGGAGCCTCGAAACCCACATAATGATCTCTCTTGAGGCAGTGCTCTATAAATGATGTATATATATGAATATAGGGGTAAGGCCACATGATCCTTACATCCCGAACACACTCAAACTCTCAAACCTAGGGAAGAAGCTAATAAATGAATGAACTTCTCCTTTTATAGGCAAAAATGAGCCTTTGATCCATGCTTGATTTAAATGGACCAATCAAATCTCTTTATTTTCCTTCTACAAACAAAAACAAGTGTGCTTTCTATATGATTTTTGCATAAGCTCTAGACGTTCAAAAAAGTATCCAATTTTGAATTTGTTTGTTGCTCCTTGTTCCTCTTTTTCATTTCCATCATTTGAATATATTTGAACCTTTTTAATTACCTTCATGCACCTTCATTTATTTTGAAACCTTCATCTCCTTCATCCTTTCTTTTCTTCACTTGATGTAGACCAATGTTTGAACATCTTCAAGGTAGAGAATTCCACACTGAGCTTTCATTACTCCTTCATGACTTGATAAGGTTGCATGGCCACAATCACTACCATGTCGTGTGCTTTGAAAGTAATTACCCTAAGTATTTGATATCTTTCCTTGATCTATTAAAGGAAATACCTTGGCTTGATGTGTGTTCTAAAATTGGTCACACCTTTGCAAAAAATTTAACTTTGTATAAACACTAAAAATCCAAGTAATAGCCCCAAAATAGTCCAAATGTAGGAAAAAAATTCCATATTTAACAGGGAGATTATTGTTTTCATCTTATTGGAAAAATGACCTTTTTCTTGACAATTTTTTTACCATAATATTCAAATTTTTTCTACACATTTCCTAGCATACCAAAATAAGATCAAATTTTTTTTATTCGAGAAGGAGAAAAGGTTGTGAAGTAAATCCTAGAACCTTTTGAATTTGATCAATGCTCAAGTCTAGGAATACCCATCGGAGGCTTCATAGGCTCTAAAATTCTTCCCCAAAAACCCTAACTTGTAGAAAGTGATTTCTTTAAGCTATAATATAATTGTTATTTGTTTTGGACCTTTCCTTTGATTCTCTACAAAGAAATTGTTATATGCAATTTACTTGTTTTCTCTAAACATAGCTCTTAATTTTTTCCTTTGACTTTAAGAAGGCTATACGATCGTGTAGCAAGAGGTAATTTTTTGTTCTATCATAGAAATTGTTTTTTGATAATTGGGCAAGATGCTTGATCTTAAGTAAGTAGTTCCTTAACCGATTTTTCCTTAACTTTAATTCCCTTATTCCTTAACTGATCTTTCCTTGAGGATTTTCCCCTATTCCCTTTTATGTTTGTACTTTATACATCTTGAACTTATACTCCTTGTGCCCTAGTGCTGAAAAGATTGTTCCTAGTCACACACATACATTTTGAGGAATCTCATGACTATGATTCATAATTTCTTTATTTTGGAGGGGAGCACCTTAAGCCATGTTTTTCCCTACATTTTAGGTTGTCTTACCCAAAACCTTATCATTATCCCTTCTTGAATTACCAATAATATAGTAAAACCTCATTCAAATATTCATCCATAAATTTAATGATCTCTTACTCTATCCCTATAGAGGCATATGCCTCTTGTAAATATTCAAAAAAGTACAATGTGTTGGAGGTATTAAATTTTCTCTGTAAGAAATACTAGCATAACTGAATAGAATAGTAGAGAGAGACCTACACAAAGAGAAATGAAGATGAAGAGATAGAGAACTCAAATCCTCAAACTTCCAAGAGTAATCCAACTACAAAAATGGTATTGTCCACCCATGTGCTCCCAATATGGATCTTAGATGGTGCCTTGGTATAGCTTCGATTCAAGGTGTAGACAACAATGTTGACAACCTCTACCTTAAATTGATTTGGAAAACTATTTTTGTTCAACATGCACCTTGCCATCTCCATGATGATTCAATTTCGATGTTTTGCAACACCCTTTTGTTGATGCTATGTGCAGCATGATTTGATTCATTTAATCTTGTAGAAATATTTAAACTCTGTTGATGTAAACTCACCACCACCATTTGTCTCGAATTTCTTCATCTTCATCCTTGTTTCAATTTCAACAAGTTGAAGCCATTCTTTAAACTTACCAAAAGCTTGAACATTATTGCAAAGAAAGTACACCCACATCTTCCCGTTATATTCATCAACAAGTAATATGAAGTAGGAAGATTTGCCGAAGGCCTGTGTAGGCATTTTTCCACACAAATCAGCATACACCAACTGTAGAGGATAGCCTCCTCTATTCTTGCTTTCTTTTGGAAATGCTTTCCTCTATTGCTTTCCCATCATGCAAGCTTCACATGGTTCCTTCATGTCTATAATCGATGGTAGGTGTGCAACCATACCCCTACAATGCATCTCCTTTCGTACAAGTTATCCATTATGGTCGAATCTCTCATAGCTTACTTGTGCCACACTTGTAGTGGTTATAAGAGTAGACAACTCATACAAGTTGTTCCTCCTCATGCTAGTAACAACAATGTTATTGTTCACATTTTGTATCAAATGGATTCATAATGAGGGAGAACGAATGCTAACAACTTAGGGGTAGAGAGTTGCAACATTGCATGTGCACACACATAGCTATGTCTACTCAAAGATAACAAACAAGCAAGCAAGGGGCTTAATTATTACAGCTCCAAAGTTTAGTGCACGCTCCTAATGAACTAAAACTCCAAAAAGATAACACAAATGAAACAAGATACAAGCTACTTTGATAGAGAGACATTGGCCCCTAAAATCTCGGAACCGCCTTTTTCAAAGAGTCAGCCTCCTAGATTGGAGGACTTAGTTTAGATGACTTGAGGACTAGTTGATTGAGATCCTTTAATGGAATCCCATGCTTTTAGGTTTTCTTAAATATTTCCACATTCCCATGGTTGATTTCCCACGAATTCGGTTCTTGAAACTTGACTTTTAACACCCCCCCCCCTCAAGCTTCAAATCTTCATCTTCATCCAAGCTCCTTCATGTTGATGCATTGCTTGAACTTTGAAATCTTCATTCCATCCAAAGGATTTGTAGACATGTCAACAATTTGTTCCTTGGTACCTATATCATGTAGTAAAACCTCCTTGGATATAATGTTTTCCCTTATGAAGTGATAGTGCACTTGAATATGCTTGGTTCGAGCATGATAAACAAGATTCGATGCTAGATGAATGCTACTCATATTGTCACAAAAGATTGGATATGTGTCAACCTACAAATTAAGCTCCATAAATAGCTTCTTAATCCACATTAGCTCAGATGTGACTTGAGCCAAAGCCTATACTCAGCTACAATGGAAGATAATGTCATCATGGGTTGCTTCTTTGAAATCCATGAGATGATCTCGCTACCTCGCATGACTAGGTAACCACTTGTACTCCTACCTTCCTTTGAATCGGTCCAATTGGCATTAGAGTAATCTTTTATCTACATATGATCATCAAATTAGTAGAACAACCCTTCATTTATAGTAGCCTTGAGATACTGTAACATCCTTCTTGCAGCTTGCAAGTGTGTAATCATTGAGCTATGCATAGACTATGATAACAATACTCCAACTCCATATGCTCTATCAGGCCTAGTTATTGTGGCATAATTGAAAGATTCTACAATAGACTGATACAAAGTTACATCCTTTAATGGTTTTTCATCAATGAAGCTTAGTTTTACATTAACTTTTATGGGTTTTGAGATAGGCTTGCAATGCAGCATCCCAAAGCTCTCGAGTAGGTCCAGAATATACTTCCTTTGTATGAGCATAATACCTTCTTCTTTGTATACAACTTCAATGCCAAGAAAATACCTAAGATCTCCATGATGAGAGATCCTAAACTCCTTTCTAAGCTTTTCCTTGATGTCTTCAATGCCTTTTGTATCATCACCTATAATGATAAGATCATCTACATAGACACACATGTAGACTACAAGTTCTCCTCTTTGTTTGATGAAGAGAGATGGATCCACCTTGCATTGATTGTAGCCACATTTAATCAAATACTCTACCAATCTATACTTCCAAGACTTTGGAGCTTGATTTAGGCCACAAAGTGCATTATTGAACCTACAAACATGATGTGGAAACTTTTATGAACAAAACCTAGCAGTCACTCCATGTATACCTCTTCCTCCATGTCTCCATTGAGAAAAGAATTCTTGATATCCAATTAAAAGAGCTTCCATCCTTTTCTTGCAACCATTGCAATGAGTTTCCTAGTGGTGCTCATCTTTTCCACGAGACTGAAGTAGGCATGTTGAGTGGAATGAGAGTTTACCTCCAAAGTGAAGAATCTTTCTTGCTTCCTTCATCTTGCAATGATCTTGTACCCTTGCTTAGGGTTATCCACAAACACCTTTGTTGAACCTTACTTGATATCCTCTTTCAACCATTTTCCCTACATACACCATGTTCTTTGTGATCGTAGGTACATGCAAGACATCCTTGAGACATCTTCCTTCATCCTTGTCATCCACAGCTACATCTCCAACATGGGAGATCTCATGGGCTATATCATCACCTATTTCTACATGTCCTTTACCTTTGGGAGCATGTAGATTAGTAAACTAAGAAACATTGTAACTCATATGGTTGCTACATCCACCATTGATATAGCAAGTGCTATCTACTTTGTTTGAATTCACATTCATGTGCATCATCAAAAGATTATCATTTTCTGAAGTTGTGGAAGCATAATTACCTTGGCGTTTGTATGAAGAACTTTGATTATAGCTCCTTTGGTTTACCCCTTGGTAGCAATCTCTAGCATAGTGGCCAAACTTGCCACATGTATGACACCCTTCTCCATTTTGATTCCTATTTGTTGATGCCTTCCTCCTCTTCCTCTTGTTCTTCCTCTACCCCTTTGTATACTCATGCATGGACCAAACCATAGGATCAATTCGATTGGAAGTGAAGAACTCTTGAAAACAAGGAACCTCCACACTATGGTAGGCAGTCTGTAATTCAAAGATTCTAATGGGTCCATCTAAAGTGGCTAAGCTTATTGATCCTCTTGTTGCTAGTCTCTGTATCACCAATGCTCCACTCTCTCTTTTATAGATTATTGGCATTTTTCTTTAATGTGTGCATAAGAAATAAGTTTCCGAATTTCAATAGTTTCTCCTGGATATGGGCATCAATATTATTTGCCTATCCTTTGTTACATAGATGCCTGCTATCGCATGAAGATATGTTTTTTTTCAAATGTCTACATAAATGTATGTTACTGCACAAACGCATATTTCTTGTAAATTCTTGGTTTTCTCAAATTTTTTAAAGAAAGCTTATGCCAATTCCATTAATAGTCTTTATTCATACTAAGAGTTGCTACCAAGACCTCTATTCAAAGTAGTTCATTTTAACTATACACCAAGTTGAATGTCGTTCCTAGAATCATCTTCTGTGCCACTCCGTAAGCCTAAATAGAATGATGTAGTTGTTTGTCCCAATGAGTTCTATTGTTATTTACAAGATTTATGTATCGTGTATCATGAGAGGGTTAGTATCATGTATCATCTATTCTCCGAGTATCGCATATCATGAGGTGAGTAAGTATCGTATTGTGGGAAAAGTGATATCGTGTATCGTCGCAAATCTTGTATCGTGTATCATTAAGAAGAGAGATATCCTATCGTGAAAGAAAGTATCATGTGTCACCCTACTTGAAGTATCATGTATCATTCCTACCCTTCAAGTATCGTCTATTGTGACAAATGCAGATATTGTATCATTAAAGATTGGGTATCCTGTATCGTCTGTGTCAAATATCGTGTATCGGGTAAAACTTAAGTATCATATTGTGGAAGCCAGTATCGTGTATCTTCATCAATGTTTAAGCACTAGAATTTCTTAAACTTCCCTTTCAAAGTTCTCTCGTCACTTTTCTTTCCCCGTGATACTTCGTGTATCTCCTTGGAATATTATGTATCATGGGTAGAATTTCTTAAACTTCCCTTTCAAAGTTCTCTCGTCACTTTTCTTTCCCCGTGATACTTCGTGTATCTCCTTGGAATATTATGTATCATGGGGAAAGAAAAGTGACGAGAGAAATTTGAAAGGGAAGTTTAAGAAATTCTAGTGCTTAAACATTGACGAAGAACTATTAATCGAGCTAAAAAGATTACTAGAGAAGATCCAAGAACTAAGCAATGAATGAACCTAAGATCTGGGAGCCAAAAAAGTATAATATCATCCGTGGGAAGTGTAGCTCACAAAGCATGGAAGCACATCAAAGAAGTGGACATACAAGAAGCAGGAGCAAGTAGGGAGCTCCAAGAAGTACATGTCAAATTTTCAGAAGAATCCCCTACAAAAGCAGTGATTTTCATCACTAAAAACCATTATAAATACCATTTTGTATATTTATAACTCCATTTTGTTTAAGCTGAGGAGTGCTTGAGCTTGAGGAGTATTAGAAGTATCATCCTACCAATTTTCATACTTTTTAGACTCCGTTTGAGCCCTCAAATAAGCCCTAGAACCTAATTTTTAACTAGGTCGAAACTAGGTCTGGACAAGGCCAAAACTAGTCAAAAAACTATAAAAAGAGCTAGAGAGCTCATTTTGGGGTTAGCTTGTTAGAGAATAAAGCTTTTGTAAGAGATTTCCTTTGCAATAGAAATCTTTCCATTGTTCCTCTCTTTGATCTTACCTTGTGCGCGTGTGTGTATGTGTGTGCATGCTTGTGTGCTTTCACTCATGCACTTGTGCCTTCACTCGCTCATGGTCTTTATACCGGTCCTCACGTCTCTGTGGATTGACAAGTAAAGGAGGTGGTGCTTACACTTGAGCTACACCAAATTTTGGCACCGTTGCCGGGGAGAGAGCTTCGAGGATGAGCGTTGTGATGGTAAGATCGTAGATTTGCAACGTTGGAAGGTAAAAAAACTATCATTTCCGTTCATTTTCTAATTTTTCTTCTTCATTTTTATCATCATCACCATCTCCATCTTCTTCCATCTTCATCTTCATAGAAATTTCTTGTTTTTTAGTTCATTTTCACCATCTTCATACCATCTTTCATGCATTATTATGTGAGAAGGAGTTAGGAAGTGCAATGGAGAGCAAGCACCTGTGTTTTTTCACAATTTTTTGCACATATAGAGCTCGCCATTGCTCAGTGCTCAGAAATTTGAATCTCTTGCCAAAAAACACGATTGTGACTGAAAATCGCGATTTTCATAAAATTCAGATTTTTTCATAAAATGTGATTTTCTATTTTCTACCTAAAAGCTTTCTAAAAAGAACACGATTCTGAGGTCATTCTCAGAATCACGATTCTTTGGTTGTGCTCAAAGTCGCAATTCTCTAAGCTTCTCAAAAACGCGATTCTTTGGTCATTCTGAGAAGCATGATTTTTTGGCAATTCTCAAAAACATGATTTTCAGCCAAAATCGTGATTTTGAGGCAAAAACACGATTCTGGGAAAAACATGATTTTCAGTTGGATCAAAATTGTGATTCTCACAAATCACAATTTTGAGCCAAAAACAAGATTTTGGGAAAACACGAGTCTCCATTGACTCCAAATCACGATTTTCAAAAACATGACTTTCATCCAAAATCGCGATTTTCATGATTTTCAGAAAACATGATTTTCATTAAGGTACAAAATCACGATTTTCAGAACACGATTTTCACAAAACACGATTTTCAATCAAAATCGCAATCTTTTGGTCATTCTCAAAATCGCGATTTTTAAGTGAAAAACACGACTTTGACCAAAGACGATTCACCATTTTCATGTCAAAAGAACGATTTTGAGAAAAGACTATTTTCATTCAAAATCACGATTTTTTGATCATTCTCAAAATCCTGTTTTTTCACGATTCTCACTCAAAATCACGTTTTTTCACGATTCTCACTCAAAATCACGTTTTTCATGATTTTCAATCAAAATCATATTTTTGGGGATCCCTTAAAATCGCGATTTTCATAAGTGCTCAGCATCGCGATTTTCATGATTTCACAAAATAGTGATTTTTACGATTGCTCATCATCGCGATTTTCAGACCCCCTAGAATCGCGATTTTCACACAAAATCGTGGTTTTTCCAAAAGGTCATGTTTGCTATTTTGACCCCCAGAAGCGTGAGTTGACATAACTTTTTCATCAAAAGTCCATTTTTTGAGCTCTATAGCTCGTTGGAAAGCTTGTTTTGAATCCCACACGTCCTCGACTGTTTTCTATAAGAATAACATGTTGATTTTCAGATAGACTAATTTGAAGTTGACCCTCATGTGGGACTAGGAAACCAAGGGGGCTCCAAAGGATTTTGAGCAACATAAAGGGGAATTTTGGGACTAGAAGACAAAGCTTATGAAGCTGAGATCTGGTAGACACCTAGGCAAGGATAGACAAAGCATTAAATCTTCTGAGGCAAGTGTCAACCATACAGCTAAGTCTTGGGCACAACAACTAAGTGGTTATCCTTACGTACTAAGCTCTGACACAAGTGATTTAAAAAATGTCTTTTAGCATGGGGAAACCTGCAAGTAACTCAGGCACTACCTATTTACAAACACCAGAAGGTCCTTATAAGACACAACTGGAGTATATTAGGACCAATCGATTAGGTGCATGCATCTATGAGGATGGCCTGAGGTGATCAGTGGTCCAAGTCAAAAATCCAGATCAACCCTTTGGACTTGAATACCCAATAGTCAAGTTCAAAGAGGGTTCATACATTGATAAGGAAGGAACTATGTATGTGGTTACCAACTTACCAAATAGAACAAATGAGTTTGGCAACATCATTCCAGAGAATGAGATAGGAGACCTAGAGTAAGGAGATGTAGGACGAGAACCTAAGACTCCTAGAGGTAAGTCAGTTTTGACAAGAGTGATCACTCGATATTGGATCCCTCAAGACAACAAAAGCATAGAACTATTCTTAAATAGAGAAACAGAGGAAGCCTTTGGAGATTCAAGCCAGTTCAACCTAGCCAATTGGGCATAGTCATAATCTATGAGTTCAAAGATCTTGAGACACCAGCCAAAGTTGTCTACCTAGATAACACATTAGAGAAAATCTTCTTGGTAACAGAACATGATAGGCATACATACACTTGGAAGAGTGAATTGATTTTCCCTCCACCAAGATCGGATGTGTCACATGGCCTCCACGGAGTAGGATCATCCAAGGCCCAGGAAAACTAGAGGGAAAGGACTAGAGAGAGGCCTGAGGTAAGCTTTACACACAATGTGGGTAGGGATAGATCAAGAATGGAAGGTGAAAGACATGAAAGAGAGAGACATCAAACACAAAGACATCAAAGAGATGAACATGATTTTCCATTGCCCATACCCCATGAGCACCCAAGAACCCCTAGACCTTCTCAAGTGGTCAAGACAATGAAGAACTACTTTGATGGTGCAGGAGATCCTTATGATCATGTGGTCGAGTTCAAACAAGTGTTAAGGGCTGAACATATTGAGGACTTGTTCACCTAGTTCAAGGCATTTGGTTTGACTCTCAAGGGCACTGCCTTAGCTTGGTTTCAACCCTTGAATAGTCATAACTATTGAGATATAGGTCAACTGCTAGAGGAATTCATTGTAGAATTTTCCAAGAGTGGCATTAGGCATAATACATCATCCTTGACCCACAGCTTCAAGTAGACACCCCAAAAAACAGTGTGACTTGCAGGAAGACGGTTCAAGCAGCACTTAGAAAGATGCCCTGTTCCAGAGTTGCCCACACCTGCCAAACAAGTGGCCTTGTTCTTAGATGGCTTATTGAGCACCAAGTTAAGAGCATATGTGTACTTGAAAGAGCCCAGATCCATAGAAGAGTGTGTGTGGATGTGTATTGACATAGAAGATAACTTGGGTGAGGAGTTAGGATTGTCCAAACTCTATAAGGATTCTGATAGTTCTAATAGTCATACTTCTAGAGTCTCCACGAAAATAGATGAGATCGTTGAGCAAGTTGCCAAGAAGCTAGGAGTCCAAAATAGACAAACACCAAGAGTCACCTCATTGAACCGCTGTTATACTTGTGGCGGGGACCACATGGCTAATGTCTGCCAATGCAAAACCCGAACATAAGAGAAAGAAATGCTCCATATTGCACTATTGAGAGAAAATACACTAACCACATGGCTTAAGATTGTCCTTACAAGAGGTAGGCTGTTAGGCAGAATTATCTGTGAAGAGATGGATAGGTATATGCTTGAAGATGAAGAGGTGTTGCAAAATCCTTGATCTACACCAGCCAAATGAACTCCAGGAGTATATGGTGGGCCCTTTTAGCTTGGCAATGGATGTATTAGACACCCTATGTACCTTGGAAGATCACTCTCAAAAAGATAGATCAAAACAGATAAGTTGGAGTTAGCTTAGAGGTGAAAACTTGGTATTTTTGTTCATACACCTGTCCAGTGTTTTGCATAATTCTCTGAGCACAGCAGCAATTAGCTTAATTAATCTTGGGGAAGTCTAGTTAACTTAAAGAGCTAACTTTCAAGCGTAATCTCATAAAAAATAATGAACCACACACTAAGAATGAGTTTTAACAAGTGATGACATCATCCTGATTTTCACGGGCTGCTATAGTTTGAGACCAGTGAGCAAAAAAATGAGCATAACTCAAAATGTAGGAATCCAATGATTATGAAAATTTGTATGGTTATACTAGACAGTAAGATGAATCCAAAAAGCTTTAAATCACTGAATTTGGATAAGTAACCACTGAGAAATGGCTCTGACAAGGTGAGTGAAAAAATCGGGTACCTGACAGAGAAGTGAAGATGAACAGACCCTGTTGACTTCAAATGAACATAACTGAAGATTGCAACATCCAAATGACATGAAAATTTGTGAGCATATAGTAGACTTTTGGAGATAACTTTACCAAGTTAAATTACTGAAAATGATGCACCAAGCTAAGAGAAACCATCTCTGCAATCTGACTGAGAAAACTGAGAGTAATGGCAGTGAGTAGTACACTTCACAAGAACATGGAATTATGAACCCAAATGATCATGAAAATGAAAGTATATTGCTTTTACAATACAATGGACTTACTGATACATATGTGTGCCTTGTAATCACACCTTGATATGGCATAAATCTCAGCTC
Organism: Ceratopteris richardii; assembly: GCA_020310875.1. Taxonomy (NCBI): domain Eukaryota; kingdom Viridiplantae; phylum Streptophyta; class Polypodiopsida; order Polypodiales; family Pteridaceae; genus Ceratopteris; species Ceratopteris richardii. Next base: position 30,232,911 of record CM035430.1, read on the forward strand.
TTGGAGGTCTTCACATAGGTCTCTCTAACCACGACTAAAACTGCCATCTATTTATAGTTGAGTTTGGGAGGCTAACTTCCCTCAATCACTCTCCAATCAATCCATGATTGATTTGATTCTCTACCTACCACAAATCACAAATTCGTGGCTCCTCTTTCCATTCTTGATCAAGTGGACTCAACCACTTAAGATTCTTTCACTTTTACATTATGTAAACTCTTCAAAAGTTACAAGAGGTAGTTCACAAGTGAACTTTACATAGTCTTCATTTTAAAGCTTTTTTCATGACTTTGTGGGACTCAAGCCAATACTTAGGCTTTTCATAGACTTTCTCCAACATTATCAACAACCTCACCCACAAGGTAGGTATCAAAACCAATACCAATAGCCATATTATAGACCACAACAGCAATATTAGGCACCATATAGGCCACAACCAACCCTAGGAAACCAACCACCAGCTCTTGCCAATGTGATTCTAGTTAAGTATGCAGGGGCAGAAGAGAACCTTAATAGAGCCTTAGTGCCACTAACCCCATTGGTCTCAGAAAATGACTTTCATGCTCATAGTTCAGACTACTCCCATGAAGATAGTCCACATGCTTATTACACATAGTCACCTGAGCATAGTGAGACTTATCCTTATCACTATGAGACACCACCTATGGAACAAAATTGGGAGCCTGAATACTCAAATGTCATGTACACAAATCCTAACCCTAGGCCCTAATTGAGACAAATGAGACCACAAGCCCCTAGAGGACCATGTTTTAGATGCCAGGGTGATCATTTCATTCGTGATTGTCCCCACCCATCATCTTTGAGTCAAGGACATGCTATCAAAATACAAGCCTTTTGTCTTGAGTGTGGCAAAGAACATCTCCCGAGAGATTGTCCAAGAAACCTCTCTAGTGCACCCAAGGTTACACCCATTAATGTGGTAGGCTTAGTGGTGGATTCAAGCACCAATAGTATTAATGTGGCTCCTATACAAGCAGTCACTAGGACACAAGCCTTAAAACAGGATAAGCCAGCTGAACACTCAGAGTCAAGTGAATCAGGAGAGCCTAGTAAGCGAAAAACAAGAACATGGAAAGATACCAGAGAGAAGACCAATCACAAGTGGAATAAAAAGTTATCTAAACTAGAGGAAAGCCTAAAAGATGCAAAAACAAAAATAGAAGACATTGCATCTCAAATCCCCTCGCATGTCGAAGCTCCATCCACTCCACCTCATCCCACCCCACCATCCATTGTAAATAGACCACAACCAAGTTCTCTTCTCGTAGATCCAACCGCGAAAGGCTTGGACATGATGTTCAAGGCCTACCAGGCTCATCTTCAAGAAGGGCCAACAATTGCAAACCTAGACAAGAGTTACCCTAGATCAGGCTTAGAGATTGAACAAACGAAAATGTGCATGAAAATGGTAGAGCTAGCTCAAGCTATGCTCGAGACTAGTCAATCATTCAAACACAAAAACTTTGTCAAACCGGATTTGCATTACCAGGGCTTACTAGAAAGATTAGAGCAATTGGTAAACAAACCACAAGTTTCTTTACCTCCACAGGCTCAACCAGTTGTTGAGAGAGAAAGCTCTCTGCCAACAAAAGCTTATGTTCCTAATTCCACGGATGTTGGTGTTGGAGAAACAATCACTAATTGGACATATATTTGAAGGTCAAATCTTAGGAAGAAAACCCCATGCCTATGTGAAGGGACAAATTCACAAATGTATCATATTTGTAAAGTTAGTTCAGTTTAGTTCTAGAAGTTTTTTAAAATCACGAGAATACGAAAATCTATATAAGTTAGTTTGTATCAACTGACGCAGAGAGAGAGAGAATAGAGAGAAGAAGTAGAAGAAGGAGTTCATTTATACGATTGTGTATAGTCGGGATTCTCTGAGTGAGAAAGCATCTGTAAAACTTCTGAGTTTTCATAGCTATGAGAAAGAACTGAGTAAAGTTCTGTGTATGAGTCTCTCTCCATCATCTCCATAATTACCTACTGTGTGATGAGTTAAAAAGATCAAGTTTTCCAAGCAACTCGATGCCTGGCATCGAATCTCTGTTGATAAGTCATATTTTCATTTATCCTTTTCATTCAGTACTGAAGTGTTTGAAAACATGATATTGTTGGAGCAACTCGATGCCTGGCATCGAATTCCAGTTGATAAGTCATATTCTAAGTGTGCATGAAATCACCTATAGTTTTGGTGTCCAAAAGATCAAGGTTTTATGCGGGAAGTCGATGCCCGGCATCGAATCCCTACTGAAAAGTGGCCAAAAACATCCCAAATCGATGCCTGGCATCGAATTCTTGTTGCAAGTCGATGCTAAGCATCGAATTCTAATTTTAAACAAGCGCTTTTACTATAACAGGAAAGATTTCCAATTTTGGAAGGTCATACAGGGTCATTTTGTGAATGCCATAACTTGAGTTTTAGAGATCCGTTTGATGCATATGATAGCTTGTTGGAAAGCTCTACTCTTCTAGTTTTAGCTTATAAAGTTTCATGGAGAAATAATACTTGAGCTAGGAGAAATTAGCAAAATACTGAAGGTATGTCATTTTGGTGACTAGGAATTTTTGTAGAAGCAAAGTTCTCACTTTAGGCTATCATTTCTCAAAGTTTGGAGTGACAATGAGTTAATGGTGACCATAGAGGTGTTCTAGTGTCACATTAATTCATTTCTTGTGGTGTTTCATACATCAACAGTTGGAACACCTCTTTCAATTCAAGAGTTCTCTCAAGAGTTATTGCGGGAAATACAAGAAGAGAAATGGGCCAAGGAGAAGGGTAATCCCCCTCCTATTCCTGAGATTGATTATCTTCATGATCAATTTCCCCAAGACATTCCGTCTATCTATGGAGACCAAATAGAGCAACAAGAAGATGAAAGAGTAGATTTTGGATCTAATTCTTTACAAGAGTTGCCACAATTCACAGGCCCATGGGAGTCTGAATCTCTCTAGATCAGAGCTCCCACAATATTGGTAAGAAACGAAGACTTAGTGGTTCCAAGGAATACTAATGTCGTGAAGAACACTAAGGTTCAGTGTCATCTCACCATAGAAGAGCTGCTCAAAGTAAAACCTGAGCTGTGGAATCATGTGAAGGATCAGGTTCCAAAAGTTGATTCCAAAATGCCAAAAGCAAGCTCTAAACAAAAAGTTCTAGAGATACCTCTCGATAACGTAGGAGACATGAGCGAAGGTGAAGAAGGTAATATTTATCTTCCGATCACCTACTAGGGTTACACAACCAAAGCCATCGTAGATTCAGGTGTTGATGTTGCTATTGTGACCACCTCCTTGTGGAAGCGGTGGTCAAACCCACATTAAGACCAACTAGAATGAAGCTTCAAATGACAGACGGTCATTTTGAAAGACCTCTAGGATTGATCGAAGGGATAACTCTAACCACTTGTGGTGTAGAGTTTGAACACACATTTGCTATATGTGACTTTGAAAATAATGTCTATGGGATGATCCTAGGAAGACCCTTCCTACGACAATTGCAAATAGTACAGGATTGGGGAACCAACTCTTTGTATTTACAACACTTAGGGGTCACCACCAAGGTCAATTTGAAGGATTACTCCTTCAGAGATGTACCACCCCTACAATGGAATCCTATCCACAAAGCAAAAGAAGATTCAATCTCTGCATTCGCAAGTTCTCCTGACCCATCTTGGTTGCACAAAGATACTCATTTGTGGATGTGCAAAGTTGCAGAGGAAGAGGAAAGACGCCTAAAAGCGAGAGAGGAAGGAACTTCTCAAGGAGAGAGACCAATTAAAGGCTCGGCCTATACACCGATGATCTTTCCAGATGAGGAATTGGAGCCTCATGGTTGGCCAAAAATCTTAGCCACCATGGACATTGCGGTCAATGAAGAACAATGAATGCCTCATTTTGATGAAGAGGGTTATGATATATCGGTGTTCATGTGTCAGCCCTTGTCAGAAGAATGTGATCCTAGTGAGGTCATAGAAGAAGAAGAGAATGACGATGATCTAGAGTCCATTCTGATGGATAATTTCTTTGACTCAGAAAAGCACTATTTAGAATACATAGGAGTATATAACCAAAAGGAAGAGGAACCTCTCACAAGCATTAAAACGGTAAATTCAAAGGATGGAAGTGAGAGCAGTCAAAAGAAAAAGAAAAGAAAAACAGTAAAAACAAGAAGAGGAGGAATCCTTGTTTGAAGTACGAGAGAATTTCAAGAAATATGAAATTGAAGATAGGAAATTTTTGGTACGAATGCCTAAAGGAGAGGCCATCACAGGAGAAGCATATGAAAATAAAGAAAAGAACAAAAAAATTGTTGTAACCATTGAGGAGAACGAAGAGAGATGTACCTACATAGGAGATGACCTAAGTGCAGAAGAAGAAATGGAGCTCGTAGCTCTATTAAGGGAATATAGGGACATGTTTGTGTGGCACTATAGAGACTTGAAGGGGGTAGATCCAAGAATATGCTTTCATACGATTCCCATGAATGCTGACGCCAAGCCCACCAAACAAAAGCCCTACACATATAATGACACTTATGCAGCTAGAATAAAAGAAGAAATCGATAGGCTGATTGAAGTTGGATTTATCTATGAGATTGAGCATATTGAATGGGTGTCCTCCATTGTAGTGGTGCCCAAGAAGAATGGAAAATTGCGAGTGTGTATTAACCTTAAAAAAGTTAATGCCGCTACAATAAGAGATAGCTATCCGCTTCCAATCACTTAACATTTATTGGAGCGTGTTGCAGGCAAGGAAGTTTATAGCTTCCTTGATGGATTTTCAGGTTACAACCAAGTAGCCATTGCCCCAGAAGATCAACACAAAATGGCATTTGCCATAGAATGGGGAATCTTTGCATTTCGTGTGATGCCATTTGGGCTGACCAATGCACCTGCAACATTCCAACGGCTCATATGTCATGTGGATTCAAAGAGTTCTTGCGAAAGAGCTTAGAAGGGTATGTGGATGATTTATGTGCTCATTCTGAGCAACAAAAATAGCACATCCCTGAGCTTAGACATATTTTCAACAAGTGTAGAGAATATCGAGTGTGTCTAAACACAGAAAAGTGTGTATTCATGGTACGACAAGGTAAAATATTAGGTCACATTGTTTCTAAGAACGGAATATCAACAGATGAGGAAAAAGTAAGAGCCATAGCAGAGCTACCGAGGTCAAGGAATGTGAAAGAGGTACAAGCCTTTATGGGCCATTGTGGATATTACCATAGGTTTATCCACATGTATGCTATCATAGCTAAGCCTCTTTATGCCTTGTTGAAAAATTTTGAGTGGAATGACGAATGTGAAAATTCCTTCAATGAACTGAAGAGACGTTTGTGCACAGCACCAATACTGACCACTCCTGATTGGAATAAGCCATTCCATGTCCATGTGGATGCCTCCAATCATGCCATAGGATGTGTGCTAGCACAACCCACTGGTGAAGGAAATTTAGATTTACCCATAGCATACTGTGTACCTAAGAACCAACTTAGGGACTTGTGGAGAAAGAGACTGTACCTCAATCCCCCTCAAGTGCATATAGTGGGGATTCACGCTTTAATTATCAATCCGATTAGTATCAAAACCTAGCCGAGTGTATGAAGACATGCATTCAAATGACGATCAATGCAAATGAGTTACACAAAGAGTGCAAACAAGGCAAAGACTAATCCAAACAAGCTTCAACTGTCAGTCATGGTGTCGCGATACTTGGTGCAGCAGCCAACAGTAAATTGAGCTTTTCTCTCAGCTCCGAACTCCAAATATAGCGAATAGCATAAGCATTTCGAAGCTCTCAAGAAGACGCATCCAATGGTGGTATTTTCACTCAATTCTAACGCTTCTACTTCAAGTTATGAGCAAAATACTGAGTCATGGGAATGACCTTCCTACACTTCAACACTTCCTACACTTCACACACACCTTAACCACAGCAAACAAACACTTTCATGGATAGACAACACTTTCTAACACTCTTTTCAAGCAACACACATGCATACAAGCTCACAAGGAAGATGATACAGAGAGGAGAAGACACAAATTCGAATTTCTGTGCTCTTGATTCTCACAATGGCAAAAAGTCTTTACAAAGAGTCACAAATTGACTTATATACTTGTGCCCTAAAAATGGTCCTTTCACACAAGAGACCAGCACTTTATTCACTAAAAGACTAATTTACATGGGTAAGCTTCTAATCTTCTGTGGGGATGCATCTAGAGGACTCCTCTAGTGCATTTACATCGGAAAATATATTACAAGAATGGTTATAATACAAAAATTGGGTGTCCAAATCGGAAAAATTTTGGGGCTCGTCTTTTTCTCTGCCTTGTGCTCTCTTTGCTCTGCAACACTCTCCCCCTCTTTGTCTCTATCGTCCCTTGACAGGCTTTACTTCTTGTCTTTCCCTTGTTGTCCGCACGCATCTTTTGGTCAGTTTTGCCGCCTGGTTGGACTGGCGTTCCGTTTTAATGGTCCTGTGCTTGATTTGTACTGCCTATTCTTTTCTTTTCATCGCTCGCAACCCTTGGTCAGTTCTGCCTGTTTGTTAAATAGGTGTTCAGTTTTGATGGCCTCTTCTTGATTCTTGTTTTACATCCTCTGGGCCTGATGCACTTGTCTTGCCTTATAAGTCGGGTTGCCACGCACGCCACCAGTGGAAGGTATGAGGATGTGATCCTTCAGCCTTCGATCTGGACCTTCCAAAGATGTTGAAGGACCTTCTTGTGGTTTCGGAACCGCTGGATATCTTCTTGCACATCTTCATGGATACTTTCCTAGCCCTGGTTCCTCCTTCCACCTACGTGCTTTTTCCTTGATATGTGCCCCTACGGGGCTCTGTGCAGAGATGGGTGTTGCGCCTCTGCGGGGCTTCTTGCAGAGATGTATCTTTGGATATGATCTTTTCAGTGAAGCTTCTTTCATTGTCTTCTTCTTTTCTTCTTTTTGCTTGATTCTCCTTGAACACTGCCCCCCTCCTGAACTCTGTCGTCCTCGACAGGCTTTGAGAGTCGACAGGAGTATGTTCTATAGACTTTTTGCTCTGTTTCATTAAGCAAATTGGCTTCACGTATCATTAACTGCTTCCACTGTTCTGCCTTTACTCCATCGTTAGGTGGTTGTCTATGATCAGCAAAAAAACTAAGTTCATATGCCACTAATCTTGCATTTAGGTTGGATGACATCTTCAAAAAGATTTCTAAATCTATTTCAAAAAACCCTGTAAAAAATGCTTCTTCGAAAGTTTGCATATAGGTACTTGGCAAAAACATGAGTCTAGAGTAATAAGCCATTATTGTAGGTCGGCTAGGCATGACGGACAGATAAAAAACAAGGATATCTGTTCCCTGGTTAATTCCAATAAAGTTCAGAAATGTATATGCCGCATGCTTGAAGACCTTCAATACTGTAAGTATCATACTGAGCATTTTATTTGTCAGCTTAATAGTTAAATCTGGTATGGTAGCATAAGTCTACAACCAAAATTCGATTGTTTTTACCATGTAATCTTCTGTAGGTAAATAATTATGTGGTGGACTTGGAAGGAGTGGATAGTTTAGCCATTGTTTATTGATTACACCGGTCTTTTTCATCTCCAAAAATTCACGTGCTTCTCTGCGACGTGGCGTTGGGCAAAAAGAAGGGTTTACCTATAGTAAATATGGTGCTGCTTGCCAATGCACCCGTAGTGTAGGATTTCTCTCCAAAAATTTCCTTCTCCAAACAGGTTGTGCAGCTTCAAATTCTTCTTGAGTGTAAGCGAATGTGTCATGCTTGAAGTTCAGCTGCTCGTCTGGACACTTTTTGCTACATTGTCCATGTTTTCGCTGTAACTTGTTGCAAGTTTTCCATGGGCTGTATTCAACTGCTTTTTTAGCTCATTTGTTTCTTGAATGTACTTACGTTCCCATTCTTCTCTCAATTCTTGCTCTTGTTTCAGCAAATCTGCATATTTCTTGATTTGAGCTCTTAATTCTCTCTGATCAAGATCCGTTGTTTCTTGTTTTTCGATAGGTTGATCATATAGCAATGACTTCATCAGTTCTTTATTTCTATTTCGTAAAGTGTTATTCTCCTCCATGTATACCTTCAGTTGTGTTTCAAGCAGGTGACTTCTAGCTTTTATTTGCTCTTTGTCGGCCTCGCTAGCTTCATGTAATCTTTGTAAGTCCATTAGTTGTGCCTGGAGTTGACAATGTTGGGTCATCAATGTGTCACATTGTGTTTTTACCTCAAGTAACTCAGTTCCTTTGGCGGCAATCTCTTTTTGTGCATGGATTAATTGTGCAGATAGTTGTTCACTCATAATTTGGAACTGATTCTTTTCCCTCATGGCCTTGTCATAATCAACATCTGTATCCATCATCTACTGTTGTGTATCCATGGCTCTTTGGATCATTTGTTTGACAACAGGTTTTAACTAAGTAACATCCACATTTAACCATGTTTTAGGGATACTCGGTTCTGCTCCTGTTGTCACATCTTTTCCTTATGCCGCGTGTAATGTAGTGTCATGGGGCTGCCTAATATGAAGTTGGATCCTTGGCTCAGCCTCCATGTGGTTAATTTTGCCTTGAGGAGTGTCATCCGGCACTTCAATCACAATTTGCTCTTTATTTTCGTGTAGGTCTGAATCTTTGTCCACTGGAGTTTGTATTTCTTCCTTGATAGGTTGCATTACTTCTTTATTCGATATTGTAGCTTCTTTGATACTAATCTTTGACTTCTCAATTAATTGAATTACATGCTCGAGTTCAATGGATTCTTCTATGTTCTTTGCTTGTTTCTGTTCGTTGTCTGGCGTGACTTCAACTTGATTGATCTCTGTCCAATCTTCATTGTGTGTTTCTGTTTGCATATCTGTATCCAGGGTGTCCTTCTCACAGCTTGATTCTTGATCATGTTGCAGAATTTAAGCAAGTACTAAGGGCAGAACAAGTAGAAGACATGTTCACGCAATACAACGCATTTGGACTAACGTTAAAGAACACAGCTTTAACTTGGTTTCAACCATTGCAACGAAGGCAATTTAGAGACATCCATCACTTTTTAGAGTCATTCATCACAGAATTCTCTAAAAGTGGAATCAAGCATGACACATCTTCATTGATTCATAATTTCAAACAGACCCCTCAAGAAACAGTTAGACTGGCAGGACGGAGGTTTAGACAATATGTTGAAAGATGTCCAATGCAAGAGTTACCCTCACAGGCCAAGCAAGTGTCATTGTTTTTAGATGGCTTGTTGAGCTCTAAACTACGCTCCTATGTCTACTTGAAGGAACCCAGAATGCTAGAGCAGTGTGTAAGAATTTGTATAGACATTGAAGATAACTTAGGAGACGAGTTGGAACTCTCAAAGGTCTATAAGGATTCAGATTGTTCTTCTCTAGCATCTTCAAAATTGTCTAGTTCGATAGAAGACCTAGCAAAAAAAGTGGCCCAGAAACTAGCATTTTCTAGTAAACAGATGCCTAGGTTAACAACAAACAAGCGTTGTTACACCTGTGGTGGTGATCATATGGCAAATGTGTGTCCCAATGCAATGCAACACAAGCCAACCCTAGTGGCCAGTATTGTACGATTGAGAGACATTACACGAATCACACTGCTCAAGACTGCCCCTACAACAAACAAGCAGTGAGATAGAACTACCCGCAAGCATATGCACAGCCAGGTAGGTATCAAGGCCAATACAATACTTAGCCTCATTACTATAGGCCTCCACAAAACTATCCTTATCAGGTTCAACAGAGACCTCAACCTGTCTTAGCTCAGCAGCGACCCCCACCAGCTAATGTCATCTCAGTTAAATATGCTGCTGCAGAAGAGAACCTAAGTAGGGCTTTATTCCCTTCTTCACCTTTGATCACAGAAAGTGACCCTAACTCAAACAGCTTTGAATCTACTCATGTAGTTAGTCCACCCGCATATTACACAGAGTCACCAAAACACGTGGAGACATATCAATACGATAGTCCACCATTGGAACCTAGTTGGGAGCCCGACTACGCTAATGTGATGTACACAAACCCGAATCCGCGGCCCCAATTGACACAGAAAAGACCACAGGGCCCTAGAGGACCATGCTTTAGGTGCCAAGGAGATCACTTCATAAAGGATTGTCCACATCCTCCGATTGCAGGACAATCACAATACTATAACATACAAGGCTTTTGTGCCAATTGTGGTAAAGAGCATGTAATCAAAGATTGTCCTAAGAACCCTCTTAATGCTTCAAATGTGACACCCATCAATGTGATAGGTATTGTGCACAATGCAGATGGATCCAACCCTACATACGTGCCTATCCAAGCTATAACAAGATCCCAGGCACTCTTACAGAACCAACAGCTTAATCAGGAGAAAATAGCCGGAACTAGTGAAGTTGGAGAGTCTAGCATTAAAAAGACGAAATCTTGGAAAGATTCGAGAGAAAGAATTAAGAGAAAGTGGAGTAAGAGGATAACAAAATTGGAAGCAAGTCTCAAGGAATCTAGAGCCAAAATCCTAGAATTGACTTCACAAGAATTGAATCAAGAGAACCAAGCTCAAAAATCAGGATCAATTTTAGCAGAACCCATACCAGAAAACCTAGACATGATGTTTCGTGCGTATCAAGAAAGATTAAAAGAAGGACCCCAGATAGCTGAAATGAGCAAGAACTACCCTCGAGCAGATCTAGAAATTGAGAGGACTAAACTTTGCATGAAGATGGTAGAATTAGCACAAGCTATGTTCAAAGCCTCTAGATATCTAAATTGGAATAACATGGTGTTGATAGCAGTCAGGGCACCCAAGGACTGACGAGATAAGGAAGCCAGCGGAGAGAGTCAGAGCAAAGAGAAGGATTAAGTAGACAGAGCAGTCAACGCAGATCTGGCAGATAGGTCCTTCAATTTTTTCCAAATCAACATCTTTATAATAGTGATTCTCATCACTAACAATCATTGTAAATACCATTCCACCTTTTTGTAGCTCCATTTTGTGCAAGCCAAGGAGTCCTTGAGCTTGAAGAGCATCAGAAGTACCTACCTATCGATTTTCATATTTTTTAGACCCCGTTTGAGCCCTCAAATAGGCCATAGAACCTAATTTTTAGCTAGGCCGGACACTAGGTCTGGACAGGGCCAAAAGCTAGTCAAAAACTATAAATAGAGCTAGAGAGCTCATTTTTGAGGTTAGCTTGTTGTAGAATTGAACTTGTAAGAGCACTTTTGAGTAATCTAAAAAAACTCCATTTGCTTCTCTCTTTGTCTTACCTTGTGTGCGCGTGTGTGTGTATGTGTGTGCATGTTAGCGTGCTTCTCACTCACACACTTGTGCCATCACTTGTTCGAGGTCTTCATACCATCCTCACATCTTCCCGGATTGACATTAAAGGAGGTGCTACTCATCACTGAGCTACACCAAATTTTGGCGCCGTTGCCGGGGATCGAGCTTTGAGGATGAGCATGTGATGGTAAGACGTAGAGTTGTGACGTTGGCATTGTAGGTAATTTCTTTACTTTTTCTCACTTTTCTCTTTCTTACTTCACCATCATCATCCTCACCATATCCGATCTCCATCTCCATCATCACAAAAATTTCAGTTTTTTGATCATATCACCTTCTCCTTTCCATTTCCCTCATTTTACTTGTGAGAGAGAGCGAGAGAGCTATTTGTGTGTGCTGTTTTTGCATGTTTCTTGAGCACTCTTGCAGGTTCTTACTGTATCATCATCTCTAGCACGTCGCGTAGGTACGGAAAAGCTTGGTCTTGTCTCTGTGTCGCAGACCTTTGTCGATCGCGATTGACAGAAAAATCGCCCCTTTGGTAAAACTAAGTGCACCACAGTAGACTAGAGACCTTGCACATCACAAATCCACAAAAATTTCTAAAAAATTTGCATTTTTTCTGTCCATCGTGATTGATAGCATCAATTGCGATTGATAGTGTCCATCGCGATGGACAGCCTATCCATCGCGATTGACAGACCCCGATGGACACGTGTCTATCGCGACGGACATCCCTGTCCATTGTGACGGACACCCCTGTCCATCGCGACCGACAAAGAAATCGCGATTGATACCCCATTTTGACGAGATTCTTGACCATCGCGACGTATAGAGGCCCGATCAACACAAACACGAAAAAATCTGAAAAAATCCATCAATCACGATTGACACCTCACGACGGACTGCCTCTCCATGGCGATTGATAGCAGTCCATCGTGACCGACAACAATCCATCACGACTGACAGCAGTCCATCGTGATTGACATCAGTCCATCACGACTGACACCCCCAATCCATCGCGACCGACACACCTGTCCATCGTGATTGACACCCATCAATCGTGATTGACACGTGTCCATCGCGATTGAAAAGCCACGACGGACAGCTCTGTCCATCGCGATTGACAGCCCAGTCTATCGCGATTGACAGCCAATTTTGGCCAAATTTCTAGGGTTTTTAATTTGAGGTTTGTGGTTAATTTTGAGCATAAATGTTGGGCTATAGAGCATTGTAGAGCCCTAACCGGTTGAAACTAAAGGTACAAAGTATTTTTCCTCTTAAGGTTCAAAGGATGAATCTAAAATCTTAAGGTGCAAAAGTAAAAGAATTAAAAGGAAAGGTGAAGGTGGAAGGCCGCGTACGCAAAGGTGGAAATAGGCCGCCCAATCAAAATTTTATTTTAAAAAGTCACTCTTGTTCTAAAGTCACTACAAGACAAAGTAGCAAATCGTTGAGGACCAGTTCAAAAAGACAATCTTGGGACATTGAAAGGACACCAAGATTGTATTGCAGTTAGAGTGCGCGAACCGGCGGACTCTCAAACAAAAAGAAAGACAAAGGCTATTCTTGGGATTGAGAGTTGAGAGCAAGAGAGAGCTTCAGAGGAGCAAGAGAGGAAGCAAGAAGAGCCTCCAGTGTGCGACGACATTCAAGAGTGCAAGAGGTGCCAAGAGGAAAGTGTGCAGAGAAGAGAGAAGGCGGGCTGGATTCCAAGAGTTCCAAGGGCTATTGCGTGCGTGCGCAGTGATACCAATTCCTTAGCTTGGCGGAAGCTTAGTGCAAGGTGTGCACAAGGGAAGCGGGAAGAAAGTGAAGGATTGGTGCACGAGAGGCCGCCGCTAGAAGACTTGAGACAATTGGTCTTTAGTCATTGATACTCTCTGAAGTGGTATTTGGTCATTGATTAGACTATGCGCAGTCATTGTAATTGTTGAAGGATAATTAATATTCAAGGTTTCCAAGAGTATTCCTTTGCAGAAGTTCTCACTATTATTCCATTTTCATCATCTCTTTTTTCTCCTACAAACCCTCAAACTCCTTCTTGTCCCCGAATCCCCAACAAATTTGGCACGCCCGGTGGGACTTCCAAGGAGCTTTGAGCATAGGAGACTATATATTGCCATTGGAGGACAACATTCTAGTGTCGACAACATTACTCCAGTAGGCCAAAAGGTACATACTTTTATCAAGTGTCTCATTTTAAGTGGACTATGAATAGCTCATGACCGCGACCCGGTCACAAACCTTGAGAATCAAGTGCAAGCAGACAAGAAGAAAGACAAACAGAAGATCATCGAGTCCACTTTCATCGACTTCATCGGTAGGAAGCATGGCAGGACAGGTGGACCTAGAAATCTTGCTCTCCAGATTAAACATAAAATTTCCCTCCTTCAGGGGTTTAGCCCAGGAGGACCCAGATGAGCACATTCGACGATTTCTTGCATTATGTAAGACTAGGGGGCTAATGGGTAGGGAAGATGCTTTCTTGATACTCTTCCCCGCCACATTGGAAGGTCTGGCAGACAAGTGGTTTAGCCAGTTTGCTGAAAATCACTTTACCTCTTGGGATTTGATGAAAGAGGCCTTTAAGAATCAATTTCAGCATGGCAACACGGCGGAGATCATTATAGAAGAATTGGAAAACTTAAAGTTGGGTCCAGGAGAGAAGTTCCCCGAATTTGTGACAAGGGCCAAAGCATTAATGGCTAAACTACAGGATCCACCACACGACTTCTTTGTCAAGAAGTGGTTAGCCAAACCTTTACCTGTGGTCACCCAATGCAAAATAAAAGAGTTAGTGCTACCTACTGCCTCTGTTGAGGAATTCATCAATACGGCCACCCGCTTGGAACAAATAAGGCACCAGTATGGTACAACTTCTTCCCAACCATCATATGGTACAGAACTGGAGGACCCAGTGAGCCAGTTAAGAAGGGAACTGGAAGGCTTGAAGAGGAATAAGCCCTATACAGAGGAGGAGACTACTGTAGCTCAGCTGAGAAGAGAGATTGAAGCCCTCAAGCTCCAAAAGGAAGAGGAAGCCCAAGCAGAGGAACTAGCTCAGCTGAGGCAGGAGTTGCAAGAACTAAAAGGAGGCGGCATTAAGAACGGACTATGGTGCTCCATGTGCAGTAAGCAAGGACATATAGTAAGTGAATGTCCTTTGCTAAATGTGACTTGTCAATTATGCAGGAAGATTGGGCATGAGGCCCATGAATGCCAATCAAGGGGAATGCCGACAATGACATACTGGACACAAGGCGGGATCTTGCCACCAGCAAATGTAATGGCAGCAGCAACAAACCAAGGTAATAACTATAATCCTAGACCGAGAACTAACCTTGCAAATGGGCCTAGAAGGCCAATTATTTGCTTCAGATGTGGAGAATGTGGGAACTACCAATCTAGGTGCACCCTGCCGGAAAATGCACCTCCTTGCAGGAATTGTCCAGAGGCCAGAGATCACTATACAAACTGTTGTCCTAAGAATCAAGCCTCTACTTCCGGACCCCATCTCCAAATGATCTCTGTATTCAAGGAGGAGATATTACCTCAGGTGAATGAACCCTCACCATCCACTAGAGTGGTACAATTAGAAGAACTCGAATCTTTTGCAGTACAGACAAGAAACAGGGGAACGACAAAAGTGGTAGAAAATCAAGAATTGATAATTAAGGAATTGAACAAAGACAGAGTTGCAATTGAAGACAAAGATACTACAGGTGCAGACACAAACCACAATGAATGTCTCACAGGCACCGGCGATGCCATTGGGCATGCCTTCAAGAGGGCTCAAGAAGAGTTTGGCAAAGCAAATGAAGCTCACTTCCTTAAAGAATCAGAGGCTTCAAAACTACTCAAATCTATTAAGAAGGAGGTTAGTATTCTTGATTTAATAAAGATGGATGGGAAATTCAGGTCAGAATTATTGCAGATAATTGATGAGGCTTCTACGACAAGCTTAGTGGCTAAGACTGCTATCTTACATCAAGGGATAATTAGGGGGGAAGCACCCCTTACAGATTATAAAAGCCCTCGGCTTACAATATCAATCAAGGGCCATGAATTTCAAGGTGTTATTGTAGATGGTGGTTCTGGCATTAATTTGATGCCTGAACATACCATGAAAAGGATTGGACTCCACCCTTCAAGACCTGCAAATTTCACGGTCACTTTGGCAGATCAGAGCAAAGTAAGGCCCTTAGGGGTAATCCCAAAAGTTCCACTTGAGGTACAAGGTAATCTATTTATCCTGGATTTTGTGGTTTTAAGATTGCCCCAGGTTGAAGGAGGATTTCCTCTCTTAATTGGAAGACCTTGGCTGAGGCATGCCAGTGTCATTCATGATTGGGGTAAGGACACCATGTGGGTACAAAAGAAAGGGCAGGAGCTGACACAAATTCATTTAGAAGAAGGCCCAGACAATCAAGGAAACACTAGTATGATGCAAACAGTGAGCATTTGCATGGAAACAGAAGCGGAGGATCAACCCCAAATAGATTTTGAGGAAGAAGAGGATATTTTAAGTTGGCTTCATGCCGGCAACTCTTCTTCTTGTTTTGGAATTTTTCTTGATAATCCTGGTACAATTGGAGGCTATGATGAAGACAAAGGAAAGGTCCAGGTTGATGGATTGGGAGAGCCCATCACTGACCACAGAAGGGGCAGGAAGATACCCCTCAAATACAAATTGGAGGAGGATGTGTCAACATCAGATAACGAAGTTTCCAAAGCTAAAAGCAAGGTAAAAAATTCTGAGGTTGAATGTTGTTGAGCCCATAAATGTCATGTTGGTCAAAGTCAACTGCAGTCAAAGTCAACAGGTCAAAGTCAACAAGTCAAAGTCAACAAGGTCAAAGTCAACAGGTTGCAGAGGTACTTTCTCTAATTTCCCTAAGGTTCAAAGTGTGTTTTAAAGTGTTTTGGAAGGTTCAGGTGAACCCCCCTTATGTGCAAAAGTGAAGAATTAAAAGGAAATGTGAAGGCATGTGAAGCGGCAAAGTGTACGCACAGGTGAAAGTATGGCCCCCATTAAAATTTTTGGTTTTAGACTAAAGTCACTACAGGACAAAACAGGGAGTAGTTGGCTGCCACTTGTGAGAGCAATCTTGGGACATCAAAGTGAGCACCAAGATTCACTTGCAGTTAGGAGCGTACGTGATCGGCACACTCAAATCAAGGAAGAACCATTCTTGGACCAAGGTTAGAGTAAGCAGGAGGGCATAGGCTAAGTGGAGCAAGAGAGGGAAGTGCAAGAGACACCAGAGTACGTCGCACAGAAGTGGAAGTGCAAGGTGCATAGAGAGTGACCAAGGATTTTGGTGCAGAGAAGTGCTAAGCTATAGTTCCCCCAAGTATCTCAAGGTCCTTTGGCAGTGTACGCTTGCCGACAGCAGGTATTCACTCCTCCCCCTTTGTGGAAGCTTGGTGCAAGGTGTGCACAAGGAGAAGCTTGAAGCAGGTGGAGGTTTGTTGCAGAGGAGGTCGGCAGCAAGAGGACATTGGGATATTGGATATTTTGTAATTGGGCACTCTGCGGGATTGTGCACAGAGGTATTGGTGTATCTTGTAATTCAAACATTGTACTTTTCTTACTGTAATCAAACGGCAGAGACTTCCAAGGTGTATTTTCTCTTTTGGTCCTTCCATTTTCTCCTACAAACCCTCAAACTCCTTCTTGTCAAAGAATCCCCCAACAAATTTGGTACGCCCGGCGGGACTTCCAAGGAGCTTTGAGCATAGGAGGCTATATATTGCCATTGGAGGACAATATTCCAGTGTCGACAACATTACTCCAGTGGGCCAAAAGGTGCATACTTTTATCAAGTGTCTCATTTTAAGTGGACTATGCATAGCTCATGACCGCGACCCGGTCACAAACCTTGAGAATCAAGTGCAAGCAGACAAGAAGAAAGACGAACAGAAGATCATCGAGTCCACTTTCATCGACTTCATCGGTAGGAAGCATGGCAGGACAGGTGGACCTAGAAATCTTGCTCTCCAGATTAAACATAAAATTTCCCTCCTTCAGGGGTTTAGCCCAGGAGGACCCAGATGAGCACATTCGACGATTTCTTGCATTATGTAAGACTAGGGGGCTAATGGGTAGGGAAGATGCTTTCTTGATACTCTTCCCAGCCACATTGGAAGGACTGGCAGACAAGTGGTTCAGCCTGTTTGCTGAAAACCACTTTACCACTTGGGATTTGATGAAGGATGCTTTTAGAAATCAATTCCAGCAGGGGAACACAGCAGAGATTATCATAGAAGAGCTAGAGAACTTGAGATTGGGTCCAGAAGAAAAGTTCCCAAAATTTGTGACCAGAGCCAAAGCACTAATGGCCAAACTACCAGATCCACCCCATGATTTTTTTGTCAAGAAATGGTTAGCCAAGCCCCTATCAGTAGCCACTCAATGCAAAATAAAGGAATTAGTATTACCTACAGCCTCCATAGAGGAGTTCATCACCACGGCTACAAGACTGGAGCAAATAAGGCACCAATATGGGACAACTTCTTCACCACCAACATATGGTACAGAGATGGAGGATCCAGTGACCCAGCTGAGGAGGGAGTTGGAGGGCTTAAAGAGAAATAAGCCCTACAAAGAGGAGGAGACTGCTGTGGCTCAATTGAGAAGGGAGATTGAAGCACTCAAGCTTCAAAAGGAAGAGGAGGCCCAAGCAGAGGAATTAGCTCAGCTGCGACAGGAGCTCAAAGGAGGGGGCATCAAGAGTGGTCTTTGGTGTTCCATGTGCAGCAAACAAGGGCATATAGTAAGTGAGTGTCCTCTGTTAAGTGTAACTTGCCAATTATGCAGGAAGGTTGGCCATGAGGCCCATGAATGCCAATCAAGGGGAATGCCTGCAACGACATACTGGACACAAGGAGGACCCCTGCCACCAGCAAATGTGATGGCAGCTGCACCCAATCAAGGTAACACTTATAACCCTAGACAGAGGGATAATTTTGGAAATGGGCCTAGAAGGCCAATTATTTGTTTCAGATGTGGGGAATGTGGGCACTATCAAAGTAGGTGCACCCTACCAGAAAATGCCCCCCCTTGCAGAAACTGCCCAGAGGCCAGAGACCACTACACAATTTGTTGTCCTAAGAATCAAGCCTCTTCATCTGGGCCCCACATTCAAATGATTTCCGTGCAGGAAGAAGAAATGGCAAATCAAGTTAAGGTGCCATCACCATCTACCAGGGTGGTGCAGTTAGAGGAAATTGACTCTTTTACTGTGCAGACAAGAAGCAAGGGGAAGGCTCCAGTGGACATGGGTCAAGAATCATTGATTAATGGATTAAACAGAGACAAAGGTGTGTCTGAAGACCAAGCCACCACAAGTGCAGACACAAGGCAAAAGGAAAATTGCACAGGTACCAGTGATGCCATTGGACATGCATTCAGCAGGGCTCATGAGGAGTTGGATAAGTCAAATGGAGCCCAAGCTCTTAAGGAATCAGAAGCCTCCAGACTGCTCAAGTCCATGAAAAAGGAGGTTAGTATTTTTGATTTAATAAGGATTGATGGGAAGTTCAGGTCAGAACTCTTGCAGATAATTGATGAAATGTCCACAACAAGCTTAGTGGCAAAAGCTGCTGTTATGTATAAAGATAAATATGCAGGGGAAGCACCCCTCACAGATTACAAGAGCCCTCGGCTAACCATTTCTATTAAAGGTCATGAGTTTCAAGGAGTTATTGTGGATGGTGGTTCTGGCATTAACTTGATGCCTGAATATACCATGAAAAAGATTGGACTATACCCTTCACAACCTGCCAACTTCACTGTAACAATGGCAGACCAAAGCATAGTAAGGCCTATGGGGGTGGTTCCTGGAGTCCCAGTCAGGATACAAGGTACTATCTTTAACTTGGACTTTGTTGTTTTAAGGCTGCCACAGGTAGAAGGAAGCTTCCCACTGTTAATTGGGAGACCTTGGTTAAGGCATGCCAATGTGCTGCATGATTGGGGCAAGGACACAATGTGGGTAAAGCAAGAGGGAAAAGAGTTGCAGCAGATAATTTTAGAAGAAGGCCCAGATAATCAGAAAAATACTAGCATGATGCAGACAATCGGTATTTGTATGGAAGAAGAAGTGGTGGACAACCCAGAAGCAGACCTATTTGAAAGAGCAGATTTATATGAAGATGAAAACATGTTGGCTTGGCTCCATGCAGAAGACCCATCCTCCTGCTATGGAATTTTTCCAAACTCATGTATAGAAAAAGCATATGAAGAAAAAGAGGAAATCACTTAGGTTGAAACAGTAGCAGTCAAAGGCCATAGCAAAGCGAAGAAAAGCAAAGTCCTTACATGCAGCAGTGATAAAGCTACTCAAATTCATATATCAATGGCCACTTTTTTATGGATTCTGGTATGGCTATCATCTGTTATTTCAATTCTTATGGTAGCAAGTGCAGGGCTTTACAAGAATGTGGAAGTTGCTACTGCCAGTATTTGGGAACATAGGGTTCCTCTGGATGAAGAAGCTGGAGTAGTAAAATTAAAATTTTGCAAATCATATCATAAAGTTGCTGGAGGAGATAACATTCTAATGAAGGATTTAGGGTACCCCTCTCAGATGGCCAGGGTGCCCCAGGAGAAGACTAAAGCAATGAAGTGCAGTACAAATGCAGATTATGGAGGAGTCTCTCTCAGTCAACAATACAAGGCTCAAGGCCTACTATCAAGCCAACTGAAGTTTTATGGATCACCTGGAACCTGCAAAAATTGTCCAGGTTGTACATAGTCTTTTCTCGTCATTTTTACTTAAGTTTTAGTAGTTTTCTTATCCATTTCATGCTTGTTTCTTAAGGTTTTAGCAAATTTAGCAGTCATTTCATCCACTTTGCAAAGGCACAAATTTTGGAATTTTTTAGAAATTTTTTCAGATTTTTTCAGGCATTTTTTTGGACTTTTTCTAGTATTTTCGCCTTTTTCATGTGTCTTTTTATTGCCCAATTTGAGGAATAAATGGAGGGTCTCTGTGGTTTGATGAAGGATTTTAGGCTCAACATGTAGAGAATTTCATCAGAATTTTTTCAGAATTTTCTAAGAATTTTTTGGCCAATTTTTGGCATTTTTTTCAGATTTTTCCTTGATTTTTCTCTAAATTGGGCTATTTAAAAATTTAAAAAAAAAAAAAAAAAAAGAGCCCCCTAGGGAATTTGCGGGTTCCCAAAAAAAAAAAAAAAAAAAAAAAAATCCCCCCCCCTGCCCCCCCCCCCCTCCCCCCCCTCCCCCCCCCCCCCCCCCCCCCCCCCCCCCCCCCCCCCCCCCCCCGCCCCCCGTTCTGCCAGCCCCCCCCCCCCCCTCTATTTTCTTTTTATTATTATTATTATTATTTTTTTATTTATTTATTTTATTTTATTTTATTTTATTTTTATTAATTTTTATCTTTTATTTATTTTATTTTATTTTATTTTCTTCTTTATTTTATTTTCTGTCTGAGTGTTGAAAACGAAACGAAAAAAAAAAAAAAAAAAAGAGCGATCATTTTTATTTTTATTTTTATTTTTATTTTTATTTTTTATTTTATTTTACTTTATTTTTTTTATTTTTTCATGGATCAAAGCTATTGGCTCTGGATTGTGCCTCGGTTGGCCGTTTTTTACAAAAATGGAGTCATTTTCATGTTTTTTGGCACCTATGAACTCAGTTTTTGAATTTCTTTTTACAAATTCCCACTTTTTGTATGACTTTTGGTCTAAAACCACATGTTTTGAACACCTTTATCACATGTTTTTATTTCACAACATTGTCCAAATGATCTATTCTCACCTTGTCTTACCTTATGTTTAATAATCTCCCATATGTACCCTCTGTAGCCCTCCGGTTTGTTCACATTAGCCTCCTCCCGACCCCTGATTCCTACTCCCCATCCCTCCCTTTACCAATATGCCCAGCCACATCCTTTCCCCTCCCTACCCCATCCATATTCACACCCTCAGCCCTCCCTTCCCCTTCCTTTCTCCCCTTCCATCGCCCCCCCTTTTTTTGCTTTTCCATTCCAAAATCCCACTTTTGGTTCTTCTCTGGGGCTTGTTCTCTCCTGTTTTGGTGGAATTGGTTGCTGCTCAGATGTCCTATTCAAGTTTTTGCGGCTATATCTTCATCGTGATCAAAGTTTAGCTATCGCTCTCCGGGACGGAGAGCACATTAGGTGGTGGGCAACTGTTGAGCCCATAAATGTCATGTTGGTCAAAGTCAACTGCAGTCAAAGTCAACAGGTCAAAGTCAACAGGTCAAAGTCAACAAGGTCAAAGTCAACAGGTTGCAGAGGTACTTTCTCTAATTTCCCTAAGGTTCAAAGTGTGTTTTAAAGTGTTTTGGAAGGTTCAGGTGAACCCCCCTTATGTGCAAAAGTGAAGAATTAAAAGGAAATGTGAAGGCATGTGAAGCGGCAAAGTGTACGCACAGGTGAAAGTATGGCCCCCATTAAAATTTTTGGTTTTAGACTAAAGTCACTACAGGACAAAACAGGGAGTAGTTGGCTGCCACTTGTGAGAGCAATCTTGGGACATCAAAGTGAGCACCAAGATTCACTTGCAGTTAGGAGCGTACGTGATCGGCACACTCAAATCAAGGAAGAACCATTCTTGGACCAAGGTTAGAGTAAGCAGGAGGGCATAGGCTAAGTGGAGCAAGAGAGGGAAGTGCAAGAGACACCAGAGTACGTCGCACAGAAGTGGAAGTGCAAGGTGCATAGAGAGTGACCAAGGATTTTGGTGCAGAGAAGTGCTAAGCTATAGTTCCCCCAAGTATCTCAAGGTCCTTTGGCAGTGTACGCTTGCCGACAGTAGGTATTCACTCCTCCCCCTTTGTGGAAGCTTGGTGCAAGGTGTGCACAAGGAGAAGCTTGAAGCAGGTGGAGGTTTGTTGCAGAGGAGGTCGGCAGCAAGAGGACATTGGGATATTGGATATTTTGTAATTGGGCACTCTGCGGGATTGTGCACAGAGGTATTGGTGTATCTTGTAATTCAAACATTGTACTTTTCTTACTGTAATCAAACGGCAGAGACTTCCAAGGTGTATTTTCTCTTTTGGTCCTTCCATTTTCTCCTACAAACCCTCAAACTCCTTCTTGTCAAAGAATCCCCCAACAAATGTTCTTTCCCAATTCAAGAAATCCCTGCAGGATGGATGCAGGACAAGGAGGAAAACATCGAAGTTCAAAATACACCTGCTTATGAAGCAATGCACGAAAAGCTAGTAGAAGAAGACAAGGAAGCAGATGCACAAGAAGATAATCTGGTAACAAGAAATCTGGTTCAAGAAGTACATTTATGCACCCAAAACAATAATCAACCAGTTCTAGTGGCCACTTGGTTGTGGAGCCACCCAAAGCTCCTGGAAAAGGTAAAATCATTCTTGACCCAGTATGCAGATGTTTTTGCCTGGCATTATAAAGACTTAGAAGGAGTGCCTGCATCTTATGGAGAGCACAGAATTCCTCTGGTTGAGGGAGCCAGACCCATCAGAGGAAGGAGTTATAGACTCAATCCAAAGTATGCCGAAGCTGTCTATGTGGAAATCCAAAAGATGGAAGATGGACCATGTAAGGTATTGTAAGGAAAGGGAGTTACCAGGGTCCCCAATTGTGGGGTCTAAGGCAGTAGGGAGTAGCCCCGACTGGGGGGTCCAATGGGGCCAGCAGGCCCCTTGGCTGGGGGTCCCAAGGGGCTAGTGGATCCGCTGGTGGGGGTCCGAGGGCAGCACCCTTGGTGCCATGGTAAAGGGAATATTCCATGGAATATTCCCTTTTAGAGTCAGAAAGCATTTATATTTATTAGGTTGGTTCCACCGGCCTAAGCCGTGTATGGCAATTATGCGGGCGGTGGCCGCCCACGCTCTATCACCCATGTATAGCTGTCCATGGAAGGCCACCCATGATCTTATATATACATGACTTCTGCACTACCTGAGACATCGAATTGAGCCAGCATATGTCTACCTTGTATCTCCCTATCTAGAGTTGTCTAGATCACCATTTAAGCTCCACCTTGAGATTTTGTACTTTCTATTAGTAGAAAATTGTTAAGATTCTCCTATATCTGTTATCTTCTCTGCTACTGCTCCTGTGTTATATTGCGTAACTATTGTCTTTCAAGATAGATAGATAGATAGATAGATAGATAGATAGATAGATAGATAGATAGATAGATAGATAGATAGATAGATAGATAGATAGATAGATAGATAGATAGATAGATAGATAGATAGATAGATAGATAGATAGATAGATAGATAGATAGATAGATTTATTGATTGATTGATTGATTGATAGATAGTTAGATAGATAGATAGATATGTTGGAGACCTCTAAATCTCCAAATGCTTGATCTATGTTGATTTAAGAACACTTCTATATCAATCATAGAACAAACTTTACACAAATGTTACCATCATTTACAAACACTTCTCTGTGTGACGTTTCTTCTTCTTCAAAAAGTCTGCTTTAAAGATGAACTTCATTACCTGCAAACATCTTCAAATTTCTTCAATCTAATGATGCACATACATCAATGCTACCATTGTGCAATCATAACATTCATTAGATCTTCAAAAGAACCATTAAACCTCTTATTTGATCATTAAGATCAAATGTTTGTCAGAAACTGTTTCTCTGAACAAGCGACTTTGACATAGTCAACTTCTCAAGTTGATTTCTCACAGCACAAGTCCCTTTTTGCTAAATGCTTTTAGCCATAGCTTCATTACCTTCTAACTTGGATTTTGAATGCTCACTTATCAAAAACTTTTCAGATCTAACCAAAACTTTGACACATAAAAGTGCACGACTCTAAGAGCTTTATTTGCAAACTTTACATATACATGTTCCTATTGATTATACATACAACCTGTAAGGAATTAGACCATGAAACTTAACATAGCTTGATTAGTTTCCAAGTTAGATGTGTATAAAAGATTTCCTGATCCACTTGATGAGGCTAAGAGAAATCAGAGAAAGTCTCGATGCTAACTCAAGAAGATGACTCTCTACACATCTATCACATGAACTCTTGACTTCTAATGACTCACATTTTTTTCTTTACATTATTGACTTATATACATATTGTTCTAGACTCATCCAACATCTATTACATTATTCCTATATCATTATAATGATCATCTATACCTATTGTACAAGAATTTTCCTTTGTAATGTACATATGTATACAAGCTACATTTCTGAGGTCTCTTCACTTCCTTCAATGACTTCTTGACTTCATTTTGATTACTGACTTCCTCCAAGATCTTTATAATCATCAATTGTTGATTGATTTGTTCCAACAACTCCCCCCCAATCACTAATTGTGATTATGCCATTCTTCTTTATTCGTGCCATCTCTTTGAACTTCTGTAATTTAGCTCCATCTAAGCTCTTTGTCAACATATCTGCAACTTGCTCTTTTGTTGGTGTATACAAGACCTCAATCTCTTTCTCAAGTACCTTTTCTCTCAAGAAATGATACTAAATCTCTATATGTTTAGTCCTAGCATGAAAAACAAGATTAGCTGCCAAATATAATGAACTCATGTTATACCCAAAAATAATTGGAGTACTCTGATCAGTTCCAAAACTCTTCAATAAGGTCTTCAACCATATCACTTCCTTTGCAGCTTGTACCATTCCTTTATACTTAGCTTCTGTGGATGACAAAGCAATTGTATGTTGCTTCTTTGAACACCAAGAGATTAACTTATCTCCAACATAACAGTGATAAGCATGAGTAGACCTTCTATAATCTAAATTACTCACCCAATCTGCATCACTAAACACTTTGATTCTTGTGTCATAAGTAAAACCATAATATAAACCTTCACTCAGGGTTCCCTTGATATATCTAAGTACCCTTTGAGCTCCAATCCAATGAGTTTTCTTTGGACAATGCATAAATTGTGATAAAACACCAACTGCATATGATAGATCTGATCTTGTCAAAGTAGCATAAATCAAACTACCTACCAAAATTTGATATTTCTTCATGTCATTAAATTCTTGTCCTCCATATCTACTCAATTTATGATTTACCTCCAATGGTGTGGTTGAAGGCCTGCAATTTTCCACGTTGAACTTAATCAAAAGATTCTTCAAGTATCTTTCTTGTGTAACATATACTCCATGTTGAATATACACAACCTGCATTCCTAAGAAATAAGAAAAGTTTCCCAAATCACTTATCTTAAACTCCTTTTCTATTTGCTTCTTAAGCTCATTGATTCTTTGAGCATATGTACCTGTGACAATAATATCATCAACATAAATACACATATATATGAACTCATCTTCACTTGCCTTCACTAGCAAGCTAGTATCTGATTTTGAAGCTTGCTATCCAAATTCATTCAAGAACTTAACAAGCCTGTAATTACATGCCCTTGGGTCTTGCTTCAAACCATACAAAGCTCTATTGAGCTTACATACATAATCTGATCCAATTGAGTCCATAAAACCCTCTGGTTGCTCCATGTATAGCTCATCTACAATATATCCATTTAAAAATGCATTTTTCACATCTAATTGAGACAACTTCCATCCTTTACAAGTAGCAATAGGAATGAGGCTTTTAATTGTAGACATCTTAGCAACTAGACTAAAAGTTTCATCATAGTCTACCCCATAATTTTGAGCATAACCTTTAACCACAAGTCTAGCTTTGTACCTAGACACCTCACCATTTGCAAACCTCTTTGTCTTATACACCCACTTGCATCCAATTACATTCTGATTCTTTGGTCTTGGCACCAATTCCCATGTCTCATTCTCAAGTAGAGCATCATACTCCTCTTGCATTGCCTTCTCCCAATTCTATTTTCCTTTAGCTTCTTCATATGTGGTTGGATCTTCATCTTTCTTCGCAATATAAGCATAATCTTTTGTTGTTAAGAAAGATGTATCATAGCTATACCTGATAGGTTCCTTTCTTTCTCTCAAAGATCTTCTAACCTTTGCATTTCTTGAAGTCTTAGTTGTATTTGATTCTGGATCAAATCTTGGCCTATCTTCATCATTGTCCTGCAGTTTACTTTTACAATCATCATTATCAATATCTTCCTCATATACCTTCACTTTTTTCTTTTCTTTCCTTTGAATTTATTCAAAATCTGCATAATCATTAGTTGACCCTGTATACCATGTGCTTTTCTCATCAAATGTAATATATTTTGTGACAAGAAATTGCTTTGTGGATCCCATATATCTATCATCATACCCAATGAACATATACTTCTCTGCTTTGGGCTCTAGCTTATTTCTTAATTGAGAAGGAACATAAGCATATGCCAAACATCCAAATACCTTACAATGATCAAGAGTAGGTTTCTTACCCCATCATCCAAGAATTTTCAAGGTAATCTATTCACAAGGTATGTTGCAATGTTGATGGCTTCTGCCCACAAGTAGTTAGGAAAATTCTTCTCCTTCATCATTGATCTTGCAAACTCTACAAGAGTTCTATTTCTTCTTTCTACAACTCCATTTTTTTGAGGGGATTACATGCAAGTTACTTCTCTTTTTACAGCTACATTCCACAAATAATCATCAAATTCTTTAGAAAAATAGTCTCCCCCTCCATCTGATCTCAATCTCTTGAGATTTTGTCTTGTAATCCTTTCTACATAAGCATGATAATGCTTGAATGTCTTGAACACTTCAGATTTGTCCTTGATTACATAAAATGTAATCCATCTTGTTGCATCATCAACAAACAACACATAATATCTGGATCCATTTATTTTATAGTCCCTTGAAGGACTCCACACATCTATATGAACAAACTCAAGCATATTTGAATACTTGTATCCTGATTTATTATGTGAAATTCTATGAGCTTTACCTACTTGACAAGTTTCACACTTGTATGACCTAGCCTTTTATGCCATAGGTCTAACTCAGACATCTTTTGACTTCCAGAGTTAAACAATGCATGTCCCACATTACCTTGAACCTTGAGAGTAAAAAGTCTTCCTTCCTTTTGACCTGTAATGATGCTTTTATATCCCTGATTTTTGATCTTGCACATAAACACCATCATTTGTGAATCTGACTTCATATCCCTTCTCCACAATTTGTCCTACACTTATCAAGTTTTTAGCAATGGTAGGAACATAAAGTACTTTACTTAAGAGTGTGCTTCCACTCTTTGTCTTTACTGATCCAATGCTTTCCACCTTATACTTAGTGTTGTCTCATGTTTGAATTGTATGTCCACTCACCTTTGCTTCCATATCAGTCATAAATGATATGTTGCCACTCAGATGATTACTACATCCTGAGTCAATATAGAATACCCTTTGATAATCCTATTGCTTCATGTGTTGCATTCAAGATGAGAATCAAGTTATCCTTCTAATCTGATGCATCATTGTAATAGGTGTTATTATAGAACTGAGGTTGAAAGCTTCTTCCACCTCCTCTAGCATATATAGTCATACCACCTCTTCCTCTGAAGTTACCTCTTTGATTTTGGCCTCCTCTACCTCTTTGATTGAAACTCTGATTATGAACTCCACCATTTTGATTGTTATACCAACAATCATTTGCCAAATGATTTTTTCTGCCAAAAATCCAACAAGCTTTAATATTATCTTTGTTCTTTACCTCCTCTTCCTTTGCCTCTTGAATTCATCTTCCCTCTTGTGAAATAAACTTGGCTTGAAAATCCTTCATCATCAGCTGATTGCTTTCCTTTGGCATTATTTCTCTTATCCTTGGAGTACATAGCTTGGCTTGCACTCCTATCATTATCTCCCTTAATTTCCTGCTCAAAAGTTAGCATGTGTTCTAGAAATTGATTAAGATTGGGAGTAAAATGATCTAATGAAAATTCTGTGGATAATATGAAAGGCTTCCATGTCTCATCTCCTCTCAGACATGTAAGTATATGTCTTACCAACTTGTCCTCTTCAATATCGTCATCTACTGCTCCCAAGCTATCTGCAATATCCTTCATTCTTTCCACATAATCAGAAATTTACTATGAGCTCTTCTTGAAGGTTGTGAACTCAGCCCATAATGTGGACTTCCTTCACTTGGTTGTATTTTGAAACTGCTCTTCCAAAGCATTCCACACATCTACTCCACTTTCTAATCCTCTAATGTGAGGTAGAAGATAATCATTTATAGCATGTAAATGATACTCCTAGCTTGAGCATCCTTATTCATCCAATTCTTCAAATATGCAAGCTTCTCCCTAGTTGGAACACCAAGATCTTCAAACTCAGGCTTTTCTTCTTCTCTTATAATGAATGCCATCAAATCTTTTCTCATAAGGTGTGCCTCCATCCTCATGGACCAAGCTAGATAGTTTTCCATATCTAGCTTATCAATATGCAAGCTTTCTCTCATCTTTGATCTTTGTCTCTAGAAATGTTAAGATAAATGAATATACTTTGTACCTTAATGCAAAACTTCAATCTTTTAGATCCTCTCAAGCTCAATCTTCACACTTCTTCAGGTTGTCTTCAAGACTTTAATCTTGTCCACCTTCAATTTGAAAAAACTTCAATGTCTACAATACATAGAGTTCAAGTGCTCTTGACTTCACTTTATGTTGCACCTTTGGCTCTATTACCACACTTGGAGACCTCTAAATCTCCAAATTCTTGATCTATGCTGATTTAGAATAGTTCTATATCAATCATAGACCAAACTTTACACAAATGTTACCATGATTTACAAAATCATTTACAAAGACCTCTGTGTGAAGTTTCTTCTTCTTCAAAAAGTCCACTTCAAATATTAACTTCATTAACTATAAACATCTTCAAATTTCTTCAATCTAATGATGCACATACCTCCACCCTACCTTTGCACAATCATAACATTTATTAGATCTTCAAAATAATTATTAAACCTCTGACTTGATCATTAAGATCAAATGTATGTCAAAAATTGTTTCTCTGAACAAGCGACTTTTCCATAGTCAACTTCTCAAGTTGATTTCTCACAACACAAGTCCCATTTTGCTAAATGCTTTTAGACATAGCTTCCTTACCTTCTAACTTAGATATTGAATGCTCACTTACCAAAAACTTTACATTGTCCATTGATGTCTAAGAAACACTCTCACACGTAAAAGTGCATGACTCTGAGAGCTTTATC